>JAMAGU010000007.1:236865-737496 GCA_023626375.1 Talaromyces sp. PF30-5 | reverse complement strand
TATTGTTTTGTTCGGCCCACCAAACTTAAACCCCCCCGCTTCAAAATTTATGTTGCCCCCCCCCCCCCCCCCCGCCGGACCGGTTCTTCCAACCCATCAAAGAAACAGCGACTCTCAGGTTGGGACATTGGGGTCCTAGACAGTGATGATGGGGAGCTATCTTCCCCCAAAAGGCGTCCGAACGAGGAAGTGGAATAGTATGCCCCGATGACTCTTAGAAGTAGCCATAAAAGGCCTAGAGTCACAGGACATGAGCATGCGGGTGAAAGTGAGACTGAACCCGTTTCACTTCGAAAAAGTCGGCAACCTAGAAAACGCCACGGGAGCCCAGAAAGTGCCCAGAAACTGCCCCGAAAAGTGCCCGGACAAGTATTCGGCGGGAGCCCCCACAAGACGATCCAAGCAGAACCGTTACAACGGACGAAGAGAAACATCGTGAACTGGGCAGTATAGGCAAGGACATCGAAGGTAGAAGACACAGCCACCAAATCGGAGACGAGGAGCTATGGCGCATTCACTGGGCCTTGGGAGTGCTTGAAGAACACCCGACCCTTTCTACAGACGAGCAATTGAAGAGAATCTTCCTTTTGGGCCTGGTCGATGACCGGTTTCAAAATGAAGAAGAAATCGGCGTAAGCTTTACGCAATCTGATTTGCGCTCCTTGGAACTCATAATTACAAGCCGAGCGATGCAGCCTAGGGTAAAGAGCCTATGGCAGTTGAGACAATGCATCGCCATGCCCAAGGAAGAGAGAAGGCGGTTCGGTGATGCAGGCCCACGGTTCTTGAGACGACTGTTGGGGATATTCAATGCACAAGAACAGCATCCGTTCTTGATGATTGAAGTCAATCGTGCAGTTTACTTTGGAGAGGAGCTTGACCTAAAAGCCAAGAGGACAGCACGGACTTTCTTAGAGGCGAAGCTTGAAAGCGGGATGAGCTACCTAGTAGCTCCCAGCGAGAATGAAAGTTCCGAGCACCAATCACAGGCGCCTGCGGCAATGACCGGAGTCAAAGCAGAGGGAAGTGAAACCGCACTGTCCGAAAAGCCCGATAACGATAGTGTCAATGGTATTAAAGGCCCGATGTCACAAGAATCTGCAGATGCAGAAGCACCCTGCGATGAAGCGGGTGACAATGAAAGCGTTCTATCCGATCGACCAGATGGGCGGGTGATGACAATGATGATAAGAGTCAGGGCCAGAGATCACAGAGTTCTGCATAAACACTCAGTGAAGAAGTATCTGAAAATGAAAACGCTCTACATATTCGGCCTGATAACGACAGCGATGATAAGAGGTCTGAGAGCGAATCAAAGGAACCGAGTCAAGAGTATACCAGATCAACCTACAGCAATAATCGGGGAGGAAGTAGATCAAGATGAAGTTGTGCTACCTGATCAGCCATTTGAAGACTGTGACAACGAAAATCAAGAGCATCAAACAAGAGAGCTTACCGTAACATATCGTGAAGACTCAAATGAAATAGATGAGCTCTTAACTGAACAGCTGACTGGTCAAATCGACAGATATTCCAGGCAGCCTACTGAGCCATCTAGAGAAGATACTAATGAGCACCGATGCTTGATGTCCAATGAGTTGGCCATCAAATCCACCAGTGTGGAGGGACTAGATCAGACTACAACAACATGTATGGGGAAAGCCGAGCAATGCCAATCAATCTTCAAACAGTCTGGTACCCTTGCTATAGCTGAGGACTTGGCGCAGGAATCGTCTGGAAATGTCAACTACTACCAGCTGCTCAAAACCTACATAATTCATGACCATATAACTCTTCCGGTGTCAAGTCTATCTCATATTTTCGATTACCACAAGAGAAGTCAGAAAAGCGAGGCAACCAATTTTGGAATCGCAATTGTACATCTTTGTTAAGCGCTGGCTACATTCAGTAAATCTTCTCAATGTCAGCATCAAACACCGAGAGCGCTCCACAGCCAGGCACAAGAGTTCTGCAAAGATGCTCATCTTCGGAAGGAACTTAATGAAAGCTCCTGTGGCCTGCTTCATGACATCCAATATCGAATTTGGCTCTGTCAATATCATGTGGCAATCGGAAATTCAAGGTCCGCGCGAGTGCATATCAACTGGGCTCTCAGAAGCATAGAGGAATTGAAGGGAAATACGAATCTTATCTGCAAGAAGACAATAGAGCCCAAGTAGGACTTTTTACGCGTCTATGGCATATTGCTTCCATTATCGACCGCTCCATTGTCCTGAACCTTGGGAAAGATGCCTCATTCACTGATTGCACTTTTAATGCGCAGTTACAACCGCATTAATGGATTGACGGTGAGCCATTCGGGAGAAAATGGGCTGAAAAGCTCGTCGAGGTAATTCATGACAATCTCACCGTCTCTAAGAGAATATATTTGGAGCTAGATAGTCTTGTCGAGTACGAGAGAGACTTAAAAACTCTGTAATAGCCACATGCAATGCATTCTGAAAAACCTTGGAAGATACAAGATCAATTCCAAAGGGAATGGGCTGAAAAGAAATCCAAAGACATGGTGATGGTTATGAATTGGAAAAAGTGGTCGAAATTCCACCATCGACTCCCCGAGAGAAGGCGTCACGAATACTTTCGCCTCCGGTGTAATCGACCCCTTTTTATTCAAGCCGGTTCATTCCGAATCAACTGTGTCTGTGGATCAAACTTTCGATCGCATGCTGACTGCCAGGCAGATTGTGATAATTTGCATCATCTCTTTGCATGTGGAATTGTTTTTATTGCCATTGTGATGTTTTCGTCACAGCTCTCCAGCTCTGAAAGTCAAATCAGCGATGCTATTGAGCAATATGAGAAAGCTGAACAGCCCCTAAATATGCATGCGTCCTTGCCAAAGAACGGGATGATGTTTAAGGGCCATTTTTCTCGCTGCAGGGACGTGCTTGAATGTTTTTTTCAAAGCGGCCAAGGATATCAGGGAAGCTGGCAACTTTAACTCATCATCCTTAGCCATTATTGAAAATAATGGGCTTGATTCATTGACATGAAAAAGGCTACATGAAAGATTGTGTTTGAGAGATTCATCTTCATCTGCCTCATTTGGGATAGCAAATCAGGGCTTAACTAGCAAGCCCTCGGGGCGGGATTTTGCTCTTGGGTGGCTTGACAGCCTCCCTGTTGATTTTGAAGTATTTAATGTTATGCATCGCGACTAGGTTTAATATCAATGTTCACAGCTCATTACCTCTCTCGTTGTAAGATCTACCTACATTTCATCCATGGATGTAGCCAGACGTTTCAAAATTTCAAATATTACACGTAGTTGAATATAGAAGGTGATATTGGGACCGGCCTAGTCGGGTAGTGAACCTTAGCTCGATACAGTAATTAAAGTCTTGGAAATGATCCTCGTTTCTAATTTTGAGATAGCTAGGCCTATTTTGCACGTCCTTTATGGGCGTCTATTCGAACGTATAATAAGTACGCAAAATTCAGGACTAACTTTTGAACTAAAATTGGAAAGGCCAAAGCCTGAAGGGCTCAGTGCTCCCCAGGCGCGAAAAGCCTGCCTTTCATCGCTGTACTCTGGGGCGGAGAAAGCGGTGAGCAAGTACACAGTCAGTAATATAGTGTTGATCTGGACGGCCGTGGATGATTATGGATAATTTTGGATGTTTGTGGGTAGTTGTGGATGGTTACGGACCAGAGTGGACTATGTGTAGAATAGAATCTCTCTTTAATTCAACTTCGCGGTTTGACTGAGGCAAATGGACATCATAATATTCAACTAGCAAGATGAAGTTTGGAGTTATTAGAGTTCGGGCCGCAGAAATTTGAACCAGCCAACACGCGCAGGTGGAAGATTGCGTTTTGTGGGCTCCCGCGCTAGGCCTCCCGCAGACGGCGTTTAGAGTTATTTCCGAAACGCTATTTACACGGCGCGAGCCCCAATCCAATTTCGACTTGCGACACCTCACACCGCGCCCTCACCATGGCTTCCATTTCAACCCACAAAATATCAAAATGTGAACCAGGCCGTAGCGAGAAGTCTTCACAATCAGATGCTGCTGCGAAACGAAGATTGCAAAACCGGCTCAACCAGCGCGCTAGTCGTAAGTGGTAGCTCCATTTGCCACTGCCACGTCAATGGATTGAAGTTCTAAATGAAACCAAAATAGGCGAGAGAAAAGCTACCAGGACCGGGAAAAATGGACAGAATCAACCAAAACGATGGATTATCTATACGGAAGAAGCCGCAGAGGCCGCAGAGGCCGGTGCTAGCAAAGAGCAACAGCTAGCATTACCACAATGCAAACCATCAACTTTCGACCAAGGTCCAAAGACTAAACTTAACTGCCATAATTTCAATGTCGTCACAACATGGAACATGCGAGGCAGAAACCTAATCACCCAACTGGAAATGAAAATTGCCTCTGCGACATGCAGCCTCGACTATATTCAGCTCCTTGCGCCCGTTACAAACTTCAATATCATCAAAGCGATGGTCAACAATGCTTCAATACTGGGGCTGACTTTGGATAGTCTTGAAGAAGAACTTGCGTCACAATTTAATATTGCTGGGCCGATGGATCTCGACTTACAACTGCCCCCGAGTTTACAACCCAGCCCCTGCCAAAAAGAGATTATTCATCATCCCTGGATTGATCTTATGCCCATGCGGTCATTTCGAGATGTCCTTCTCAAGAATCTTAATAAATATGACGAAGATGAGTTCTGTGGAGATATGCATGGTCAGATTGGGACAGAGGATGGAATCGGTTTGATTGTCTGGGGTGAATCGTGGGATCCAGCAGCGTATGAGGTTTCGGAGGCTGTGTTTCAGAAGTGGGGTTGGATAATTCAACAGTGTCCAGAAATTATGGGGACGACGAACTATTGGAGGAAGAGACGGGGAGAGAAAGCATTGAAGTTTGGACAACCTGCAGGGTTCATAGAAGCGGATGAAGTCATATGAGTATCAAGATCAATATGTATGAATATAATAAGTGAATCTCTATAGCTGATCAAACCTATCTGTGTTTTTCGTATCCAGTTCTTCAAAAGATGACAGCTATAATGCTAACTGAGAACATGCTTCCCCTGATCCTTAATGGTAGGAACGGGGGGAATTGAATTGATTGAGAGACCAATCAGCGTTCAATAGCTGGTCTCGCTGCCTTACCCAATCCGGTTAGCTTCTTGTCATCAATAGTGCCTGTTGAATCAGGTGTCAATCTTTCTCGTCGGAAATGACGGAAGGATTCATGCCGATCTCACAGAAGTCCGATCAATTTTAAAACTTGCCGTCACGGTGGGGCGTCTGTAATGAACTAGTAGCTTGGCATTTCTCAGCTCTCGATCTGAAAAGTATCGCATCTCAATAATAATGGGAATAGCCATGGCCTGTTGCTCATAGCTGTCACGATAACGACCAAAAAGCAAATTGCAACGTACGCCCTGCAGGGATGCAGGGCACTTAGATTCCAATGTAAGTTGGCATGGCTGGAGTAGATACATCATTCGGCCTTGAGTTCATCCCTTATTGCAAATCATAGATTCCTTCAGATCTTCCGATTCCACCCCCTCCCTTCAGCTCCCGAGGGACCAAGGAGGCGCTAAATTCCAGCCCAATCTTCCCCACAAGACAATGAACTTTCTCCCCCATCTCTGAAACGCCATCCTCATGAGCAGATAGAATCATGCCTGCGGTATACGAACAAAGTCCGCTTCTCGGTCAAGATCCAGACCCGCCTGTCGCACCTGCAGTGGTCGCTGCGGTCGTCTCCACTTGGATCGCCACTTTCCTCGCTGCTGCAGACAGCACCATCACGTCCACCCTCTCAGCGACTATTGCACAGGAGTTCGATTCTTTAGCGCTAGTATCATGGCTAGGCTCAGGGTATCTCATCGGTCTAACAGCCACACAACCCCTCAGCGGGAAGCTGAGCGACATCTTCGGGCGACGCGTTAGCTTCTGTGTCGCGTCGACTATGTTCACATTAGGAAACCTTATCTGTGGTTCTTCGCGATCGGAATTTGTTCTTATTCTGGCGCGTGTGCTTACGGGTATTGGAGGTGGAGGATGTATCTCTATCTCGACATTCATTGCTTCCGATAACATCCCTCTCCATCGTCGTGGTATCTGGCAGGGAATCGGTGCTGTCGTTTATACGACCGGAATGGGACTGGGAGCCGTCATAGGAGGAGCAGTCAATGACGCCTTTGGTTGGAGATGGGCCTTCAGGGGAATTGCACCGATTTCTATACTAGCCGCTGTGGGAGTGGCAACATTTGTGCCAAATGGCCGTGGCAAGAAACAGGGCCTTGGTGAGATGATGGGTCGAATTGATTTTGCTGGATCGGTCACTTTGGTGTCCTCCTTGGTTTTATTATTGCTTGGTCTGAACCATGAGGGACCCAAGGCTGAAAGTCTTATATTCATGATCTCTATCCCACTCGGATTAGCACTGCTAGGTGCATTTCTATTCGTCGAATATCGCTGGGCTAAAGAACCTATCATTCCATTGTCGCTCTTCCGCCGACAAACCGTCGTCGCAGCGTGCTTGACCGCTTGGTTCATGTCCATGTCATTCTACGCACTTACCTTCTATGTGCCTCTATACCTACAGATGCTGGGATACTCCACCAGTGAAACCGGCTTCCGTCTCCTCCCCGACTCCATTGGTGCTGGCATTGGATCATTCATAGTCGGGTACGTTATTCGAGTATCAGGAAAATATGGGATTTTCAAATATACTATGACACTACTTCTGGTTATTGCGTCCCTTGGCTTTGCTATTATTTCGACAGGAACCCATTGGATTTTGCCGGAGCTGTACCTCTTCTCCAAAGGATTTGGAATGGGTGGCGCACTCACAATGTTGATTCTGGCATTGTTACACGCAGTCCCCCACGAGAAACATGCAACTGCTACTTCTGCATTATACGCCTTCCGATCAACAGGGTCAACCCTGGGTCTGTCACTCGCCAGCGCTGTTTTCAACAGTCGGATCCATCAAGCGTCAGCACAAAATGGAAAAGATTGCGTCCAAGGGGAAGAGTGCTATTTAGATGCGCTCCACCATGCTTTTCAATTTGCCTTCATCCTTGCCTGCGCTGGTTTTATATCCGCTCTCTTTGTTCGCAGCCATAGCACGAGGCATCGGGAAGAAGATTATGAGGAGGTCTCATAAATATCTATAGCGGAGACTGCACCCAGGACAATATTTATTCTGCAGCCTGTTGTCCAATGTATACTAGGTAGAAGCCATTCATTAATCCACAAACCGAATGCCTTAATCAATATTGTAATTCTTGTCTGAATAACTATATCATTTCCAAGGACCATTTTTTCCCGCCATAAAAATTTCATCTATTACCTCTGAGGCGAACCCATAGTCACGAGAGCTTAAATTCATATAAACTCCTCTCGGTAAGAAATACTATTACATACTACTAGTATGCACATGCAGCCCACATAGCAAATGTAGGATTGATTAGCAGTATCAGTCGCCACTGGGTATATACGCCTGTACTACTAGTACCTATGCATACTCCCGGATGGTCAGTATTAGGTAAGGAGTACTGGTAAGTAGCAATTACTTGGAGTTGCACGGTAAAAATCATCTGCACCCAGGATATACCTGGTATGTAATTATAGCATACATATCAGTATCTATGTAAAATATATGTAATAACTGAGAGCTTATCGAGAGATGCACATGTGCAGGTTAAATAAATAATTACTCCAGGGCTATTGATATAGAGCTAGGTGGTGTGCCTTTCAAACAGTGGTGTGGGAGTTGCCTTTCAAGCACTCGAATCACCTCAAATGATTCAACCTGGCTCTAGATAGTACACCCCTTACATTCTCTGCACAGAAGTAAGGCAAAGCACCCGATCCTGTCTAACCCTCATATCACTGCACTCAAGAGTATGTGGCCTGTTTATATTTATACTACCGTCATCGCCGTGGCTGAGGTTAAGGCGGGGATTTAGAAGGAGAGCTAGTAGCATTCTAGCGCCATATGGCCTCCCAAAGGTCTACCGGCCACGCAATGAGCCCTCCTGCACACGCAATGCAGAATCCTGCAAACATAGCAGCATGTGCAATTAATAAAATGAATAAGCCCCCCATCCAAATGGCCATCCCCACTAATCTGATGACTTCTTTGAAACGCGCGTATAATTCACCTGCGGCCTGCCACACGTCTGTCCTTGTCACCTCGCGATCCACTCTCTCAGCGGTAGTGGATTCTTATTGGGTGATGAACGGGGATGTCACGATTGACAAAGGGATTGTGGCTCCTGAAGTCGACGGCGATGGAGGAGGGTTACGACAGGGCGCAATGTCCCGAGAGGAGATAATATTGAATTGAATGAAAATTTGGGGTCTTGAGAGTATCGGTCGCGAAGGTGTGATTCGCCTTCGCGGGGATGAGGGCCTCACGGCGATGCTTACTTCAGTAGTCTTTTTTGTTCAGAAATCGAGGAGTCAATGATATGAAAACCAGTCCAGGGATTTTATTACCTTGCGAGAGAGGAAATGTGAATAAAGCGCATGCTAGGATCAGGTTTGCGGTAGTGAAGCTCTCTGTTAGACACGCGTTGAAGTAGGGTAAAAGATGAGGCTCGAAAGGCTTGGAGATAAACACAACTCATAAATACTGACATTGAAGGCTGCTACCTACGATCAAAGTGCCCAGTGCCCGTTTTGAATTTAAGGTGCGGGATTAGTGAGCTCCAATTAGGAAAATTGGAAACTTGTTGCATTCAGGATCAAAGTATTCGATACACGCAAGAGAATGACCTTTGACAAACTTCATCAACTCAAGATATCAGGATTGAAGGATTAAATCGTTCAGTTGATTTCGATCCTCTCTGATTATTGGACTCCAATTAGGAATCTTCATCCACAACGGCCCTAAAGTCTTCAAATGCATGAGGCGCAGGATGCATCTTTCTATGTTCCATAGAGAAGCAATTCTGCCACTGATTCACCAAGCGCATACATCGGCGCTTGGTAATGGCCGGCCAACGGTATAGGTAACACACTAGCATCGCAAACACGAAGATTGTGGACGCCTTTCACTCGACACTGGGAGTCGACCACCTTGCCCATCTCAGCTGTGCCTCCATTCTGGAAAAAGCTACTGCCCACAATATGTACTCTCTGGTCAAGCTCCATATCACTGGATGCACTTGTCAGTGGCTTATGGCCAGGAGGTGGAGTTTCGCCTTCGACAATCTCTCGTGCAGCATCAGTCTCCATCACACGCAGAGCGGCTCGCATGCCCGCACGTATCGCTGCACGGTCTGTCTCTGTTTCCAAGTAACCCGGATTCAATATTGGATCGGCGGCTACGTCGGTACTAGCTAGCCTTATATTTCCTCTACTAGTTGGCAGAAGAAGCACGACGGGGCTGCTCATATGATTTCCATCAATTGGAACGCGGAACTGTGACCCACCACCGGCGATTGGTGCATAGGCTAGCATTATTTCCACATTTCCTCGAGGCTCTTGAAGATACGGGTCGCTTTTCTCAATATTATCCTTCTCGGCCGCTTCAATGAGCGCTTCATGCGGGGTCGGGATTGTTATGAGCCATTCCATAGGATTCCCATGTCGGAATTCAGGTTTGTTGAATAGCGGAGATCCAAGGGCGTATCCATTCTCGGGGTTTTTGAGTTTCCAGAACAAAGGAGCCGAGATCTTATCATGATAGTTTTCTCCAACGGGCAAGTCGGCGATAGTGGAAATGTTGTGTTCTGAGAGATGCGATTGGGGTCCGATGCCCGACAACATAAGCAGTTGAGGAGTCTTGAGGGCGCCGCATGTAACCAGGACTTCTTTTTTTGCCTTGTACTGCACCCCGTTGGTCAATGTGATACCGGTAGCTTTTAATTGATCGATGTCAATGCGCGCAACAATACTACCAGTAAGAACAGTCGCTTTCGATAGATCATAAGCCTTACAAGCCGGCTGTCGCTCGGCATTTTTCCAATTTTCCGTAAACGGTGCAAAACCAAAAGGATTTCCATTGTTACCATCTGGATTTTGCTCCAATCCAGCGGCCAACATGGCCTGGCGCATAGGCTCTCTGAGTGGATACGACCGACCGGCTGTTGTTGCGATCTGAGCCTTTGTCGCTTCAAAATACTTGAGCATATTCTGATAATTCCATCGGTCATCTCCAACTCTTTTCGCCCACGAGTCATAATCCACAGTGTGCCCGCGAGTCCAAAGGCCGTAATTGATACCGCTCGATCCCGATAGAAGCCGACCCGCATGGTTAGGAACGGAGCGGTTTCCCAGCCCTGGTTGCTTGGTTGTCATCATATTGTATTCGAACTTAGTTCCATGAAGATGCGGTGCCGCAATAGGGCTCATAATATCTTCACTGAAATCCTCGGGCCCTGGACCGGCCTCGACGACCAATACACTGTGCCCTGCGGAAGAAAGTCGTGATCCGAGCACACATCCTACCGTGCCGCCTCCGCAAATAATAAACTCGTATGTATCGCTCATCTTGATATGAGTGACATTGCAATGTATGTGTCTTTTAAAAGATGGTAGTAATTGGTAAATTTGAGTATGGCAGAGCTGAACAAATCTTCATATTTACTTGTGTCAAGAGAGTTATTGTTGGTAGGAAGTTTGAGTTCCGGAATTAATCTCTAAAGCCGATATTAACCCACAAATTTTGTGTGTTTTTATAAATAAAAAAAAAAAAAAAAAAAAACAAACAACAAAACAAAAAAAAAAAAAAAAAAAAAAAAAAAAAAAAAAAAAAAAAAAAAAAAAAAAAGAGAGAGAGAAAAAAAAAGAAAGAGAGATTTGCGGGGAGAGGGAGGAGGGAGAGAGAGAATGGTCAATAATTCAAGCCCTTAGTAGTGTCTGCTTTGTTGGCTTATTGTTACGGATCACAACTACTAGTATATAAGAAGAGAGTAATTCCTGGCCCCGACCAACTTGAAGAACATTTGAATATTATTCTTTTGCTCCTACCTAGGTAGCGCAGTGGCTACGCCTATTTGGATGCTCCGAAATAAGACAGTCGTGACAGTAATGATCCAGATCTCATTTCACACCCAGTATGAATATTTGCATAGCCCCCCTCCTCGTTGCGTATGATCATGATGGCTGTGAGTACTCCTGCCGAAGGAGTGATGCCGTATAGGCGTTGGCTATCAGGCAGCTTATCTACTGCCAGATATAGCTAGATGCGCCTCCCCTGCAGTAGGTCACACAATTTGGCAGTACTGTGCCGTGCTTCAACTATCTTGTTCTTGAGATCATCTTCAACTTCGAAAGCTTCGCCGCAGTGGCGGATTTCCTGCAGGACCACCACATGCACTACGAGTCCGATGCTGAGGCTACTCTAGCTCTACGCATCTACGACAGCATCGTGGAAACGCGCGCGCGCAGCGACTGGCCGCAATCCATAATTAATCCATTATGTCCCTTGTTTACCGATGCTTTTCCGGTTTTCCTTATTTTACTATTGACGGCACCCATGGCATGTCATAGATATTCGAGTGCTTGAAGCTGCAACCCTTACAAGGAAAACATTTTTAATCGATTGTTCAGTAGTTAAAAGAGTTAATTTTGTCTTGAATATTATGTCTGACGTGATCAATCATCTGGTCCTCTACTATTCCGTCCTGCCAAGTAAGCCCTAGGACCAGTCTTTCATCTGGCCCTGTAACAGCGCTGATCTTGATTGCTGCACTACAAGCGCTTGCACTTTGGCTAAATATAAGACTCTCCATGTTAAAACTGATACCTTGCGATCCGGTAGATACCTTGCCCACATTTGATAGCTCAAAGGCACTTGTTCGCTTCTTGCCCAACTTCTGCAACATCCATGAGTGCATGTCTTCAATATATCCGAGGTATCCTACTGGCATATCACGTCCCTTTTCTGTCATCGCATCGTCAATGATGCTCTTGGTGCGCCTAGCCTCATCCCATGTGAAATCGGGTAGCCTCTTGTACAGCATAGATATTCCTCCAACATAGCAGCCTAAGGATACTTCTGTCACGGGAGATGGAAGGAATTTCCTCAAAGATACTGCACAATCGACGTTTATCTCCGAGTATCCCTGGGGGAGATATTTGAAGATGGCTGCGGCTATCATGGTTTGAAGGAGTGCCGTAATGGAAGTGCGTTCGATCTTGGTCGCTCTATATATCTTGTCGGTCGCTTCATTGGATAGATAGAAGGACGAAAATCTCGACCGCACTGGGGTGGACTGGAGTGCTCCACTCCAAGAGATTGAAGAAGGCGAGGATACATTTTTTTGTAGCTCTAAGAACCGTTCTGATACTGCCAAATCGTAGATGCTTTCCATTGAGGGTATCAGATCGGCCCGGGGAATAGAAATTGTTTGCACGAGGGGGTTTTCTATTCCACTGGCATAGGCCATATGACTTTTAAGCTCCGCATGAAACGATACGGCGCTTCTGGTATCCATGAGCGAGTGGTGGAATGTGAATACAAGGGTTAGATCCCTAGGCAAACTGGTGTACTCAATACAACGGATCCTCCAGAACGGTAGGACTTGATCTAACCGAAGCTGAAAGGGACAGTTGTGTTCTTGTTCAAGGATATTGTCAAGATGGATCTGTCGATCGACTGTATTGACACAAGATCCATTCTTTACAAAGGTCACAAGGTCGTTCAGATTGATGCTGCGTGGCCGAATAAAACAAGGTTTCTCGGTGTCGGTATCCGCTAGAGCAGCTGAAAGAATGGGATGTTTCTTTATGAGAAGTGATAGGGCGTGGAAGAGAACGGGTTTGACGCATGCATCTTCGGGCTTCTTGTAGCAAGCTGTCAAGCTCACATTGATATAGATCCCCAAGTCACTCCGAGTCGCAGAGTACTTTTCAACCGGGCCTATTCATATAAGCAAATGTCGTCCAGAGCATTTTTGGGATGCAAACCTAGTAGTCTTAGCTTGGTGAAACCCATGATTCGTGGTCGAATGTTGTTTTAGGCAAATGTTATTCGAACAGAAATATTTGTGACAGGTGGATTGCAAATTCAATAATGACCAACATAAACCTGTTTCGAATCGCAAATTCTTAGGTCCTGGAAATTGAGACGTCTACAGGTAAGGAAAGACGCTGAATTGCGGCGGCTGGTAAAGTCCAGTGGTAACAGCCCGTATGAACGTTGGGGCATTCAAGTTGTGATCGAGTCCTATTTTAGGGCTCCAGAACTCCAAGCTTGGAACCTGGGGTATAAGGATCCAAATACCAGTATTTTATCGGGTACAAGTACCCGGTGCGGGGGGGGGGGGGGGGTACATGATCCTGGCAGTATGCTCAAGTGTATACTAAAGTCACTGACCTGCCAACATGGTAGTCGCTTATAATCACTAGAGTCTATCAGTTCCAAGTTCAATGTCAACTTAAACCATTGATAGAACGTACCGGAGAATTTGACTGCTAAATCTTTTTATTTTATGTCTTTCAAGTTCAAATGTGTAGATTGGAATGTCTCGTCTGAATTGTCAACGGGTGAATGATGAGGCAAAATTCCCCGAGCGGCAAATTCCAACTCATTGTTATTTTTAGGCTAAAGAAGATGATCCATTATCCAATCGGATGAGCCAGGTTGGGGAATTTCCAGCCACTCATTTGCTGTTGGCAAGTCGATGTTTAGCCCAGGAATCACAGAGAACTCTTCCAGTTCTGAAGGGAATGAGGAGAGAAAACCATCGAAAGCAGGAGCTGAGCCATTCGAGCCTTGAGATCGCTGTTCAAATGGTATCTCGAAGCCTGCAGAGGGAATGTAGCCAGTCGCATCGATTGGATGATTTTGCCACAACTTTGCCCATTCCGTGAACTGATCGTAGCCTGTTGAATCTTCCGATCGAGCTTGCCTTCCCGGCTCGAGATGGCTAGACAACCGCTGCCTCGCCCGCTCCAGTGCTTCAATAACCGCGACTTCCGACCGAGCCGATTCAAGAGAAACGCACATCTGCTTTGTCAGGGATAGGCCTTGTGTGAGAGCTTGGGTCGTCTTGTCTGTTGGCTCTTTGATACTGTGTGCAATGAGCGCTAACAGGGCGACACGACATCCGTTGAATTCAGTATAGGAAGAGCGTGCCAGTCCTAGTGAATCTTGAAGGCATTGACATAGCTCTATAACCTTGAATGAGGCATTCAGACAGTCTTTTTGGAGGGTATTGATGATTTCTGAGCTGTCATCTAAAGCTTCACTCGTGCCAGGGGCCGTGTCGGGGCCAACTGAGCCAGATAATTCTTGAAATATGAAAGGCCGTCCCGTGTATATGAGTGTTGTGGCATAGTATATTTCGAGGTGAACATTGCATCGGAATAATGGGCCGTTCGGATTAAGGTCGCGACAGTGTGTTGAAGTAGGTAAGTCATTCCACCATGAGCTCATCTGATTTCTAGTAGCGGCAAGTTGCCGTAAGAAGACTCTCTTCTTGATAGGCGGACATCGCCTCAGGGACTTCATTATTTCCGAAGCCTTCAACAGATAACTCGTAAGGGTCATCATAGAGACAAAATTAGGTAAATTGGACAGTCCATCATTGGGGTGTAGAGAAGGTAGATCCGTCGGCATGGGTGTGTCAACCTCCTGCTGGGATATCGATACCGGCCGCCCGTGAAGCACACTTATACGACTATTTTGAATGGATTAGAAAGTAACTTTTTCAACCTTCAGGGGCACTCGCGATGGAATGAACATAGCACTCTTACCTTTCTAGTGAATAAGCAGACCACCAGAGTCGGTTTCTGATTTCAATGGCATCGGGGGAGATAGTATTATCGAAAATCTTTCGATGCATACCGTTTTGAACTGCCATCTTTATTGCGAGTCCGTAGAATGTATATGCCAGTCCCGACGTGTCGATAGGTAAAGTGTAGACTCCCAGTAATAAGAATGCCTGGACAGTATCCAAGTTCGCAACCGCGATAAGATCCGGAATGAGTCGACATGAAAATCGATACAGCTGCACGCCAATATTATAATCAGGAGAGTCGTGTGCAGGAGCAGACTCATTCGGGGAAGAGTTGGCCCCCATATGTGCAAACTGTGTACCAATAGCAAATGTCATTAAAAGAGTGCATACCCAACCAGCATCGGTAATCGTTAGAGGCGAATCGTCAACATAATATAACTCCAATTTTTGATAGAATGTCGCTTGATCAAAGTAGAAGTAGTTCGTTTGGGCATACTTCAAAAATGTCTTGGTCAAAAATAGCGCGATGTGCTTCGGTGGAAAATACGTTTTTGCTGCGCTAAGGCAAGATCCGGATGATTGAAGAGCAGTTGGTCGAAAGAAACCTTTATCCATATGTGTAGATCCCTGTTTTCTCTCATCAGCGACGTTCACGAATTTCCATCGGGGTCTGAAGACAGCAGGTGCGTGAGTGACGTACTTCATCTTGACTTGTTTTGTTCCCAAGACTTTTGATTCTTTGCTCTAGCATTTTTGAGAAGTTCCAATGCGACAATTCACCGGAATAATCTGAGTGAAGTACTTCAGTCCAAATTCTGAATAAATCAAAAGTAGCAATCTTACGTGTCGTGCTTGTTGATAGGTGGTCTAAAGAATAGTCACCTGCGAGAAAATCATCTCCTGTTGTTCCTGGATTTTCATCATGCCGATCGTGGCCATTGTCAAGCCTATCTGCAACGCGTTGAAGATTTGCGGTATCGAAAGAGATATCACCCAGGAAATGGGAAATAATTCGCTTCATTTGAAATTCTTTTCCCTCTGTCTCCTGTGACAGGAAATCCCTACTGTAGCATTAGGTTTTGCCTCGAGACATTTTGAAAGAAAGGCAGGACGATAATATACTGTGCAAAATTGGATGGTTGCCTCATGGCGCTGCTTTCAGGATTCTCGAAATGGCATGATCTCTGTTGTTGTTGGCAACGAGTACAAGGGTTGCCTCCCCCACCTGCAGTAAAAGTCAGTCCGGGATTCAAGAACCCGCCACAGCAAGCGTGCCTGTAGCTAACGCATTAAGTGGAAGTAGGCGACTGTACATTTTTCCTTGTACTTTCGACAGGGTATACATCTATCCATGACAATTAGCCTATTCATTCATGACTTCCAGGTACATTAGGACCCTCACGCTTTAGCGGCCCGTTTGCGAAGGGAATCCGGGACACGGGGCCGTTTTTGCCTACCCATGTGTGCCTGTGTGCCAGCATCGGCCATTGTACTGTACAATATCCGTGCTGATCATAGGCATATCACGTCCTGACATTCAAGTTGTGGGGAGAACGGGGAGAATAGCGAAGGGTGTGCGTCGTTTGCTCTATTTGCAGTTATGACGTAATCCATACTGATCCCGAACAAAATAGGCAGGAACGAAGGGGTTGAGAAAGGCAAGTGCAACCCGCTGGCAGTAATAACGAATTATCTTTGATTTTTTAGTCACGTAGGTAACTAAACACGTACGATAAAGCACGGAAAATTTACTATCGATTTCTGATTTTATTATTACATTTTCCCAAATACAACGCAAGTGAAAGCGCATGTGAATATTAATATTCAGTCCAGGATAGGCTCGGGGAAATACCTAAGTATACACTCATTGCAAAAGCTGAATTAGATAGTAATCCTATTTATCATAGTATAGTACAGCCGCTTACGCAGAGCCATACCGTACTAGCACATGTCAATACTAGTACAGAGTAACAGCCTTCCCGGCTACAACCTTGGAATATGTAGTTCCGTGACAAGGAGCTTCGGATATCCGGACGAAAGAAGCAACCGATTCAAATTCCCCATCACCATACACTCAAGGCTAATTTAGGGGGAAGAGCGACTCCTCATTAGACCAGAAAATTGCATGTTATGTCTGAATAGGAGTGAATTCTAGAAATCATAATTTTCTGGAAACCGAATAGACGTGCAACCTCCAAAAACAGGAGAGCACTGCGCTGCAAACAGAATATTCATTGAAAACGATCGTGTTCCTTGCCTTGCGTCAAGTTTAGCTGTTTTAATTATGTGGCGATGTCCCCCGCAATCCCTATATTTGAATGTTCTCGTCTGGCGGGGTTTCACTGTCATGATGATCCCTGTGCAGCCGTCGCATCCGAGTCTCGGACTTCACCAAAACATTTTTAATGGAGCATCTTCCATATTATGTACTCGTGAGACTCGTGCACGTAGTAATTGATGACAGTCTCGTAAGCCACTCATAGTTGCGATCTACTCTGAGTGTTTGATCATCATGTCCGGGTCAAAATCAGATATCGATCACTTTGAAGTATTGCATTTAATGTTTAGTACGAACGAGACAATAACACCTGGTTCTCCAAAAGAAATATCAATCTTCTTTGATATCTTGCCCTAGTACGCTATGTCGAGCAGATACCCCTCTTGATGTATGATTCCATATACGCAGCATATACCAGTTGACACTTGAGGGGGGTCATGTGGTGTGGTGCTGCCTGCCTCCTATTGGGCCAATCAGTGGCAGGCACGATGTTGATACAGTAGTTGAGATCTCACGCCCCACCTCACTTCCCCTTCTCAATTGTGCTTTCTGTTGCTAGCTGTACCAGTTTGTTCTTACCAATTTACGTGTTTTACGCGTCTTTCGTCTGAAGCAGCAGTCACATACGGTGGCCTCTCTCAGAAAAGTGATCGCATATCTGTATACCACTCAACTGGAATTTGCAATATATGGCCGGGGATTTAGTTCTGCGTCGGCAAAGGATGTCGTCGTCAACATGTCGGAGTTCAATGATTTGACTATGGATGCAGAGTCTAAGTTTGTGATCACTAGGGCAGGTCAGACATGGGCTGATGTCTACAACAAGCTGGGCCCCCGCATATGGAATGTATGCTGTAAGATGGCATCGAGACTGAGTTCAAAAGCTGGACCCATCTACTATGCTTTTGACTTTAAATTCAAGTAGGATATCTGCATGAACATGTCTCATACAGGCAAGCCTCACGCAAACATTTAAGTTCATCATCAAAAAATCACATCTATGGCCTGAAAAGAGGTGCCAAGATAGGCACGCTAATGGAGTTTCGAAAATCGTGACTGGCGACTATTCTTAATCAGCAATGTATGAGTTCCTTGAATCGCCGAACTTCATTGTTGGTTATTCACAAAACAAAACGCGAATTTTCTGATCAGAGGCGTTCTGAGCTCAGAGTACGAGATCTGCCGCTCCCCGGGTACAAGTACCCGGAATACCCACGCCACATCGCAACACAACCCTTTTAAAAAGGAGGCATACAGCTCGGGTTTGACAAAAAGCTCTTTCCAGAAGACGATCAAAGGAAAATCTTTAATTTCTACTTGTATATCACCACTGAAAAAAATGGCACGCCTTTCCGATTACCGCCTGCTCTGCTTTGACGTCTACGGCACACTTGTGGACTGGGAGGGCGGAATCCTTGCCGCTTTCCAACCAACCTTGGACAAAAACAATGCTGAGTTCTCGCGAGAGCACCTTCTGACAGTGTATCATGAATTTGAGCGCGACCAACAAAGCAAGACTCCCAACATGCCTTACCACGAGCTATTGACCACCATTCACCCAAACTTTGCCAAGCGTCTTGGACTTATGGAGCCTTCCGAGGAAGAAAGCAAGGCTTTTGGTGAATCAGTTGGTAGCTGGCCAGCATTCAAAGACACCGTTGCTGCGCTAAATCGACTTTCAAAGCACTACAAGCTTGTGGTTCTATCTAATGTCGACCGCGAGTCCTTTGCCAAGACAAATGCAGGCAGTCTGGAAGGGTTCAAATTTGATCTTATCATCACCGCCCAAGATGTGGGCTCCTATAAGCCAGATCTACGGAACTTCGAGTACATGCTGAGGACTGTGAAAGAAAGCTTCGACATACAATCGTCTCAAGTTCTTCAGACTGCGCAAAGCCAATTTCATGACCATCACCCTGCGAAGAAATCCGGAATCAAGTCGGTTTGGATTGAGCGCCCTGGCGCAACGATGGGAAACTTACCAGAGACCATATATAACTGGCGCTTTGATACATTGGGAGAAATGGCCGATTCATTGGACGCTGAGCAGTAGAATACCACTGCGTGTCCTGAGCATCGATGTACTTCGTTCCGCGCTTTTTCTTCACGAATTTAAATAGAGTACTTAGCGTGTGAGATATTGAAACAAATTCACTGAAAGTATCCCAGAGGCCTCAATGTTGCTTGATTCAGGATTGAAATCAGTTGGGCGTATCGTAACTTGAAATATCATATAATCACAGTAAGAAGGCAGATATACTATTACAAGTACCGAGACTTGAGATTATCAAATACGCAGCGATTTGAACTTATTTCAGGGCCACAAATGTCGTGGCTAAGATTCACTTTCATCATCCACCACATGATCAAGCACACATGTGATAGCTCTCTTCAATTGAGATACGTACAGCTTTCCCAATCCGGAAACAATTTGTTTAGAAAATACAAGCGATGGTCAATTTGAGATTGACCACACATATCCGAATCGATTGTTTTGATTAGTCGGGTACATGCACCCGAGTGGGGCTTAAGCCTCCATGATGGGGGCAATAGCATGCAAGTTCCCGGAACCTCGATCGGGTTTTTGATCTACGTTGGGCATATTGAGTCGACCGAAAGATAAGTCAAAGAAATTTAAGATAAACACGACCGGGAAAGGAACCCGGCGCATAGGCCGGCTAGCTTCCGCCGGAACGTCGAAGAACATTCTTAATTGGAGGCGAGAATAAATTATTCACAATGCAAAGGCAAGTAAAGTACACAAGTAACTATATTTGACGCAATTTTCATGCTCATCACACAGAAGTCTGCATATTGCACGCGTCACGCCATCTCAGCTTTGCGACAAATAGTCAAAGTATCGACTATGGCTCATATCGTTCCAGATGTACGCAGTCTTCATAGTCTTAGCAGATGACATGCGAAAGTGACTTATGATTATCTTAGCTACGAGACAAGTCTTTACTTATTAAGAAGTGCTATGTCAACGGTGAATGGACGACTGCAAAATCAGGAAAAACCTTTGATGTTACTGGTAGGACTTCGCAAAAAAAAGCTGCACATTCACCTCTGACGTCTCTATAGATCCTGCGACTGGCAAGATAATTGGTAGTTGTCCAGAATTTGACAGACACGACACCGAAAAAGCCATCAAAGCCGCTTCAGATGCCTTTTTAAATTATCGACATGCGCCAGTCCGCGAAAGATCGCGGCTTCTGAGGCGTTGGAACGACTTGATCCTTGAAAATGCAGATGACATCGCGACTCTGATTACCTGGGAAAATGGGAAACCGTTCGGGGAGGCTCAAGGTGAAGTGAAGTATGCAGCAGGGTTCATTGAATGGTTCAGTGAAGAAGCTCCCCGTCAGTATGGGGATACAATCCCTGCATCTGTCGCAGGAAACAGAGTGTTGACCATTAGAGAGCCCGTCGGCGTATGTGGACTGATAACACCGTGGAACTTTCCAGCGGCCATGATCACTCGCAAGATCGGACCTGCACTCGCAGCAGGGTGCACCGTTGTTGCTAAAAGCCCCGGCGAAACACCATTCACCGCCAATGCTTTGATGGAGCTAGCGCACCGTGCTGGCGTTCCTAAAGGGGTTTTGAACATAGTGACCGCCTTAGAAAATACTGTCGAGGTGGGTCATATTTTGACCACTCATCCAGACATCAGGAAGGTTTCTTTTACCGGATCTACTCGGGTGGGAAAGATTCTGATGCAACAAGCCTCATTGACTGTGAAGCGAGTGTCTTGGGAGCTCGGGGGGAATGCTCCATTTATTGTGTTCGATGATGTAGAAGATATTGACGCCGCGGTTACTGCAGTTATTGCTTCTAAGTTCCGTGGAAATGGCCAGACTTGCGTTTGTGCGAATCGTATCTACGTTCATCGCTCTCATTATGACGCGTTCGCACGAAGACTTGTTCAGCGAATCCAGCAGTTCAAAGTTGGACCTGGCTTCAGTAAAGGCGTGACAAACGGGCCACTTATCCATGCTGCTGCTGCCATAAAAGTCGCAGAGCACGTTGAAGACGCGATGTCTAAAGGTGCATCCGTCCTTGTAGGGGGAAAACCCCTTCCTGACCTGGGCCCCACATTCTTCGAGCCAACGGTATTGGTCAACATGTCTCACGATATGCGCATCGCTTCCGAGGAAACCTTCGGACCGGTCGCAGCACTTTTTGCATTCGACTCAGAAGAGGAGGTTATTAGTTATTCAAATCAATGTGACGTCGGTCTTGCTGCGTATATCTTCAGTGATAACGTCAAAAGAGTCTTCCGTGTCGCCGAATCTCTCGAAGTTGGTATGGTCGGGGTGAACACCGGATCGATAAGTGACGTTTCTGCCCCGTGAGTACATTCCCGAATGGAAGATTTATCATAAACTCTACCTGCACCTCGATCTCAGAATACTTATTTTCATTTCTTAGATTTGGCGGTGTTAAGCAGAGTGGATTTGGTCGTGAGGGCAGCAAACATGGCATTGACGAGTTTCAAAATGTGAAAAGTATAACTCTTGGAGGGGTATTTTGATAGCACATGCGCATGGTGAGTATCGGAGTAATGAATAAATTATTATAAATTGTTTATAGCTTCAAAATTCAAGTTGCAAGCAATATAGTACATTCGGTGTCGCGCGTGTTCAATGAGATTGTACAGATGCGCATAAAAGGAGAAACCCATGAGCTTTCAAAAAAACTTCAAAAAAAAAAAAAAAAAAAAAAAAAAACGCCCCAAGTCAACTCGTCCTTCATCAAACAGGACATATAATCACACTCTCTTCCACCGCACCACATCGTAATCCTTAGTACCAGGGGCCCTCTGCGGTAGGGGCCTCACAAGTCTCGTCTTACTCGGCGTGGGATTTTCTATCGGATCTGGGGTGAAGGAGCGCACGGGGGTTGTGGGAGCACGAACTTCGGGCATGTATCTCTTAGTTGGATCGGTCTCTGGCAAATTGTCTGTCAATTCCTGCTTATCGTCGGATATAATAAGCCCTGAAGCATAATTTGGAACGTTCGCAGTATACATCATATACCTAATCCAAGGACCATCAAGCCGCTCATTCAAGTTCGGATGATAGTCTCCATCTCTCACAGTGGCCTCGATTCTGACCCAGGGAGCCAATAGCTCGCCCTTGGCATTCAATAATGTTACTTCAAGCTCTACAATATCTACCACACCCTCTCCGTTGGCCGTATACAGCTTGACGGACCGGAGAATTGGAACCGGAGGGCTTAATGGCGGGCCATTAGGCCCCACAAGTGTTCTTATATCTCCACGAAATATACTCATGGTTGAAGCACCCGTGTCGTATATGAACCGGAGCTCTTTCCACCAATCGTACCCGGGAATTCGAAGGGCGAGGTAATACTAAGAGGCCGAGTCCATTCAAATTAGCCATTTTCGATTTCAATTTATCGCCTGAGGATAACAAAAGTTTCATATGCTTACATATGCACATCTACCATGAGTAAACGATGGATAAGACATGTAGAAGTTGTCTCTCATGGGGTGCGGATTATCGAGCTAGATCAATACAATGCTGTCTTTAGTATATATTTTCTTTCGGACGCCAACATTTGAAGTTGTAGTGGCGGAACTTCAACTGTACATACCCCCTCAGTCCAGAAACTAGTATGGCCGTCAAATCTTTTGTAGATCGCCTCAAACTCATCCCAGTCAAATGGACGCGGCTGGCAAAGCTGTTTTCCATGGGACCAATATGTGACAAGGCCTTTCTGCCAATCTAATGCACCGGTCTTATAAGCCTCCTTCACGGCCTCGATGTTTTCCAGTTGTCTTCTCTTCCTATCCCTTACTGAGTCCTCGTATAAACCGTCTTCCAGTAGCGATTGATCTACCCATTCAATGTTGTTAGGCTCTAGCTTCTTTCTTTTGGCTTTGGTTTCAATTTACCTTCAACTTCCTCTCGGTCGTATATCGTGTCATATATCTCTTCCAGAGTCTGGACTCTCAGCGCAATGTCTCGTTTCAGCCCAGGATATTTGCTTTCCAATGCACTAGACTTTGTGAGATTTAGTTCAAAAAATGAAAGTAAGGCATACACACTCAAAACGAGCTTTTATTGGGGCATATTCCCTCAATCTTTGCTTGAACACCATAGGGGCGATATTTGCCTTTATTCTCTCATGGCATCTGGCAATCTGCCCCTCAACATCGCTATTTGAAGATTTTAGTTAAATCACATATTGTCTTTCAGTTTCGTATTGCCACGTGTCATTGTTATCGTTACTTACTCCTCATCAAGATCAGGCTCATCCATAGTCCATCCCTCGGGAAATTTATTTGGATCCAACAACGGCTCCGGTCCCTTGTGTCTCCATTTTGGATTTCTTTTCGGCTTCTTTTCTTTAAATGCAGAGGTTGTGCGCTCATTAGAAATATCATTTGGATTGAATTTCTGATTCAGATCTAACGTATCAACATCAATAACCCTTCTTTGGACTTGTTCCCAGGAAGAGGGTTCATTGCTCCTCTGGCTTTGCTCAAATGTTGGTGATTTAACACTTTTCTTCCTCTCGAATCCTCTCCTCGGGGGAATATTTATACTTGGGTTTTGTCTTTGCTTTGTATGCTTAGTGACGCCGTTATATTTTTCCCTCTTCTTCTCATTTCCCGTGCTCCTCTTTCTATCTGTCTTCTTCTGATCGTCTTGACGAGACCTCCGGAAAGTCCCCATTTTGTCAATTCCAACGAGGAATTCTATAATATGTATTTTCTTTTCTTGGTGTTCTTTACTCGTTATAGTGTGCAGCTGCTACAGAGCTAAACTGTCGAGTATGAATATTGGCGGAGCGAAATTCAGTGTCATGGCAAAGGATAATCGGATGGAACCAGAATTAATATAGCTGTTTGAAAAGACAAAGCCCTACATCAATTGATGTACATCAAAGAGAGCGAGAAAGAACGACTCTAACACTCGATGTCTATTAATCTGATATACAAAGGCATCCAATTTCATTTTTTTTAAAAAAAACTTTGCGTGGCCGAGAAGCATGACAGCAAGCGAGCAGATGAAAGCCGGTCGATGGTTCAACATGAAAGTCGGAAAAGTCGGAAAATCCATTTGGCGATACTCTCTTTCAATTTCGTTTTTCTTTCCCTTTTTCTAATCCCAGGGGCCTCATAATGAAGACGAATTCCATGGTTGCAAAAATCAGAAGAGTCTTTTTTTTCAGTCAGAGCCTGCACACATCCAGGCAAATTATCATCATAATCCAACAACTTTCCTGGATGAAATTTCCCGCTGGGATTTGGAAGGTTGACTTCAGATCATGCGATGTTGACTATCTTTAGCCGGTACCGCCTGGGCAGGAATCCCTGCAAATTCCTGATTCAGCCCTTAGTGGCTTTTTCTATAACGCAAAGATGGGTTTTGAAATTGAGGGAACACCTGAACCTCCCCTTACAAACAGGAAAAGGAAAAAAAAATTAAAATTAAAAATTAAGGAAGAAAGAAAGAAAGATAGGACAAACAAGGGGGGAAACGAGAACGGGAATAGAACAACCTCTTCTTTGCTTTGCTCAAGGCAACAATCCACAGTAGTTCGAATGTTTCTTTAGTCTCACCCGGTAAATTCATACGGGTGTTTTATTCGTGAGCCACTGAATTATCGCAAGCACACTTACAAACCTCGGGAGTTGATCAAGTAATTTCCCTTCAAGTTGAATTTCAGCTTGCCATAAATTTTAGGCTCTTTCATTCACCGACTAGAATAATTTCATCTTCTGGGCATTCAGCTTTCGTGGACGTAAATTCGCGCTTGACTGCCTATCAGAGTCGTCCAAGGCTGTCTCCACTCTTACATGTGTTTTTGATAGTCCCCGGGTACACGTACCCGGAGGTAACCCGGAGATGGTACGACTTGTCCGAGCCCCACAGAAATCAGAAATACTCAGTTGCTTCAAATGTTATACTCGTCAGTTTTTGGCTTGATGGCATTAAGTTCATAGCCGGTAGTGTGGATTTACGACATGAAGCTTGGCGGCCTAAAATTCTGAGCCACGTTACCGGATATTCACTCGGGACAGACCTCGATTTAAAATCCATGTGTTCCCATCAATCGATGCAAGTCAACTTGGGCAAGAAGAGCGAATTCCACCATCTTCAAAATCCCCAAAATGCCTCCACCAACTGAGCCTGCCAATCCCTTGGTCCGGACAACGGTCCCAGGTCCTGCGTCACTCAGTGCCAAAGAACAACTTGGTCGTGTCTTTGATTCGCGTACGGTACAGATGGTGATTGACTATGACAAAAGCTCAGGGAACTTGTATGAATATTGCCTCTCCTTTCTTTCTTCACGAATAACTCATGGCCGTGTCCCAGCATCACCGATATTGATGGCAATACGTACCTTGACGTGTACGCTCAAATCGCCTCAATCCCAGTAGGATACAATAATACAACCTTGATTAAAGCAGCTCAATCTCCCGAGGTTATCTCAGCTCTCGTCAACCGCCCAGCCCTCGGGAATTTTCCTTCTTCTCAATGGCTTTCCCTAATTCGGGACGGTTTGATGAGAGCGGCACCCCCCGGGTGTACTCAGGTGTTTACCGCACAGTCTGGATCAGAGGCAAACGATCTCGCATTCAAGGCTGCGTTCATGGCATATCGACGAAATCAGCGTGCAGGAAATCCTTGGACTGAGCACGAGCAAAACACCTGCATGATGAACCAGTCACCGGGCTCCCCCGAATTGGCGATTCTGAGCTTCCGCAACTCTTTCCACGGCAGAAGCTTCGGTAGCCTTTCCACCACTCGTTCTAAACCGGTCCATAAGCTAGACATCCCGGCCTTCAAGTGGCCACAGGCTACTTTCCCACAGCTCAAGTACCCTCTGGATGTATACACCCAAGAGAATACTGAGGAAGAGAGTCGCTGCTTGCGAGAAGTTGAAACTATCATCTCCTCGTGGCACTGCCCTGTAGCCGGCATCATTGTTGAGCCTATTCAGAGCGAAGGTGGAGATAATCATGCTTCAGCATCTTTCTTCCAAGGACTACAGGCAATCGCCAAGCTTCATAAGATTGTACTCATTGTTGATGAAGTTCAGACTGGCTTTGGTGCGACCGGAAAGTTTTGGGCGCATGAACACTGGCATCTACGCGACCCTGTGGACATTGTTACATTCTCCAAGAAAGCGCAAACTGCGGGCTATTTCTTTAGTGATGAAAACCTCCGGCCAGATCAAGCATATCGTCAATTCAATACGTGAGTAATCGAATGTCTGTGATTGAGGTTTTACGATGACTAACCTTCGAGATCTAGATGGATGGGAGACGCGGCCCGTATCATGATCTGCAACTCTGTCATTGATGAAATTCTCAGCAAAAACTTAGTTGAAAAAGCGGTTTGTGTACCCACTCTATCCGATTGAAAAATAAAAGAGAAATGAAATTCTAACCCTCCTTTTCTCAGGCTGAAGTTGGTATTATACTGTATGATAGGCTCGATGTTCTGGCGGCCAAATATCCAAGTTCTATCCAGAATCTGCGCGGAAAGGGAATGGCCACCTACATTGCCTTTGACACGCCAGACTCTAGTCTTCTTATGAATAAAATGCGTGAAGCGGGTGTGAACATTGGAAGCTGTGGCACCCGAACCATCCGTTTACGTCCAACCTTCACCTTCGATCAATCCCATGTTGATCTCTTGTTGAGTATTTTGGAAATGGTCATCTCGCGTTTGCCATAAGTTCTTTCGTGGGAACGCTTAGCGTTACGATCCGGTTAAAAATTAAAGTCTTTGATATTGTCTCCCCCACATTGCCGCTTTCATTGAAGTTATCTTTTCACGTATTTGTCTTATGGAAAGGAATCTCGTTTCCTCCATGATAAAGAATATCTTGAGTTTTAAGTTGGTCTATCCCAACTCTCTTTTCTCCAAGCTCCATCAAATATATCTGCTAAACACTTGATATCCTGCTATAGGGCTGAAAGTTTGTTGCCAAATTCCTTGTGATTTGCCTTCCGCGAGTTTGAAGTAATGTCTGGCATGCGCCTCTCCATCGATGCCGAACCAAGCTGGAGAGCCATCCTCGTCTCGCTGGTCGGTATAGTAGAATCTAAAATTGATTAATTCATTTCCAGTTAAGTTTTCATAGCAACATGAATTCAATGGCACTAATTGGCATACTTGTATCCAATAACCGCGTAGGCCTTCGCCGCGTATTCAATCAAGTGAGCAGCACCACTCTTTCCAACCCCTAGATCCAAGAGTGGCAGATGTGTAGTAGTATTCAGAGCGTTTCCAGTTAGAATAAAGGTCCTCGAGGCAGATTTGTCTAGTTCTGCGAAGCCTTCAAGGGTGCTTTGAATGGCTGCATAGACGCTGGCGGTGTTGATATTCAAATCTCTCATGAAAATATCCAAGGGTATGCTGAGAGGCTTCTGTGGGTTATCCACAGTTTTCCCGCTTCCTTTGGATTGACTGTCAGTTATTATTTTCTTTCTTTGTGACAATGACTGAAAGGTAAAATTCAAAATCTCACCATTGTAAATTACAACGGTCGGGATACCAAATGTTTCTTTGACCTTGGAGAAAGCACTCGCAATAGAAGTGGGAACAGCCAAGTCGACGGGAATATAGAGCTCATTCGGTGTACTTTTTTGCGGGTCTGCACTGCGCGATGCAAAAGCGACCTTATATCCTTTATCACTGAATGTTTTGCCTACTGCTGCCCCAATATTCGGTCCTGCGCCTAGGATCAGCAGCACTGGTGAGTTGTTTGCCATCTTATCCTTGGCTGAGTTCCCTTTTTTTTTTCTTTTGAAGTCAGAAAGTGTTAAATAGATAATGAGTAATACCAGAGTTGTCAGGTATATCCGGCGCTTTTTGTAAAGAATGTAAATAATCAAAATGGCCACGTACTTTCATGCGCGTGGGTGGCCTGACGGGTCGGTATCCAACATTTCTCCCACGGGTGAAATCGCGTCAATCCTTCTATAGGTTCTCATTCAAAGCTTTCCATAGCTCTGGTCGTCTGATTGGCAAAGTATAAATATAGTACCGTAAATGGTCAGGCCATCCATAATCCCAAAGGGGTTGAGCCACAAAATCATGCCGGGTAGCCTGTCCCCTGAGAGACATTTTCCACCCTCCAAGCTGCCATTCATTTCTTGCAGCTACCGCCATCATTCACTCTAAATAAATAGAAATATTTGACGTCCGCGAAACATCGAGCATGGAATTAATGAAGGGTTTGGCGCATCATAATAATCTAGATACACAGAAGGAAATGCTACTCTACGATGCACAGTGAAAAGCCATTATGAGCGACATCGCAACCCCTCAGTCATAATCGAAGGGTCCGAGGGCTGCCACGTGTACCTATTAGAAAACCTTCAATGTTTTTCTGGCGTGCTTGAGGTGATGATCGGGTTTTGTGAGAAAAAGCCATTCAGTGTCTAGGATGATGTAGCAAGGAAGCTCTCGATAGATAGTAGTACATACGTCGCTATTGAACAAGTATATAGTATAGCAAGAAGTGTTAGCTCTAAACTTAAAGTGGGCGTATCTTTAATGTTGTTTGAAGTTCGGAGCTGCCATTCGCGTAAACAGCTAGGTCTGTCTGTATCATGATGGCCATTTAGATGTCTGGCATTCTATAATTGGGAAGTCTCAAACTTTACTGTCAAATTATTCGCTGGTCTAGATATGCCACAATCACAATTATTCTAGCAAGGAGTGGGTAAGCCTTCGACATCCATACTATTGCCGAGACGGCTCCGAAAATAAACATTCCTTCAAGCTGCTGCCCAGTGCATGTGCTCATCCGAGTCCTCTATGCGTTGCTTACAGAATATTTTCTCGCGGCTTTCAACCTTTGAAAGTTCCATTCTGCTTGAGAAGATTTCTCTCAAGTGCTTGGTTGAGCCTTATACATCATGTCATATCTAAGACCAGAGCAACATGGGTGGCGTCTTGCATGAATCTTTTGCTTTTTTTTTAAAAAAAAAAAAAAAACAAAACATATGGCCCTTTTTATCTAATTAGCTCGATCCGTGTTCTCAAACTCACCTAAGCCGGTTTCAAGGGTGAAGATCAACTGGGGCCGTTGTGTTCTGAAACGCCAATCCATGTCCTGATACATCATCCGGCTTGGCGGGGGCCAGTGGCAAGTCTAACAAACCTTCAAACAACTACATTTCTTTTCATTCACCTACTAAATTTTCCAAAATTTAGTCTTCTATCATGGATGCCTAAGTTTTTGTAATTTCGAATGGGTCTTTTGGTTCCGATTGATAATTAATGGCAACATTTGAAAATGCATGTGGCATACGAAAACGTCCGTTGAAATGCTGATCATTGCATACTATATTGTGAAGCTGCGGGCACTGGTAAGATCTTGATGCACATGTGTATCTCATTTGAAAGCTGCATGTGGGAACTTGAACTCACTTGGGCATTGATTGAGTCGAGGGCCTCCCCTTTGGGAAATTCAATCATGACCTCGGGACTTGTACATGTATGCTGCAGAGCTAGATTAAATTTCTATGATCACTGGCAGAAATGAAAGTTCCAGGCGTCGGGGCTACTTGCCACATTAAACTATAGCATTATGCACTGGTCGCCTTGGCCGATGGGGCACCACGTGGAAACCTAGTTCCCATAGGAAGTTACCCATATTATTTTGTCAATCCCTGTCGTCTCCAGAAAAATCTAAACTATGAGTAATTGGGGTCGTTTGTGGACGGAATGGATCGACGCAGTCAATTGTCCAAGCAGACAAGGGTAGATCCTACCCAGTACAGAGTCGATCATTCACAAAGATTGTTTTCTGGGAGAAGATGTACAAACAAGATCCAATCTTGGTATTTTCTGAACGTGGAGCTTTACTAGTAGTTATGCCCAGGTCAAGATGGTTGGGGGGGGGGGGGGGTTGAAAAGGTAGTCCGTGCATTGTCTCGAGTTATACTTGCGTAGGCGCTTTCGACTATAATTCAAACCTAGCAATGCGGATCAATTGTATGATTGAACAGAAGGCTAAATATTTTATTCTTTGACCACAAATATGTTTGTCTTAAAATTATTTTGAGGTCTAATTTGTTGTTCAGATCACGTGGTGTAAGTAAAATGGGGGATTTCAAGCTATTTGCTGATAATGCTTTCTTGATTACACAAGAGTTGCAAAAACTTTTGGTACTGCTTGTTTATCCATCACATGAATACGAGATTTCTCTCCTGATCTCACGCTCATCATCGGAGAATGTATCCGACTTTCTGCTGTTTGTCTCACCAGACCACGTCGCTCTGGGAATTAGCCGATTTCTTCGGCATTCTTGTCGGAAATAAGGCCTCGATCTTTGAATTATGCACCTTGAATAGGGAATACGAAGCGCTTATTACCTCGAGCTCCAAAGTCAAAAATTCTTAGGATAACACAATTTCAAGGGATGTCAGATGCCAAGTGACGGCACAAATACTTAAGGGGAGCATTCCCGTTCTGCACTCTCAAAAGGCTACTTCTCCTGTATTCAAATGCACTGGCAGATTGTTATTTCAACTGAAGCCAAAAATGCAAAATATTCAACGTCATCCCCCATGCATGCATACACGACGACCGGGTTGAAACTTCCCTACAAGGCATAGGTTCAGCAGATCAACTGACCAAATGAGCAAAAAAAAAAATCTAAAACAACCCCCAAATCGAAAGCGCCATCGATTAGAATCATAGCACTGTGCCCACTGCTGATTCTATTAAAATCCTCCACGCAGGTTTTTTTGGTTTTTCCTCGCGGGTCTTCGCTAACTACATAGGGGCTAAGAGTTAAGATCATATTGGCACACCTGCGTCAGCAACTCACAACCAATGAACCGGATAAGCCGTCCCAAAAGGGAAAATGGGCTGGTAAACACTAGCACTGCTGACAACGGTTGCGGATCTTACCGCATTTTCCTGGTTAGGAGGGAAAACCTGGCTTGAAGGAGATTTGCCCCCGACGACCGACTCAAGCATTTTCACGATCGGTGTATCGGTCGGTTACTCCCGTTGTTTTTGTGGTAGATGGAGATCTTCATATTGAGGCATCTGCCCTAATTAAATGTTCCTTTCAGATCGGGGGGTCGGGGCTTAAGGGCACCGGAGAGATTCCGAGTTCCTCAACAATCCTGAATATGGCCCCCAGTCTTCAGCCCGCGGTACCGGTTTGACCGGTTTGACCGGTGACCCACTTTGTCGCCATGTTTTCCCTATACGCGGGGTCCTAGTAACAATTACGAGCAGTGGTTGGAAATTCCGAGATCCCTAGGGGCAAATGGTTCCCGATTTTGGGGGAAAAGTTGATATGCACATTCTGCAGGTTCTGGAAAAGCCGAAGAATCCTTGAATCCTTGTACGCCATGTGGCAGAGCATTGACTAGTCAGACGCCTGACGATACTCTATCCTGTCAATGGGTCAGAAGGATCAATGAAGATCGCTAGTTTCGATCATAGATGAAACGCACCACTGGGACAGGGCGACAATGGATCAATTTGATTGAGGCTATAAGCTTTTTAACTTTTCGACATCGCCTTTCACACGTGGTTTGAGCTGCACTGGGGTAAATATCTGCCATGGGGGCCCTTTTCTCCTTGGCGCTTACTGTCGCAATACTAAAAGCCGGGCACCGATTTGGTCTCACTTATTCTCTTGATAGAAAGGAGGTTTCGCATTTTTGGAAAAGAGTTTATTTAACCTTTTCCATCTCGGTTCATGATACCTGATGAATATGCAACCCGAGAAAAGAACTCGTCGAAAGCCCATAAAGTCATGCTTGGAGTGCAATCGCAGAAAACAAAAGGTCGTCGCTTCTGAACATTTGCCACTTTTCATCGTGAGAATAAAAAAAAAACTCTGACATTGCGCGCAGTGTAATCGGGAGAGCCCTTGCAATCATTGTATAGGTCGCGGGGTAGAACACCTTTGTGTCTATTCTCATATCCCACCATCCAAAGATGGCGCCAGGGGTCGCAGCATTCATCATAATGTCCATCGATCAAGTTCCGTGGTAGACCAAAGTGAAGAAAGGGAGACATCGACTACGATATCCTCACATGAATCGGACTCAAATGAGGCCAGCGTTAGTGCCCTCGATGGGCGAGGATATGCATCGCCGTGGACGAATACGCTCGTGTCGCCCACTCTTTACACCTTGTGGGTCGACTATACAACAACCCTTCGAAGCGGTTACTCTAGAGTCCTAACATAATCGATATAATAGAAACTCACCCACTATGACGAGGGACATGCTACTGTATTCGCCTGACAACTCACCATCGCATCGTCGGAGAATCTGGCCTGAGCGAGCCGTGGCAGACTTCCTGGTCGGCATGTTTCTGACAGAGATAAATCGCGTCCAAGAGATGATTCATGCGCCTTCGTTCCAATCCAGGTATACGTCATGGTGGATCACACAGGAAAGTAATGAGCTCGCTGGCGAGAATAATAATTCGGATGAAGATATGAACTTTGGGCTTCTGGTTATTCGAATCTGTCTGCTCAGTGTTCAGTGTCTTCCCCATTCACGATACCCCACAACAGCTATAATTAAGACCCACCCGAATCAGCTTGAGCAGTGGCTCTATGTCGTCGCGGACGAGATCGACAAGTCGCTCCAAGCCAAAAAGCCGTCGCTGATCACCGTCCAACATCGTTACTGCCACGTTCTCTATTTGAAGAACAGCTCCAGAATTCGAGAATCATGGTCCATTCTCAGTGCAACCGTCAAGGACGCACACGAGATCGGGCTGCATTTGAAAGAACCTGGCTTCCCTGTCAGTGAGGTAGAGATGGAAATCCGCAGACGTACCTTCTGGACATTGTATGTCTGGGATCGGTAAGTAGACTAAGCGTTGTTATTTTGAAACCGATTCCAAAATTCGGTCGGCTGATCGCAGTTGAATCCTTATCTAGTTTCATGTCTACGTTCTTCGGGCACTGGCCACTTATCCCTGAAGGATACTTTGACATCGATCTTCCGCACGATACCCTCGAGGTCATTTCTATCACCCCGTACATCCTGACACCATTCACGGATCGGATATTCCATATGAAACTGGCTCGTTTCCTCACGGCGTTTATGAGTCCTCCATCTTGGCAACAAGATCGAGTCGACTCAGTGGTCATTGCGGATTTCACGCAGCGTTTTCAACAGGTCATCATAGATCAACTCCCACCAGTCTTTTGGATGGATACTCCAGATACAAGATGGGACTCTGCCGATACCGCTTTACCTGGCAAGAGGGAGATGTTGCGTCTTTTCATCTGGGCAACGAAAGCTTCACTCTACAAAGCCTTCGCCGACCCCTGCGCTAGCTTACAACAAGACAAAGCCCCGGTCTTGAAGAATGGATGCGATATTCTTGCATTGTATCATCGTCGTACATTGATGAATACGACGTGCAAAGTGATATCCTCCATTATCAAACTATATACGCTACTCGGGGATGCAGAAGGTGGTGCCGGGGAAAAGCTCTTCTTACTTCCCACTTCCCTCGTCGAAGCACTAGCAAATTTGGGCATCTGTTTACTATCCATGCAAGGCGACAAAGAGAGCTTCGAGATGAATGACATGCAATCGCGCATCGACCCAGATCTCGAAAACAATTACTTATCATTTTTCGACGGATATAACCTTCTTTGTCAACAAAGTTCACATCACGGTATCGCAAGGAAAGGCGTGAAGATCCTCGAGACACTTCATCATACCCTGCGGACGTGCTATGACAGCGTACATTTACTTGCCACAACCTCCCTTGTTGGGGGACAAGGTCATGGGGCTAGTCAGTTTCAGCTGGAGCATGCTTTGGCATCATTGTACAGCCGTGGGGGCAAAAAGCCTCAACGAGCTCCTTCATATCCGCTTCCCGAATGGTTACCGTCATTCTTGGCATCACCTGGTCGATCATGGCTATTCCATGACGAGGCTGCGTTTAGGGATCTTATGGCATAGAGTCATGGCTGGAAGATCTTGTACACTAACCAACTTTGGTTACATGATGCTTTATGTATATTTATTATAGGATAATGTATTATTATTCTGGCAGGCCGGGATCAATTCGTTCTTCAAAATAGTACTGTGTATACAATTTTGTTTGCGACATGATCATGCAGCATTTCAAGTCTCGATCACCTTGATTGAGGTAGCTGTATGGTAAAAATCGAAACTAAACAGCTCGGTAAGACAGCCGGATGTACTCTCAGGGTCCATTATCTCCACGATCGTCATACATGATTCTGAAACGAACCCGTTTTCGCCCGATTTTTCTTGGATATCATATTCCAGGTTTGTCTTGAGAGGTCCCCGAACGGGCTCTTGTTTTCAGTGGGGTGAATTATTGTTTGTGGACATCTACAATTATTGTGTCATCGCGGTCGATACCCCATTCGTATCATGGGGATTGGTCCGATTAGCTTAGCGAGTTGTTAGTGTCAATGGCAAAGTCGGGATGTACTTCCGACTCCCCGTCGACATGAAGAATGTTGGAAAACTCCGGAACAAATATACAATCAATATCACGAATGTCCCTGTGGAATCCGCATTTTATGCATCGATCAATACTGGCTAAGCTTGCATACGCGATCAACTTTTAGCAATACCGTACTTTAGCCACAGATAGCCTGCATACATAGATGGGCGCATCTTAACGATTGGCCCACAGCATCCGCCGCACGCAAAATAAGAACCGGTCGATCACTTTCCCCATTCAGGAGGTAAATAACCTGCTGAGAAACCTGGTTTAGCTCCCTTCTTGCATGTTTACCTTGTTTCTATAGGCCCGAGCCCGACTGCAAGCTGGTTTCCTGACCGGGCGACTGGGTTCAATAGGGCTTAGCTTGAATTCAAATTGATTAAGCCCAGCAGCTGCTCATCTGCCGTACCAAGAGATGCAGTCACCGTTTCATCTTGGAACCGTGGGACATAGAGGAATGTTGCTGCCTCAGGCATCATTCCTGGAAGCCGCGAGAAAACTCAAACGTTCGAAGCTTCAATGGGGGAAACTCGTAGGGCAAATTTGAAACGCTGTGAGTGGGACAAACGAACGGATACATAAAGTAGTCAATAGTCATGACAATTGGACCTGGACATCATGAATCATCCTTGTCCGGCTGGTTGCAGTTACAGCCGTTACTCGGTGCGACCGTCGACGTCATGGAAGAGAGAGAAGCGCCAAGCCCGCATATCATGAGGAGTCTGACAGCTGGATCGTCATTCTTTGGCGGTGTTGCTTCCCCTCTTTTGGCAGCTCAGCTTAACTTTTGGTTCTTTAAAACGGCCGTCAGCCTTATGGGTGATTTTTCCAGGCACCAAAAAAAAAAAAATCATCGAGTGGGAAAGAAAGAGACAAGTCCACATCTGCCCCTGTTGGGAATTCGGCCGCCAAGATAAGGTCTAGACGATCTTCCCGTCCTCGAAAATCCCTGACCGGAATTCTTCACTTCCCATGGCATTCATGCTAGCACATCTCTGGTTTTACTCCTCATAGCAACCTCTGTCGCATCAGGATCCGGTGACTCGCGATGCGCCCTGGGCTGCATAAACCGGGCGCGCTTCCACTCCTGATCGTGATCGTGTTCTCCCTGCTCACCCTGGTGCCGTCGTTACCGAGTATATCCAGCCTGAAGCTGGCGGATTTGTCCTATCTCGTCTATCGAGGTCGTCGTAAGTCCCTTTGGCCCTCACTCAGTACCTGCCGAGACCCCCGAAGCTAAGAAAAATCTTATCACGTAGAAGTCCCGCTCATTCAGGATAATGTCGTCGACATTTCCTGCACGGATACGCACCGGAGTGACTCGCGTACACCATGGATTCCAGCGATACCCTCTAGACCGCGTATAAATCGATCACCGAGATCCGCACGACTGGCCAATGGAGCGCCCATGGTCTCAAGCGAGACTGCGCCCGTGGAGAATCGAAGCCGCTCATCGGTCTCCGCGAGCGAACCTTCATTCTTATTTAGTCGTCGAGCTCATGCCTTCCGGACATACTTCATTCAACAATTAGACGATTATCAACTTCTCTCCCCATTTTCTACCCGCATGTCGAATGGCGCTATCCCCGATTCCAATCCTACCCTTCCCTCGACCTACCACGCCCCACTACCCACCGCAATTGATGCCTCCAACGTCGACTCCATATTTCAATCATATAATGAATCTACCTATTCAATGCCCCCTTCGGTCCCGAAAGGACAGCTTGCGTTCGGCGGTATGTGGCAGCAGGTCTGCCAGACTGCTAGCGACCTCTGGGAGCTTGCGAACGAATCTCCTAATTTTCAACTTCCACGCCTCATTGAATTGGGGACTTATTACGCTAAATCAACATTCCTATCCAATGCCACAACCGCCGAACGACCAACGGTCCTAATTCCGCCTCCGAATGTTTCACACTCTGAATCGCAGGAGTGCCCAGATGCACTAGCGCCTGTGAGCAAATCACATACCCAATCAAAAGATGTTTCGGCGGATGCTGCGGGCCGGCACTCGTCGCAGCTTCAGGGTAGCTGCATGGCAGTGGTGATTGGTCTAGTCGCCGCCATAGTATGGTTTTAATTCCCTGTCAAGCAGTTCATTGAAGTTGCGACGTTTGCGCGCCACATGGACTGCAACAATCTTCAGTCTTTTGTGGTCTCGATGACTATTTGTCGCGGCTTCTTCCTGCTCTTGATGTGTTTGATGTCTGCAATGAGTCTATCATTTTTTTGTTCCTCTTCTCATCTACCCAGGCTGGAGCGCACTGGATGCGATTGATCGGAAGGTTCTGGTCAAGCCCTCCGTGGGTACTAATAATATTAGTTACCATTTTGATTAATACATAGATACTCTATGTAGATAGGATTTTGTCCAAACATCTTCAATTGATGATTCTTTTGAATATAACCCATTCTATGAGTTTTGGTAGTCGAGTAGTGCATACACCAGTCAAGTATCAAGTCCCGTCGCGGCATGAGAAGAAGCATCGGGGAACCATTTGGCATATCTTGTCCATCTTATTAACTTGAATCCTGAATACGGTATACCGTGGTGCCTGGTAAACTCTCGCGATCCTTCGGGCCGAAGTAGGCAAGGAGGGGCAGCAACATGCATGTTCAACACCGTGACCGTTACATCCCAAAAATAAGTCAGAATAATTTGCGCGATCACGTACTACTGTAGTAGATACGCAATATCATATAACATACGCCGCAACATCAACTGCAACGAATCCAACCTACTACACGCGTCCCAGTCAACAACCATGGCAGCAACTACCCCTCTCGGAGTCATCGTGATAGGACTGGGCCAGATGGGCATCAGCCACGCCCTCGCCTACCACAACAACCCAGGCTATCAGATCCTCAGCCTAGTGAACCGCAGTGCTCCAAGAAACCTCCCAAAGGAACTCGAGAAATACCAAATTCAATCAGACTTTTATGCAGCTCTATCACTAAAGCCGAGTGTCGTCTCAATAAACACCCACACCGACACACATGCAGAATACGCCATAGCCGCAATGGAAGTAGGCGCACACGTCTTCGTTGAAAAGCCCCTTGCAAGAAGCACAGAAGAAGCGAGGCGCGTAATAGGCACCGCACGCCGAACCAATCGCAAGCTGGCCATCGGATATATACTACGGTATCATCCCAGCTGGGTGGAATTTATCCATCAAGCGCGGCTGCTCGGACCACCGTTCGTCATGCGCATGAACCTTAATCAGCGCTCGATGGGACAAGCGTGGGAAATTCATAAACGATTACTCCGGGATGCGAAGAATCCCATCGTTGATTGCGGTGTGCATTACCTGGATGTCATGCTACAGATTACGGATAGTAGGCCGATTCAGGTTCGTGGAGTGGGCGTTGCGCTTAGTGGTGAACTTGCGAAAGGCGAGGTAAACTATGGGCATCTGCAGATTGTTTTCGAGGACGGATCTGTCGGCTGGTATGAAGCTGGTTGGGGACCGATGGTTTCTGAGAATGCGTGTTTCGTGAAGGATGTTATGGGGCCGAAGGGCTCGGTTTCAATTGTCGCTGATGCAATAGAGGTGGGTGAATCGGCGAATGTGGATGGGCATACGAAGACGTCGAGGTTGAAGGTCTGTAGGATGGATGATGGGAGGGCGCAGGATGAGTTTATTTCCATGGAGGATGAACCTGGTCATAATGAGCTTTGTGAGAGGGAGCAGCAGTTCTTGTTAGATTCTATTTTGGGCGATCGCGATCTAGAAAAGCATATGGAGGATGCGATCCGATCGTTGGAGATTGCGCTTGCGGCGGATCGTTCGATGCGGGAGAACCGGGCGATCGATCTTAATTAGTAGATTAGGTTTCAAATATATTGAGTCCATTTAATCATGAATATGTGCAGCTGAATCGGGTAAATGGAGGAGTGGCGGTCTATTTGTCATTGCGGAGTTCTCGCTTGAGTCGGTACAGATGAACATTTGCAGAATCCATGACTTCCAATCATCACGATGGATCCAAGGTCTGAGCGGAAGATCCTAGAATGGCGGGACGGGCCCTTTGTTCTGTATTCGTGAAGGATAATCCCAGTTGACCACATGGCATGTTGAAGGAATTCACCGACAATGCGAAGCAACGAGCCAAGCCAACAAGTCACCCGTACAATAGCATCAAAGAAAACGAAAGAGTAGTATGTCAAAGCGAAGCCCAAGGTTAAAATTGCTCGGAAATTCCATCACTGGGCGAATCCGCGACACAAAAAACCCTACAGAAGACTCCGAATTAAGAAAAAAAAAAAAATTTAACCTCCAGCCTCGTTGGGCGCAACACCGATCCCTGCAAGCATGGCAAAATGAAAGAGCCGACTTGGTGGAAATGGCCCCTAAAATCGTCACTAGAGCCCCGACAGCACGGCACGACCGATTTATGTAAAGAGACACGTCAGTGCAAAGACCAGGATATGTCCTTCGCTCCCGATGCCAGAGATCTGATTTGTCGGCAAGAGTAGCCAGGCAGAGTGAAAATCCGACGGATTGGCACTATTGTCGTTCACCCATAGTACTGGGTCAGCTTCAGGATGGACCGCAAAAATTGGGCTTTCATTCATCCATTTCGCATTCGGGTTTCGCTCCGCGATGAGTTTCTTTGGTTTCGCGCCCCATGTAAGTAAGACACTGCTTTTGGTATACCCTCTCACACCTTGGGGAAACGATTCAACCCCTCGCTGAGATCCTTTCATATACGGGGCTCTCCTGTCATTTTCCGAGCTAGAATCAATCTTCTTGATCTTCTTCGTTCTGGTCGCGCTGTGGGGCGGAGCATCCTTCGGGGCTCGTTCTCTCCGCTCGCCGCTCGATTGTACCGCCCTTGGCCCTGGGATTTCCATTCCACGGTTTGGCCTTTGGTTTCAAGTCAAAGACGCAGATCCCCCGACAGGATTTCATTTTCTGGCTCTTAGACCATTTCTCTTACCTGTAACCCCAGACTTTGTAGAGAAACCCTTCAAGAAATGACAAGAATGGTCCAGCAAGAACCCATTATTGCCGTGCGTCTCCCCGCCCGAGTAACATTCCAGCCCGCGCTTGATTGACATTGCCCCCATTAGGATGATGAAGGAGTCTCCGATCTGGGGTCTTTTGGTGATTGGCAGTCGTATGCATATCTTATCAATGCCCATTTACATCATCCGGCTGATTTATCCCCAGTGAGACATATACAGTCGCGTCATCCCTCGTGAGGGGCCGCGTGGAAAATGGAAGAGTGTGAGCGAGACTTTGCCAGATTCAGTTATAGCCCACGCTCATATCAAGTTCAGATATCAAACATTGAAAGAGAATGGTTGCTTGTATGCATATTTCGTTGCCGGATGATTGTCTGTGTCGTATACTGATTTATTCAGCGTGCCAGCTGATGAGGCACAATTCGAAGCATATGAAAGCGAGTATGTTCTTGATAAAATTACATGTTTCAAATTCACGCCTGTTAACATTGGCTCAGACATCTTGTCGCATTATTAATGAATTGCGACCACCATAATCCTCTATTTCGAGCCCCGATCGGACCGAACCCACAGGTAAGTCTTCAATCCCCTTGATTTCTGTTCCCTTGTGCATGTATTAAATCAGAACAGCACATCTTGGATATTGGGACCGGTCGAGGAGATTGGGCTATGTGAGTCCATCAAGGTCCTACCAGCTACCCTCAAGCTAATCAGCATCTAGTGATGCCGCCGACAGATTTCCACAAAGTGAGTACATGTTTGAGCTTTGAGCCTAATCGCGACATGAAGAGGTTGAGAACTCACAAGACAATTCAGCTACTGTTCGTGGTGTGGATATCTTCCCACCACCCGTTACCTGGTGCCCTCCAAACTGCATTCTTGAAGTCGATGATGTTACCCAAGATTGGACCTGGTCACAGTCATTTGACTTAATACACATCCGACTAATGGACGGCTCATTTACACCCGAGGAGACAGAGAGGCTTTACCAGCAATGTTATCAGTAAGCCTCTTCAAATCCACAGCAAAGACAAAGTGATACTAACATCTTTCAGGAAGCTTCGACCGGGTGGCTGGATCGAGCAACTTGAAATATGCCCCATCGTCTTCTGTGATGACGGAAGTCTTCCCGAGGATGCAGTAGCAAACTCCTGGGGACAGATCAATCACGAGGCCGCTGCAAAGTTTGGGAAGCCATTTGACTTGTATCATCAATTCGAGCAGCACATTAAAAAGGCCGGCTTTGTCGACGTCAACGTGCTAGAGCAAAAATGGCCTATAGGACCATGGCCGAAGGATCCGCTGCTTAAAGATGCTGGGCGTGTGAATCTTAATCATTGGGTCAAGGCAGTGGAAGGGTATAGCATGTTTCTTCTTACGAGATATGGCGAGCCTGTTCCATGGACGAGTGCTGAGGTCGTGGTTCATACTGCGAAGTTGCGGTCTGAGCTGAAGAACCCTCGCTATCACATTCATCACGGGGCGTGAGTTTGAGATGGTCGAATATGACATTTTGTATCGGAACTAATTGAGGACAGGATACGTGTTTGGGCTCAGAAACCCGAGGATCCCCAGAGCTGATCAAGCACCATGATGGAGATTCAGTAAATATCAGACGGCACATTGTCGTGTGCCCACCCAATTCTGGTCGGGAATTATTTCCAAGTTCGCTCCTCCGTGATCGCCTGGCTCTCATGACCGATTTGTCAAAGAGCTACGCTCACAACGGAATGAAATGCCATTCTAGCCCCGTGGGTCGACTTTGAGCCATGCATTCGGCTAAAGAGCTTCGAAACTTCCAGCATCACAACTACGGCCACGCAGTTTCTGGAACTCTCTTCCAGTAATTCTTTGATGGGGATGAAGTAGGGGCGATCGGAAATTCGCTTCAGGATCCAAAGAATTACAACGCGACTTTTTTCGATAGATAAATGCCGTGATCCACATGCGGCGCTTGGGCATTCAATCGGGCGCTCAAGATACATTCAATCAGCCATGTACACTTCATTGAACTTTCTAAATTATCATAGATGAGGTCAAATATTTTAGTAAATATCCGGTTGGGCCTGTTCAATCCACAGACATGCAGCCTAGCCTTGCTATCATCAAAGATTTGAAAATACACTTGATTCGATTGTTATTGAACAACTTTATGCACAAAGAATAATATCAACTTTAATAACAATCAAGCAAACATTTGCATTATTCCCTCATAGCACCAGGCTCATACTCCCTCAACAGTATATGCCTAGACCCCGTCTCCCCAGTAGAATCCCGATTCGAATCCACCTTCGCCAATCCCCGCGCCTTCTTAATCAATCGTCCCGGATGATAAATAAAAAACACAAGCATAGAAATGAACATCAAAAACGCATCAAAAACATAGATATACACTTCACTCGTATTAACAGGCGCAGTCCTCGAAGCCCCAAATTGAATAGTCCGAACAAGATTCCGCACCATAATAGCCAGACAAGAAAGATAAAGCGCCCACATATACGGTTTCCATCTTAGTTCGGGATGCATAATGAGAATTGCAGGTGGGGACTTAACAAGTCTCCGATGAAAAGTCGCTGCGATCACAACGAATAATGCGAACACGATCAATGAGAATATAAGACCTGCTAGCACGACCTTCTTTCCTATGTCCATTACATTCTGATCGCCTGTGACTTGTACACCTGCACCCCCAAGCTGAGTGCAGAAACATAGGATGTCATTCATGACGAAGACGAATGTGAGCCATTTCGGTCGCATGCTGGATAGGTGTTCTGCGCCGAAGGAACGGATTATTCGACCAAGGACCATGTAGACGGTAGCTGCGATGAGAGGCGGGGAACAAAGAATGAGCATTTCTTGTAAAGCCCATGAACTAATTTCTGTTCTTGATTGATGCGACCATGCTCGGCCATAGTATCCAAATGTTTCACCTGTTCTCATTAGTTCTAGTCCGGGTTTCTAATATAGCTTGAAGCGAAAGGAGATACTTACATATCCCACCAAGTATGAGAGGAATGAAGTATGCTGCTCGAAAGGGAATCGTCAAGACAATATGGACGATAGTTGATATTCCGAAAAGCGCCATAAAGGCATACCCTGCTGTTGCGGAAGGTGTGTACGGATAGAACTCGACCCAGGGATCGGATCCATTAACACCGGGATGATACACGATATCCATTTTAGACCTCTGGAGATGAAGGAGAGTTTGAAATATTGAATTGACGTTGGAATAGGAGGTCAAGCTCAATTTAAATCAAATCACACCTCTTAGCGCTTGCTTGATGATATTCTCCTTTGTGCCTAATTAGGAAATATCTTAACGAATACGGGTGGGTCCGATGGATGCACCTTATTATAGTTGCCATGAATCCACTGAATAACCTTGCAAAGCGGATCTCTTCGTCAGTCCCTTAAATATAACCTTGATTTTATCAGTGCTTGGCTAGGCAGAAAGAATTATAAGAATAGGTAGTAGTCGCTGCTAAATCGCCGATCTTTAGAACCATCCATGGACGTAGGTAGTGGGCATACTCGGACTTTAACCGATAAGAACTTGGAAAATACGGATAACCAACAAACCAGCATGAAAGATGAAACATTCACTCATAGTGATAATAACATATTTCGATTATAATATTGATGTAACAGTTGGATTTTAAGTACGCCCAACCTTGCGCAGAGGCCACTCAATCCAAGCCCAATAATCCCTTTCCAATGACCGCTCAATTCCACCCAAAACATGACAAGCCCAGCCCTCCATAAACCATGCAGACTCCATATATCTAAAAAGAACACCCCAATAAGAAAGAATAACCAAGGCCAACGGATCCTTCCGTTCCAACGCCCGTACAAACTCATCCTGTCGCCGATAAAGCCATCCAATCAACGCATCCATAAGCATGACTCCCTCCTTTCCACCCGAAACTCGCTCGTAAATCTCATCCATTATCACGAAGAGATTATCAATAGCAGAGACATAGATATCCCGTGCAGATTCATCGGGTATTTGCTCTTCGACGAGGCGGTGTACAGCTTGGAGATGCACGCTGTGCTCGTGCTGTTCACTGCGCATGGCGGGTGTTAATTTATATATTTTCTTGTCACCGTCTGGTTTGAGGAGACCACTGTATATTCTTTCGTGATGTGTTGATACGACTAGCTTAACTCCATTCATGAGAACGAGCCACTCGGCTGGACCGGTATCGCTGAAAACGAGGAATTCGCCAGGTCGGGGACCACGGGCAAAGTATATGAAGCAGATAAGTACTGCGGACATGTAGATTTGTTGACAGTTTTCGGCGTTGAGCTGGGATAGAACGGATGTAACAGTCCTCATTCCGAATGTGAAATGCGCGTCTGCTTGTGCGATATATCTTTCGCGGAGTGGAGGTGTTTCATAGCCCATGTGTAGGGCTGATAAGGCTAGAATCAAGTGCATTATTGGTTTGAATTCAATGCCCCATTCTGGTATGTGTTTTTGCCATAGATTATTCCTGTCTTCTTCATCGTCTCTCATGGTTCGGTAGGTTGATATTGTGAAATTGTGGAAGAGCTTTAGATCCTCGGGTGTAATTATTGATCCCGTGGATGCATCGGTTGGAATGTCAGGTTGTGTTTCTGTTTCTGTTGATGGTTGCGATTTTCTTTGATTTATTTTTTGGACTTTGAATGTTTGTTGTAGTTCTCCTGTTGGGTATTGGTATGGTTTGTAGCGACGGGGTTGAGCTTGGGGTTCTGAGGGCTCTGATATATCTGTTTGAGGGGATGGTGCTGAGTCGTGCGATGCGAATGAACATTCGACATCGTGATTGATGCAATTTAAACAAGTTGGTCTTTTTTCATCGCACTTGAAATTTTCATTAGCTCCTCCATCATTATCATTCTGGCCATCCAAACGCTGCCATCGAGCAGGTGCGAAACAGAATAAAAAATGCAAAAATCCACGCATTTCGATGATCAAATTGAAGTCGAAGGGAAATAGGTGAGATGCCAAAATCAGACTGTGAACTCACTTTGATCCTTCGCTTCTTACAATTCATACATCCTAACCGAGACTTCCGATGCGTGCGTCGTGATCTGACCTGCTTGGAGGGCGAATCCATCTTGTGTATCTATTGGGAAACACAGGGTCGTATTCGTTCCCTTTTATTCCCTTCTAGGCTGCTAAGTTTATGTCCTTAGTGAGGCCCACCAATCTGCGACCCTTGAGTTTATTTCAACTTGAAGGGTCTAAATTTAGATATTGATTGAGGGATCGGCGGGATTTAATCTGTTGCTGGTGACTGCGAAACGCCTTGTAGCAGGCTGGAGAGATACGGATACGTGGGAATTACCCAATGCGGTGTTGGTGGCGAAGAGCCCCACATCGGGAGACGAGCCGTGGATGCGACAATCAAGAGAACTTTGATGTGGAAGAACGCGAATTTATATAAGATTTTATAGGAATCTATCCCTGAAAAAGAAAGTTTCTACGTGAAAGAATTTGCTATTATTATCTTACGAGTGGACGGGAAGAAGTTATGAAATATGAAGGAAATTGTCATTCAATATCGTAAGGCAATCTTCGTAAAGCTAAATTGGATACATGGGGAGGTACATCAAAGCACCACTTTTATTCACAATATTCTTAAAGACGAGCAGGGCGGCTGAAAGGAGCAGCATAAGCCAAGTCGAAGCGATCCAAGTTCATAACCTTGTCCCAGGCAGCAACGAAGTCACGAACGAACTGTGACTGGCCATCGTGGCTACCGTAGAGCTCAGAGAGAGCACGCAGCTCAGCGTGGTGTCCGAAGATCAGATCAACACGAGTAGCGTTCCACTTCTTAGCGCCAGACTTGCGGTCGAAGCCCTCGAAGGTCTCGTTGTCGCCGCTAGTAGGCTTCCACTCAGTGTTCATGTCGAGCAGGTTGACGAAGAAGTCGTTGGTCAGCTGGCCCGGGCGCTGGGTGAGGACACCGGCGTTGGAGCGGTTGTAGTTGGCGTTCAGGACACGGAGACCACCGACCAAGACGGTGAGCTCGGGAGCAGTGAGAGTGAGTTGTTGAGCGCGGTCGACGAGCATCTGTTCACTGCGGACGCGACCGGTGGAGCGGCCGTAGTTGCGGAAACCATCGGCGAAGGGCTCCAGGAAGCTGAAGGAGTCGACATCGGTCTGCTCGGCGGTGGCGTCCATGCGACCAGGAGTGAAGGGGACGGGGATACCAGCGGCCTTCTCCAGGGCGGCGCTACCGGCCAGGACGATCAGATCGGCCAGAGAAACACGCTTGTTGCCGGTCTGGGAGCTGTTGTAGCGGCGCTGGATGTCCTCCAGGGCGTTGAGGACCTCACGCAGCTGAGCGGGGTTGTTAACCTCCCAGTTGTTCTGAGGAGCAAGGCGGATACGGGCACCGTTGGCACCACCACGCTTGTCACCGCCACGGAATGTGGAGGCGGAGGCCCAGGCAGTGGAGATGAACTTGGTGGGCTCCACGCCGGAGGCGAGGATCTCGCGTTTCAGCTCAGCAACATCTTCGACATCAATGAGAGGGTGGTTGACAGCGGGGATGGGGTCCTCCCAGAGGAGAGTCTCTGAGGGGACCTCGGGTCCGAGCCAGCGAACACGGGGACCCATGTCACGGTGCAGCAGCTTGAACCAAGCTCGGGAGAAGGCATCAGCCAGCTGGTCGGGGTTGGCGAGGAAGCGGCGAGAGATCTTCTCGTACTCAGGGTCGAAACGCAGAGACAGATCAGTGGTCAGCATGCGAGGCTTCTGCTTCTTGCTGGGGTCGAAGGCGTGAGGAATGATCTCGTCGTTGGTCTTAGCGGTCCACTGGTTGGCACCAGCGGGGGACTTGGTCAGCTCCCAGTCGTACTTGAACAGGTACTCGAGGAATTGGTTGCTCCACTTAGTGGGAGTCTTGGTCCATGTAACCTCCAGACCAGATGTGATGGCATCGGCACCCTTTCCGGTACCGAACTTGCTGCCCCACCCAAGACCCTGCTGGTGAAGACCAGCAGCCTCGGGCTCATCACCGACGTTGTCAGCAGGGCCAGCACCGTGAGTCTTACCGAAGGTGTGACCGCCGGCGATCAGAGCAACGGTCTCCTCGTCGTTCATGGCCATACGGCCGAAGGTGATACGAATATCACGGGCAGCAGCCACGGGGTCGGGGTTGGCGTCAGGACCCTCGGGGTTAACGTAAATCAGACCCATTACAACAGCAGCCAGGGGGTTCTCAAGATCACGAGTGCGGATATCACCCTGCTTGGTCTTCTCTTGCTCGGTCTCCGGGCGGTAACGGACATCATTGGTGAACCACACGGTCTCGCCACCCCAGTAAACAGACTCATCAGCCTCCCACACATCGGGACGACCACCAGCAAAGCCAAAGGTCTTCAGACCCATAGACTCCAGAGCAACATTACCAGTGAGCAGCAGCAGATCAGCCCATGAGATCTTGTTGCCGTACTTCTGCTTAATAGGCCACAGCAGGCGGCGAGCCTTATCGAGACTGACATTGTCGGGCCAACTGTTAAGTGGGGCAAATCTCTGTTGTCCCTGACCACCACCGCCACGGCCGTCGAAAACACGGTAAGTACCGGCGCTGTGCCACGCCATGCGAATGAACAAACCACCATAGTGGCCGAAGTCGGCCGGCCAGAAATCCTGAGAATCAGTCATCAGGTTGTGCAGGTCCTTCTTCAAGGCATAGTAGTCGAGGCTCTTGAACGCCTGGGCGTAGTCAAAGTCTGTGCCCATTGGGTTGGTGGCATCAGTGTGCTGACGCAGAATGTTGAGCTTCAAGCCCTCTGGCCACCAGTCGCGGTTCCTGGTGCCAGCACCAGCCACATTGGCGGGCTTGTGAACGGGACATTCACCCATGATGTTTAGATCGATGGTATGATTTTGGATTAAAGAGGGGGGGTATGATAGGAAGAGAGATTTGAGAAAGAGAGAAAAGTCAAACCGGGAGCACAAAAGGGCACCCCGCACTTTTAAAGAGACGAATGACGGGAAACGTATTAGAAGCTCCTCGGGAAGTCGTTTGTCAGCTTGTGGTTGGCGGAGAAGGTCTGGGCCGGTGATGATTCCTAAGCTGTCAGCTTCTATTGGCCCACATCGCCGCATTGGGATTCCATCAGCTAATCCGCCTTCTGCATGGTGGGGAGGAAGCGGGGACAACCTTTCATGCGGGGAAAGCATCGCGCTGCGAATCAGCGGCGAACCCCGCTGGATTTGTGTTTCCATCTGCATGATTATGTATTTATTAAGAAGACCAGGCCATTGACGTCCTCCCCGTTCTCTCCCGACTTTCTCTTCTCGGAGCTCGGATGATTCCTGCGGATTCACTTCCCTAATCTGCACATGTGCTGGTCAAACCCACATACCCGCCGATGGGCTGAATCCAGGAACTGTACCAAACGCTCGAGCACTACTGATGAAGATTTATATCCCGGCTTATCTCGACGCCCACTTCGTAACAATGATCCAAGAGACACACTCAATTCCACAGAACATCCATATCCTGCTAGCAACAGCCTTGCTCTATAAATCTTGCAATTGCTTCAACATACTACCTACTAGATCTCTCCCGCGGAGGTCGCCGAGGTCCTGAAGTTATGACGTCAGTACCGCTCCAGACCACGTATCTCACTAATCCAGGTACATCTTTGTCTGCTGATCGACTTTTTGCACCAAGTGGCAATTCAATCGTATTTATCACTAATTCAGCACTTGCATCCATGGATTTCACAGCCGCTAGCAGCTACACATCCAGGTCTGCGCCTGAAAATGCCTAAAATCCTGTTCTTCTAGCGGCGGTATCTTTACCCTATTGGGTTAGTACATGACTAACCCAATTGGGCAGTGAACAAGCGCCGCGCTACTGCACTTTGTAAGCGATGGCCAGACCGTGAGCTGTCCTCGACCAGTCTAAAAACCTCAATTTGCAATCGAGAAGATTATCAATTGTCAATGAAGAGATTTTTGGCCTGGCCACTGACAAAACTTCATGGTCCTGGTCAGTCCAGAACATCAGCGGGACGCTTCGAATAGGCCAACAACGGTCAAGCCTATGCTGTTATTAACTAACATGTCTTATTCAGCCCATGGATATACACTAACTGGAGGCATTTTCTTTCAAGTAATCACATGTGTATGGAATAAACGAGCAAGTGCCTATTCCTGGTCCAATTGTAGGTCTGCTAATGATAGTATGCAACACCGATCAGTCAAGCAGCTCCAACATGCACCAGTCAATTAATAATAATCAATCCAGGTCCTGCAAGCGTCCACTTCGCCACAGTATTTGCATCCGCGAACGGTCCATCACTCTTCGTCACAGCAGCAATCGTCAATCCATTGAGCTCATAGTCATTGTACGGGAAAAGCGCCTGCGCCGTAACCACCGTCCCTTCCTTGGAAATGACCGACAGAGGCTCCACAATTGGTACATTCAACTGGTTGATATAAGTCACCCAAAGAAAGTGTTCGCTCTCATTGTGTTTATCGTCAAACGAAAAAGTCAAGTTCAATGACTCCGGCTTGGCAGGGGTAAGAATCGTCAACGGTTCGAACGTTCGAAGTGGGATCTCATCGATATTGGGACAGGTTCCCGGTACAACAAACCCCTGAACAGCAGAGAACGCGAAATTAACGTCGCCAGTGGTGAGGAATGGCAGTTCACTGGGAATACGGGCTTGCATGATTCGGAACCAGCCCTGCTGCTCGCCTTCGTTACCGATGGCCGACGCAATTTCGCGAGCAAGATCAAAGTCGCCTCCGATCGCAAAGCGCTCTACTGCGTCTTGTAGTGTACCGAGAACGACATCTGTGAAAGTCGATGCGAGGTTGATGGCGGTGTCGAAGTCATGAACGGGGAATTTATACTCGCATGGCTCAATGGGCTTTTGGTTGAAGTGAACGAGGGCGTTGTTGGCGCTCAGTGCGTGCAATTCTTCTTGCTGTAGATTGACAAGTCAGTTACAGCTGTATTGTGATTTATAGTAGAATTCTTACGGCAAGAATTGCTCTGAGTGATCCAACGACAAAATCACGGTCGCCTGCATCGGTGAACCGATACCCTTCAACATTTTCGGTGATGTTTGTGAGCAGCTCGTTGAAGAAGGCGATTTCGAAGAGTTCATTGAACGCAATCAGCTGGAGGTTGGTGATGCCTTTGTTGCTGATGACGGGCGGCTTGGGTCCATTTGGCAGAGTTCCATGTGCGGCCTTTTCAATCAGAGTCAATTCGCTTGGACTTGGGTATGGCATTCCATCGGGGAGTTCTTTCTCAATGGTGCGTGCAAAGCTCACTGGGATTGCGGATACTAGCGAGGCTGTGAGAAGCGCGACGGCTGAGAATAACAGACGCATGATGATAGACGAGAGAGCGGGAAGTGATAAGTGAGAGGAATGAGAGACACTACAGATGTCCTGATGTCTGGGGATATCGATTAATGGTAAGTGGTTCAAGGATAGTTGAGAGTCATGATGCAGAGATATCTCGAAGAAAAGTTTGACCTCGTGATGTCTCTGTTCGATGGGAAGGTGCAACACCAGGAAGGCACATCTTGCCAGGGCCACAGAGGATCAACCCCCTCCATGTCAGTAGATTGGCATGTGGAGAGGCTTAAAAGATTTTTGGATTGCTGAAACCATTCACGTAGTGGAAAGTAGAACTTGAATTTCTCAGCAGCAGAAGATTCAACCTTTGGAGGATCCTCATTGGGGCCTTGCTCAGGTGCCCATCAGTTAACTCAACATTTGAATAAACACAAGAAATTACCTGGTCAATTTGGCTATACACTTCAATAACGTGAATCAGTCTAGTAGCTTTCTTCTATTCATTTCATTTCATTTTTTGAACTTGTTCAAATGTTCAAGTGAAAATATATTCAACGATCATCCTATAGATGCGCTTGGGGGGCGACGCGGATTACGTAACACGGCCTCGGCATCTCACGGATCGGGATCGCAGCAAGTTCGGCCGAAGGAACTAGTATGCCACGCTTGAACATTCGAATGGACCATTCAGATAATGGATAATTCTAATGCTCAGTCTCGCTCGAGTGCATATCCATATGATACACAACTCGTGAGTGAGCTGCTCAAAACTAAACGTCGTGTCCGGGGTGTCAAGTCATGTTTTCCTTGTCGCCACAGGAAAGTGAAATGCAGCGGCGGGCTGCCATGCGAGACTTGCGTAACAAGGGGGCATCCTGAGCTTTGCGCTGTACCTCCCAACGAAGATTCACATACATCCCCATCTGCTTCTGGGGATATTGGCTTAAGAGAGAGTCGCCCGAATGTCGCGCAGGCCCCCGGGGATAGGTTGCAGCGAGAACATGGCAGGAGGCATGTCGCACCCACTCAAGATCGATCGACCTATACTGACCTGCCATCTAGCGATGTACCTATAATTGAACAAATTGACTCCGGAAATCTTCCTGCTTCAGACCATACAATTGGCATCGATCTCATGATCGAACGACTGGAAAATATAGAGGAACAAATTTCTTCGCTAAAAGCTGATCTTCGGCAATCACTCGACAAGACCCGCGTAGGGACCGATCCCAATTCAAATTCTCACAAATGTGACAATTCAAATCTGCGGCTCAATCCGCCTACACCTAGATATTCTTTCCCCATATCCCCAGGGAAGAATTTCGTGGAGGACGCCACAGGCGCGACCATCTTCTTGGGCAGTCATTCTGATCCACCGGCAGCATTGGGATGTCGAAATGTGCGCGGTGATGGTATTCTCTCCGATGACCTCCTCTTCGATCAAATAGCACCTCGCACGTACCCCTTTACGAGCATGTGGGGACCAAATGCCGGCGCAGCGGAGATATGTCGGACTTTACCTGACGATTCAGATATCATTCGGTATGTCCCAAATAATTCAGATAATTTGATCTATCTGAGGGTATCTTATGGCTAATATTGAATCAAATGCCAAATTTCGCAGATATTCTCAAATCTATCAAACGACAGTTTACCCTTTCTACCCGGCGTTGGTAACTCTCGAAGAATTTAATTCGTCGCTTTTCGCATTCCTTGACCGACGCGCAGATCTCCAGCAGAGCAATGAAACCTCAAGGCTTGATGATTCGAATACCTCATGGCTAGCATTATTGTTCGCCGTTCTAGCGTATGGTGTTCAATTTTCCAATGACCCGATTCAGGAAAGAGATCTTTTGTCCAAGGTTTTCAGTATGTCCCTCGAAATTCCGAAATCTCTCACAGAGTAAGCAATGGATTCAGACTAATAAGAAATAATTTTACAGTCTGCTCATCTTTTCAGTGTCTTCGCATTTCAAACTTCTTCAATAATACAGACATAGATCAGATCCAGGCCATGGCATTGCTTGGTCATTGTATACGCAATAATCTTGACACGAATAGTGCTTGGATTCTATTAGGTATGCATCACCCGACTTAAACAGGAAACTCCCATATGCTCACAGATACCAGGTATGACAATACGTCTCGCGCAGAGTATTGGACTCCATGAGGAGACTATTGAACCTTACTCACCAAATGCAACTCGGCAATTTCAAAGAAAACGAATTTGGTATGTCATATTTCTAAATGATCTATTCCCATTTTCAAAACTAACAAAAACAAGGTTCGTGCTTCTTTGGCAAGACGCATTTCTTTCCTTCACCTATGACAGACCCCCAACTTCAACAAAACCAAGCGATCAAATCCCCTATGACATTCCAGCAGAAGAACCGGGTAATCGCTCATTTGCAGACTCAATAATGACACTTTGTCAAATCATGATCCTGTGGGCGAAGGCAGATGAGAACCAATCCATTGCCACCTTAATAGGCTATAAACAACGCATGGAGCAAATCCTAGACGAAAGCTTTGCTGCACCATTTCTGCGAGACAAAGCCCACTGCCGCACGCTCCAGCAACATCTTGATCGACTAGCCCTCCGAATACACCTTTCATATGTTATTATGAGGTTCTGTCGAATGGCACTGGGTACTCTGGAATCAGATCCGAATGTTGACATCGCAGGATTAAAAAGGGAGTGCGCGGATCGGGCTGCGGACGCAGTTGAGTCCTTTTTAGAGGTTCATCGTCTCTCGTCGATGGTTTGTCGCTCTTGGGCTTTTGTGCATAATGCCGTTAGCTGTGCCTTTACGCTACAGAGTTTGGGGTCTGAGTTTCAAATTTCTCGTGCGGATACACTTGTCAAGCGATTGGTTGCTGTAATGGAGAGTGAGGAGAACCTTTCTTCGTGGGAGGACAGCGATACAAACGTGAGGTATTACGGGCCTTATTCGAGGGCTTTACGGGCGTTGAAGGAAGCTGTTGTCTAGAGAATTCAAACGTGACTGTTGCCCCGTGTGCTTATCATCATAAGTCGTGGGGATAAAGAATCATGGCATGATCAATCTATTTCTATCTCTATTACTATACAATGCAGTCTTGGTTGGGAGGCAGTAGGGGAGGTCAATTGCGTTTAGTCTCTACGAGGTCGGCGCTCTTCTCTTAGCCCGAATATAAAAGTTCAAAGGTCGAATCAACTGAAACTCTGGATCATACTCAATAGCCTCCAGTCCTTCCCGGTAGAACTCATATCTCGAAACAAGTTCCGACAAGATAATCTTAATCTCCAGCAACGCAAAGTTGAATCCAATACAGCCACGCGGTCCGGTCGCAAACGGGATATAGGAACAACGATGCATGTTCTTGGTTTCACCTGAAGTCCACCGATCAGGGTCAAAGCGGAAGGGATCGCGCCAGACCTCCGGGTTCGTCTGAACAGCATAAATAGCCGGGATGAGAACACTATCGGAAGGCAGGCGATAGCCACCCGGTAGAACCACATCGGTCTTGGTAGTGCGGCCAGGCTGGAAGGAGGCGTTATGTAGACGCTGAGTTTCCTTTATGAAGGAGTCGAGGTACGGGAGACTATGCGCAAGCTCGGGAGTCCACTCAACAGGTTTTTCGGCATTCGCAATACCTCTCTCACACAGTTCCTCGTAAAGGCGATCCTGAGTACCCTCATAGTTGACAAGACAGTAAAGAAGCCAGGACAACAAGGCGGAAGTTGTTGTGAATCCGGCTCCAGTGACGATCAGCATGTTTGCCACGATAAGACCTTCAGGGAATTTATTTCCAGCTTCGTCGACCGAGTTGAGAAGATAGTCCACGACACAAGAAGCGTTGATGGCTGCGTCGTTCATTGGCATGCCGGCGATTTTGGAGTCCTTGACTGCATCAATTCTTTCTTGTAGCAGGGTATAGATGGTGCGTTGTGTAGTCTTGAGACGGGCCGGATCACCCCAAGGAAGATGACGGTACCATTCACCTCTAGCTGTGATCTTTTTATTTAGTGAAAGGAGATTTGCGATGTTTGTAACAATCGGATGCAAGGGGGCATCGACATCGTTGAATTGTCCAAATTCAGTGCCCAGAGAAAACTTGCCAATGGTCTCCGATGCGAGTTTTACCATGTACTGGTAGGCATTCCAGGACTGATCTCGAGAATCAAGCTCATCGAACACGGGGAACGACTTGCGAACGGTTGCCGCCATCAATGGTGTGTAATGACGTACAGCCTTGGGGCCCATTGACGTCGGCAAGAACTTGTGTGCTAGTCGGAAATTCTCTGTCTCTGTATCACCGATGAAAATGGCTGTGTTGTCCTTCACACCCCAAAGTGGGTGGTTCTCATTGATCTTCTTCGTCATGTATACGGATTCCGAGAATGCCACTTGTGCGACCTCGGGGCTATCGGTGAGGTATATCGTCTTGCCCATGTTGGTTGTTCGAATAACATGGCCGTACTTTCGGAATAGACGGTAGTGATTTCCAAGGTGATCGGGGAAGATTTCATAGTAGCCGCCAACTAGTGGTAAGCCTTCGGGGCCCTGGGGGGTCTGGACTGCATTGCCGTTGACGCGGAGACCAATGGGTGCATCGGCGGAAGACGAAATTTTGGCCAAGTCTTCCACTGTGATAATTTCCTGGCCACTGCTGGAATTGTGGAAGGTGATTCCTTCAAGAAGTCAGCGAGACGGTATATTCATTCATATCATTGAAATCGATCCGTACCTGTTGCTTGCGCCACATGGAAGATTGCTCCAACTGCGCGCTTCACATCTTCTGTCTTCCACCTGGTGTCGAGATCAACGGACTGGGCAGTTGAAACCTCGTCTCCGATCAGGTAAAAGAAGGGAGCGAAGTTCTGCGATGATTCGAGAGGAATAGGCATGATGGCTGATTGAGTCGCAGATTACAGAGTATTGACTGTCGGGCATACTGTCCTTAAGTATCCGTAGCACGTCAATTGCCCACTCAAAATATTTCAGACCTCTCCAACGTCTGCCGATTATCCAGAGGCAGTGGAGATTTCTTGGAATCTACTCAATCTGGGGCGAGAGGAATAAGACGATTTATTTCCGATGTTCGTACGAACTTCGCACGAAAGACGGTAAGTGGGTCTTTCGACGGAGCATCCACTGCGATGCAAGCTGGTCGCCTCTTTCTTTCGGTGATCTCTCTCGACCAATTGGTTCAACTTTCCTATGATTTACGGGTCGGAAACGAGGTGGATATTGACTACCGAGTGATTCCGAAATGATGGATCAAATGGAATGAAGCGCATTTGTATTACTTCTATATATACTTACTGCTGGGGCGACCAACGTGCTGGGATAGTTGAGGTCAACTTCCAGTTCAAATTGAAGCCAACCTACACCTGTGGATCGTGACCGTGACCATGCCATACACTCTTGAGGAAGTACAAAAGCACAACAAACCAGATGATCTCTGGATTATTCTGCACAACAAGGTCTATGATATCACAAAATACATAGAAGATCATCCAGGTGGTGCCGCAATTTTGACTGAAGTTGCTGGCACAGATGCCACAGAGGCTTTTGAAGAGACTGGCCATTCAGATGAGGCACGAGAAGAGTTATCCGAGTATCAAGTTGGTGACTTGCCTTCAGAGGTATGCATGACTTGAAGTCCCAGCAGACCAATCCCAATCACAGTCTGATCTAACATTTGTTCAGGAGCATGCCGATATCGTCGAGGTTTATCGTCCCACTTTTGAGCAAGTATCCCAATCGACTGCCGTACCAATCAAAAGTCCTTCACCCAGTCAACTACGTACTCTGATCCGAGCCTTTATAAAGCTCGGCGTCGTCGGTGCGTTGGGAACGGTGGCTGTAACTGGTTATCGCAATGGATGGGAGTCATTACTTCTGCCGTTGCAGCAGCTGTCCCGTCGCGCCCTGACAGCCCTCTCAGATCGGCCAAGCTCGAATGGTCAATTCTGGTCGGGATTTGGTATCGCCAGTGTAGGACAGCTTTCGCTGACATTCGGATTGACAATGTGGATCTCCTCAAAATTGGATGTCCAGCAAGAATTCACCCACTTCGCCCCCCGCCGCTCAGCCAGAATGGACCAAATTTTCCCCCGTGCCCGACTTGCGCCTTCGCTAAAAAGCAAGATTTCGAGTCCACCAAGCTCACCACCCCTTGAGCCACGCTCATGGAAGAACTTCCCGCTCATCCGCAAAGAAACCGTTGCGCCCAACGTCTACCGCCTTGTATTCGGCCTCCCCCACGAAGAAGATATTCTGGGCCTCCCGACTGGTCAGCATATTGCCCTTCGGGCTACGATCAATGGTGAAAGTGTCTCTCGATCCTACACACCCGTTTCCAACAATACCGACCTTGGTCGCATCGACCTTCTGGTTAAAGTCTACCAAGATGGCAAAATGACAAAGCATCTGGAGAGTATGAAGGTCGGCGACACGATTGAGATTCGCGGCCCCAAAGGTGCAATGCAATACAGCACTTCGTATGCGAACCGCATTGGCATGATTGCAGGTGGTACGGGAATTACACCAATGTACCAACTTATCCGAGCAATCTGTGATGATGAAAAAGACACCACCCAAATGAGCCTGCTCTATGCGAGCAACACCGAAGAAGATATTTTGCTTCGGGATGAGTTGGATGGCTTTGCAAAGAAGTATCCGAAGAAGTTCCAAGTGCAATATGTTCTTTCACACCCTGCGGATGGATGGAAAGGTCATCGGGGATTCGTATCTCAGGATTTGATCACGAAGTATCTTGCGCCGGCTGATCAGAACAATAAGATGCTGCTTTGTGGACCTCCGCCTATGACTGGGGCTATGAAGAAGGCGCTTGTTGAGCTTGGGTGGAAAGAACCGGGTGCTTTGTCGAAGGCTACGGATCAGGTGTTTTTGTTTTAGTTTACTCTCAATGGATTGTGCCTACTAATTGTGTGTTAATAGAAGATATTAGAAATAAACTTAGAGTGTCTACTTTTTTCTACTTCCATGCTTGTCTGTAGTTGATCTAGTGTACTTTATTATCAATGAAGCGGTTGCTAACCGTGCTGCATCCCTACATCAGAGTCTCTCCCGCCCAACGACTTTCGGTTTCGAGGCTTCAAGTTGACACGCAATATCCACATACATGTAGACGCCAATCTTCAAATTTGGGTACCGCTTGCATTCCGCCATATAAAAGTTATTTACTGCACCAAAATCAGTAATTTTTGTATTTTTCCACCATCTCAAGGGAGTTTCTTCCAGTTTAAACTTAACTTGGATAAGATCCTCTAAGATCTTTTGTTTTTTTCTTTGTTTCTTTTCCAAAGCAGATTTGCGTGCGTCAAGCACCAACACCGAAGGTTGGGGCACCCGTAAAGACGATGTAGGGAGGCAGCACGTTTAGAAGGACGGCGTCCTAGATGGAGAAAACTGGGCTTGATTGGAAGTCGGCACAGTAAAGGGGCTCTACCGGATAACTACCAATTATCACCTACCTGATTTTTTCCAATAGCATTTCAATATTTCGAATTGGTGGAATCGGGACGGCACCGACTTTCTAAGGTCAAAGTGACAGCACCCATGAGCTCAAATCCTCCCGCTCCGAACTGAATCCGAGCTGAACCCGAACCGACTCCATACCGAGTCCGAGGACATGGCTGTGGAGCGTTATAGACTATACAGGCAATTGATTGACGCCTTCCAAGATTAAAAGCTTGATTTCCGAGCCACCATACTGGTAATAGCGATGTTAACAAATTTAATAACTAAATTCAGACGCCTATTTGGTCTTGGTGATCAACAATACCCACTTCTGTTTAGTGGTACATAGTATTGATTGATTCATCATGTCCAATTTGAGATAAAGCCAGATTTATAGTTACATGGTTCGCTATGCCCGATTTATTTCCGTCCCCATTTCATCTAAAAAAAAAAAAAAGAAAAGAAAAATGCTAACGAGGCCGAATTCAATATTGTTTTCGATGCCGCGTTCCCGATGGTGGAGTTGGTGTCTCTCTCTCTGATAGGTCCTTCCACACATTGGACAGATGAAGGCCTCGGGAGGAGGTAGTCGTTTACCTGTTGTAGTTATGGTATATAAGACTAGGCTCTTATCCCAAGGGTGATGGCTATCCCAAGTCAACCGGTACATACCAGCACGCTTCTTTTTGCTTCATATCAACATACCCCCTCGTGAATTCACAATGGCCAAGCCCAGAACAGACCGGCCCATTGCTATCCTTGGGGCCGGAGTCCTTGGTCGCCGCATTGGCAGCATATTTGTAGCAGCTGGCTACCATGTCAACATTCGTGACCCATCACCAGAAGCCCTCGAATCCGCAATTCAATTCATCGACGCACACAAGGAGGAATTTTCGCCGCTTACCACGGGCAATAAGAAGGATGGAAATGGAGAGCAAGACACACATCGTTTTGGCGATTACAAGTCTTTCACCGATATTGGCCCGGCCGTCTCCAATGCGTGGCTCGTCGTTGAAGCTATTCCAGAGAAACTCGAGTTGAAGATCGAGACTTTTGCTGAAGTCGATGCTAAAGCACCCGAGGATTGTATCATTGGATCGAATAGTTCATCTTTCAAATCCAGCTTGATGATTACCAAGGTTCCGCCTGGTCGCCAGCGCCGTGTGCTTAATATTCATTTTACCATGCCTCCTAGTATCCTGACTGTGGAGTTGATGACCTGTGGCCAAACAGACTCTGACGTCCTCACTCATGTGAAGGATGTACTCGCAGAATGTGGCACTCTTCCCGTGATAGCTCGACGTGAATCGACTGGGTATGTCTCCCCTGTACTATCTTCCATGATTATTTTCAAAGATTCGACTGACACTAGTAAATGGCAAAGTTTCATCTTTAACCGCCTTTGGGCCGCGATCAAGCGGGAGATTCTCAAAATCCTCTCTGAAGGCGTGAGTGATGCTGCCGAAATTGATCTTCTCTGGGAAAACATGTTCAAGAATGGGACATTGCCTTGCCAGCTAATGGACGAAGTTGGACTGGATACGGTCGCTTTCATTGAAGAAAACTACATCAAAGAACGTGGTCTTGATCGCAAAGATACCGTGGATTGGTTGAAGAGAGAATATCTCGATCAAGGCCGGTTCGGCAACAAAAGCAACAAGGGTGGACTATACCCATCAAACGAATCTTCTTCCACCCCTGGAAAATCTAAAGAGAAGGAGGTTTACCTTCTCGATAGTGGCCTTGGTGGTAATACGCCCTCAATGTCAAAGATTAACATAAATGGCAAAATTATGCGATTCAGCCAAGCCACACGCAAACTCACGCCAATCCGCACTGGAGAAAATTTGCCTGATGGCATAGATATATCTGAATCTCGTCAGCGGATGTTCTGGACAAATATGGGATACAGTCTAAGTGAGCGCAACGGATCAGTCTGGTCTGCGAACCTGGACGGCAGTGACAAAAAGTGCGTTGTGCCAACAGGAGATGTCCACACGCCAAAGCAGCTTGTAGTTTGCGAGTCCCGGGGAGAGGTTTACTTCTGTGACCGCGAAGGCCTTGGCGTTCATCGCTGTAACTTCGATGGAAGCAACCACGAAGTCTTAGTTCAAAGACATGCGGAGCCCGGCATTTCAAAGTCAGACAGGATGCTACTTTGGTGTGTTGGAATCAACGTTGATGCTGAACGTGGCCTGGTTTATTGGACTCAGAAAGGCGATTGCAAGGCGTCACGTGGTCGTATATTCTGTGCGGGTATCGATATTCCAGCAGGCGAGACTGCAGAGAACAGGACGGATATCAGATGTGTGATGGACGGTCTTTGCGAGCCGATTGACTTGGAGCTTGACACGGAGAAACAGATACTCTATTGGACAGATCGTGGCGAGCACCCAACTGGGTGTGCACTTTATTCTGCCTATATTGGCGACAACGGCGCTGCAGAAATTCAGAAGAACATTTTGGCCCGCCACTTCAATGAACCCATTGGGTTGAAGTTGGATAAAGGCAAGAATGTTGTTTATGTCGTGGATCTTGGAGGAGCCTTGTACTCCGTTTCGTTGGCAAATGGACGCAAGACCGTGTTGATGCGAAATGACGGATGCTACACTGGAATGACTTTGGTTTAGACTAGAATATATACTTCACATGAAGATAGATTGCCTGATTTAAATCGCATTAAATACCGCTTTTAAAAGATACTTCCAACAACATTTACAAAACTTGTCTTTGGCACGTCACAATAGTTCAACCACAACACTTCGAACGTTGAGCCTCAATTTTAATTAGTTTAATGAGACTTCTTAACTTCAGTTCAAGAAGTGCATCGATGCTTTGTCAGCGCGAACCATACCACTTCTAAAGTTCCACAGTTGCACTTGCATTTAAACAAAGATCGACTGATAAACCAAACATCAAACCTCCTCTCTTTCAGTGCTCTGTTAATGCCTTGATCATCGTCCCTAATGTCAGCTGGTTCCAAATACAAACTCTCTCCAGAGGAAATTGCTCACTTTATGCAATATGGGTATGTGCGGGTCCCAAACTGCTTTTCCCGAAAGAAGGCAGCCGAGTGGACAGCCGATGTGTGGACAAGACTAGGCTTCTCCCCGACAGACAAATCAACATGGATAACAGAGTGTACACACATGCCCGAACATAGAAAGGTGCCAGTGAAGACATTCGCACCGAAGGCATGGGCTGCTATCTGTCAGCTTCTGGGTGGAGAGGCCCGAGTCGCAGAAGACTCGGCGACATGGAATGACGCGTTCATTGTGAATCTAGGAACCACCGAGTCAGAAGGGAAGTGGTTTCACCCATCAGAGCTGGAAGAGTGGCACGTGGATGGTGACTTTTTCATTCACTTCCTCGATTCGCCTGAGCAGGGACTGCTCGTCATTCCCTTATTCAGCGATATAAAGGAACACGGCGGGGGTACAATGATATGCGCCGATTCTGTGAAACATGTGGCTCAGTTCCTGGCAAGAATCTCCGTCATGATGCTAGCTTTGAGGATGATCTTGGTCGCTAATAAAATGTGTTTTAGTATGAAAACCCCCGAGGCGTTTCCCCATACATGGTCCCTCGGGGATGGAGGCCCCGCAAGCCTAAAGTTGATTTCTACGACTCTATACTGAAAAAGTGCAATGACTTTCATGAGATGATTGGCAATGTCGGGGATGTGATCTTGCTTCACCCATTGATGGTTCACTCGCAGTCCGTAAACAGTTTGAGAATTCCGCGCATTATCACTAACCCTCCTGTGTCACTAAACGAACCCTTCAATTTCGATCGGAAAGACCCAACTCAATATAGCATTGTTGAGAAGAAGACTCTACAAGACCTTGGCAAAGATCGATTACCAGGATGGAAGATCAAGGGTAGTCGAGACACTGTCATACCCGAGCGATTGAGGGAACAAGAGGAGATGAAGAAACAAGAACTGGGGAGATTGCGGTGATGAACTCTGGTAATTAGCGGCCTATGAGCTCTTCTTGTGCCCATTCGCAAGGGCATGTCGGCATTCCTTGAACCTGCATTTTTAGGTTTGCGCCATCGTATTATCATTAATGGAGATCGACTCATGCATCAATTCAATTCACACATTACGATTGCGATATTTCTAGGAAAAAATATAGCGGCTAGTGTTGCCAATGACCCACAAAGATAAATTATATTTGACTTTCTTTGTTTTGAGAGTGGCCAAAGAAATTCAGATATAAACCTTGTGTGACCTTGGTAAATTCTACCTAGTAAATTGGGGAACGTCGTGATGTGCCGTCTAAATGTACGGGTCGATTCAGCTGCAAAGAACCAACAAGAACACCGACATACACTGGGAGTAGAGAGTGGACTGTCCCCGTAGGTTAGAATCAGAGGTGTTCAAATGTTTAGGAGTGTGTATTGCTATCTAGCCTCGAGTACGATTTTTAACATATAGTACAGCCGCCTACGCAGAGCCATACTGTACTAGCACATGTCAATACAGAGTAACAGCCTTCCTGGCAACACTAGGTAAGGTTGCTAGTACCTTTAGGTAGGTACCACTACGTACTATAAAATGCTCTACACGTGCATAGGCCTCGGTGAAGATTCAGGGGACATTCAACAGGAAAGAAAACACTTTATGGGTCTATGCTAATGATGCCGACATTCAAAAATATTCTTAAACGTCTTCCAGGGATACATCCAAGGAAGTTTGAATATGGCATACATGGACATTTGAATCAGGCCGGAAATCCATTACATCGCATTGGAACAAGCTGGCCTTTAAAACCTCCCTGATATTCTATCCACTCTTCCACAAGAATATTGAAGAGATGCCACCAACAGCAGCCATCCCTGCAATTACTTCCCAAACCACCTGTAAAGCATATACAGACCCATGTTTGATCGCCTCTCTCGTGTCATCAGTCATGAAAACCTCATTCATCAAGATCACATATCCTTTTGCGGTGTTCGTTAAGTCCCAGTCGAGCCCAATGCTTTCCAGTTCATTACCGAAGCAAGTCAGGAAAACCAGCCCTCCAATAGGTATCGCAAACGCCATTCCCCATGTCCGCGCGAAAAGAGCCATAGTGGTAGGCTTTGTCGAAAGAGCAGACTTATCGTACTTAGGCATGTGCTGAATGCGAATGTTATAACTTGAGAACAATAGTCCATGTCCCAGTCCAGCACTTAGAAAAAGCATAACCCAGCCCACTATTGGAGTGATAGTGTTCAGAAGAACGGAGCAGCCGGCTATTGAGGTCGTTAAAATCCAACCACCAGATATGATCCACTTGGAACAGTATGATTCCTTGGCAAGCAGTGTCCCAACCACCGCTGTTGGTGTTGCTGCAAACCCAGTTATACCAAATAGAGCAACGCCACACAGCATGGAAGGGAAATATCTGGTGCACATTAGATAAAAAGTGAACACTTGCAATTGACAGAAGAACTATGCATGTCGTTAGTCTGATTGTTTGTCTCGAGAACGGCAGAATCTCAACCCACCACAAATCCATGACAAAAACACCCCAGGTATGCCATTGTCGTTGAAAGGTCTGGGAACACCTCCCGACCAAATTGTGGGTATCGTGCCCATTTTGATTCGTAGAAAATGAGTACGACTATGGCAAGACAGCCAAGTGAAATTGGTGCCCATATCTGCCACTCATCCCATCGATACGTGAGCCCAGCGCACCCAACTCCAACGAGTATACCCATTAGCGCCATAGTAGCCATGGTAGCTCCGGACCAGTCCGGCTTGCGCATTGTGCGAAGTGAATATTTCGTTGGCTCATTGGTAGATCCGCCACACGGAAAAGCAATTGGTATAGCCATCAATCCTGGACAACAAAATATGTAGTTCAGATAGAATGCTACCCTCCAATCCACATTATCAACGACTGCGCCACCAATAATGGGACCCAGAATGAAGCCAAGGAGTTGAAACAACGTTATCCAACATGAATACCGTGAGTGGACTGATTGAGGCGTAGTCTCTTCCATAACGACAAAAGACAAAGCCAACGCACCCCCTCCACCAATTCCTTGTAACATTCGACCAATTATAATTGCAGTAAGGCTAACAGAGCCACTGCAAATCCCCGTGCCGACCGCAGAACATAGCGCGGCTGTGAGCCAAATTAGTCCGTGACTGAAAACATCGCACATCATCGTGAAAAACATCTGGCTGCTGGCGCTGAGAGCGAGATAAATTGTGTTTACCCAGAGTACACTGATGAGCGGTTTGTCGAATTCATTTGCTAACACCTGCTCCGCTTGTTAGTTGTTCCTATATTTTTCGCACTCCTTGATTTTCGACCCACGGGTAGCATAGTAATCGTAAGTGTTGAATTAAACGCATCCATCGTTGCTAATATGGCGATGCAAAACAAAATCACCCAGTCACGGATTCCTGGTCGCCATCTTTGTTCATTTTGTGCATTGTGGTCTTCCCAAAGGCAAGTTGTACTGTCCGCTGCTGGATTTGATGATGTATGGTCGACACTTTGGAGGCTTGTGAATGGGTCGAATTTTGACTTCGTTTCGAATTCGAAGGTTTCTCGGGGTGTGTTTAACTGTGTCATTGGAAACGTAATTCGTTGATAAATATTCGTAGGCAAGGTATTGGTTCAAATGTTGTTCAAAGTTTTGATTTGGTATATTATGTGTTAGATGGTAAACGCGTCGGCCGAAGAAGATGAAGTCGGTAACCCCATGAGTTGTTTATTCACGAAGAGGAAGAAATAAAAAGGAATGAGGCGAGTGTTGTAAAATTATTTGATTGTAGGTAGGTGAGAATCACATCATACATGTATGTTCTTTCGAGGGAGCTTCCAAAAACCAAGATGGTCATAAAGGGTCATGTCTAGATACTCAGCGCCCTTTGATAAAGAAAGGTCCGCCCCATTAAGGCCTACATGGGGATAGATGTGGCCCCCTCGGGGATTAAAAGGGAGCTTAGATGCCGCGGGCCTTGGAAGGGGTCAGTGCTTCAAATTCCTGAGGGTCAAGGGATGACGCCAAGGGATTTCGATGAGATCCTAAGATATCAAGGGATGACAACGGGTCGAACCCCTCAGTTCATTGGCGTATGATCCAATAGTTGCATTGTTTAGAGATCCGAAGCTCGCGTTGAGGTTACCCTCGTGCAACCTTATTCGGTGTGGTTCCAATTTAGTCAAAGATAATTACTATAATGAGAGATCTTTTACTCTGGATGTGTCCAACATGAAGGCTACGGTGTTTCTTGAATAGGACCACGATAAAATCATTGTGACAGGTGAGCAGCGACATTTGCTCCTCACATTAAGAGTACTGTTTTGGCTTCACGGCTGCATCAGAAAGCATGCAGGCTCGCAAGGTCCTTGCCGTACTTAATCTCTTACGTGCTGCCGCCATCTATGGAACGTCTCGAAAGGACACCAAGGAAGCGCATCATAAACTCCTATGCCAGTTTATAGGGGGTGCTCACAGGTAGTAAAGGGAGGACAAAGAATGACACGCCGCAAGATGACGTCGATCATCATGTATAACCTTTTTCAGAGCCGCGATCGGCCGTCTGGACAAGATTGGTCAACTGGTCTTCCTCAAGCGCTTCAGTCTGCACTGAGACCACTTGGCTAATAAAACAGTTAAGAAAATTCATAATTTAAAGTCAGAAGGATTCAAGACCTGATAAATTCAAATCGTCCATATAAAGCAAAATGCGACCGGGAAAAATCTTGTCTTTTCTTCATTAGGTACCAGGTCAACTGGTCAGGCCATCATGATCTAGAAAAAAAAAATCACGATCAGCTCTCATATACTAAGTACTAGTAGCATAGGTATGCTACGTTTGAATCCGATGACCAGAAAGTTTTGTCTATTCATTTGTTTAGTTTTTTATGTTTATTATTATTGTTATTATTTGAGAGAGAGAAAGAGAGACTTCGAAAACATTATGTTTGTGCTCAAAATGAGGTTTTATCACTAGCAGTTGATTGCATATATTCGCCCTAATTTCATCGAGTGTCTTCGGACTTGGGCAGGCGCTTAGAGACCCACTCAATACCCTGGTAGAGACCATCCCCGGATATAGCGCAAGAAGATTGTATATGCTATTTGCGGATTGTTAGCGGCAAACCGTGCTCAACAAAAGGAAACATACCCATGGACGCTGATTCAAGCCTTGAAGACTGAGTTTTTCAGTCAATTCGCTGGGGTTCATCGCATTCTACCGCATATTAGTTCTGCTTTACGCGGTCCATTGTGCTCAAGGGTTTATGTCACCTACTGGGAGATCTTGCTTGTTGGCAAATATAAGAAGTAAAGCATTATCAAGCGGCTCATCCAAAAGCAATTGCCAAAGTTCCTCACGGGCCAGGCTTATACGATCGCGATCACTGCAGTCAAGAACAAAAATGATGGCTTGTGTGTTCTGGAAATATTTTCTCCACAAGGATCGGACATCCTCCTGTCCAACTAGATCCCAGGCAAGGAACGAAATGCTTTTGTATTCAACTGTATCCACATTGAATCCTGAAATTAAAGTTTAGTATTTTCCTGAGCAAAGAGATCGGATATATGGTCAAGAAGGGTATAGGTACCGGGCAGCGGGGTGGCGGGGATGATCTCCCCGAGCCTAAGCTTACGGAGCATCGTGGACTTTCCGGCGCCGTCGATCCCTACCATTACAATACGCGTTTTATTCTTCCCCCGCAATTTATCAAACAGCTTCGACACGGTTAGGCCCATTGAGAATCATGCAGGTGGGGACTTCTGCTCCCTCAAGCGCGAAGCGAACGATCACTGGTGCATAAGCGGTTAGCGAGGTCGGGGGAACGGGGCTGGATGCGATAGCATTGTGAATGAACGATGGGAAATTAATGAGAGACGAGGTTTTAATTGAGTCCTCCTGCTCTCAGAAAGTCAGAACCGACAAAATAGCCCACATGTCCAAAGGACACTGAGACATTCAACAGTTTTAAGGGGTTATACGAGAGACCCGAGTAGTCCGAAGGGGGGGGGGGGGGGGAAACAGGATGCCGAGGACACGCAAAATCCAAGCTTACCTGAATAATTCGCGAGATAGAGAGAATGCGCTTATAGTTATTGCAGAGAAACTATTACAGTGTTGTGATTAGGGGTAGGTTCCTACGACGGTGAGGTCATGCCCACGTGAGACCGGTGAACTCGCGAGGGGTTCATTCAAACTTTACTATTTATATTACGAGAGTATAAATCTATTGTAGTCCCGGAGTATCTCTAAAGGTACACGGGGCAAGCGTGGATCCGAGAGCTAAGAGTCTTGGTGAAGAGGTGTAAGCGTGACTGGCTCGGACTTTGTATGTGGGTCGGCGGGGAGAGCCGGGCCATGGCAGTGGGGTGTACGTGAGAGTTCAAATGTTTTTCTCAGAAGGTTCACAATCATGGAATGGATGTCTTGAGTGAAATCGTTTGATCTAGTCAAGCGACCGGTGACGATTGATGATTTTCTATAATTTCCTCGAACAAGGCGAACTTTTCCTCAGAAAAAGTAATCTCGGTTAGAAAGACGTCGACGTGAATAATTCTTTTTCTCAACGTCTGACACTAACTTGAACATTGGGGGCTGGGCAGGGGGCTGCGTATTCAATGGCCCCCAACTATTCCAAGGTTCTTATTTCTGTTTTATCTCTATACGCACGGCCAAAGAATTGACATATCAAAATTCCACGTATGCCACAACATATAGTCGGTTTACCAATGACACGACCCGCATGAAATTGCATCAGCAAGTAACGCACTCAATGAATACGACAAACGATCCTCACTAGCTCGGAAGTATGTTTGCATGGGGACCAATAAGCGAGCATGCCATATGCGAAAGATCAGGCAACCTTATTACTTCAACTACGCTTCGAACTTGAACATCAAAACTCAGCATCTATTTAAGAAGGGTCACGATTCAACGTTAACTTTCACAGAGAAAGTGTGATCTTTTTTCTCCACGCATCAAGGCTTCTATGGAAACTCAGTTTGGTTTCCACATTCTTTTTTTTTTATGTTTGTTTTTCTTTTTTTTTCCCTACAAGAAGCAAACGTTGCACTAGCTGCATTTTGGTAATTTTGGGAGGAGAATCCATCTCGTCTCATGAAAACCTGGAAATGAAAGTGATGTCTCTTGAACAAGCGCAAAAACAGCCAGAGCATCATAGAACTGCTGTCGAAACTGAGAGACTTTAAAATCCTTGTATACACCCGGAGCTCGTCTAATACCAATTTATCGTTTTCCTCAACATCCAGAGCCATATTTTATGATATGATATCAATACATTTTAGCGACTATGGGCTTTTCATGTGGCCAAGCGGTTCAACTGTTAAACGTGAATACGTACATGACAGAACTTAATCTAGATCAGAACGGTGCATTCAACTAGAAGAACGAAGCTGAAGGGAAGAGAGAGAGAGAGAGAGAGAGAGAGAGAGAGAGAGAGCCGTAGGGGAAGTATCAACACGGCTGCCTCGCTATCTACTTATCGATAACATCGAAGGTTCATAACATTAACTGGGTTGAAGCGGTGTTTTTGATTGTAAAGTATTCTGTGAAGGTTGTAGGATATGATAGATATTTCAGCATCTGATTCAAATCTTTGCCAATTCAGCTTAAATGGCATCTTTGGCCTTGGAATCGCCTCCATTAAAGGCTCCTAAAACATCTATCATCTTTTTGAACACGGCGGCATCTGCATCCACCGCTTCACTAAGCAGCTCGCCCCCGTTGGCATGGTAGTCAGCATGAATATCAGCCAACTTGCCATTCCAGTTAGGATCAGCCATAGGTCGCTCTTGGAGTGTACTTTAAGTCTGGATGGAGTCTGCAGGTTTGCGTAATAAGGATCCTGCTTCTTTGCTAGCGGATTTGCCAGGAAGGGATATTTTTTCAGTGTTGTAGTAAACCAACCCACGCATCCGTTCCGGAGCTTTAATGTCATCCAAGGTGATCCATTTCTTTGCTTTCTCACTTCCCGGTTGCGTCAGGCCCTCGATAACCTCATCCTCCTCGTGGGTTCCAAAGAAGTGGCGAATCCAATCCTTTTTAGCATTTGTCTTTCTCCATCATCAGGGCATAAATTGCATATCACTAATGCATCGCCTACTAATATAGCATGGTGAATTATAGAATCCAAGGGAAGCTGATAAAATTCCGTAGCGCTTCGATTTCTTTTCTTCCTCTTCGTACACATCTAGTTCATAGATACTCAATTGAAGGCTTGTAAGATTGGTATTTTAGGGGCATAGATCTCCAATAATCCTTTCATTACTATGGAAAAAACCTGTCCTGTACGGAAAAAGATATAAGATCGTTCGACAGTCTGAAAGCCTGAAGAAATTTAGTTTAATGAATCCACAAAAAAGTATACTGAAATATGGATAATTCGCACACCTACTGGGACTTTTTATCTCTATACCAGAGGTACCGATGAATTTATATTCGTTACCATCTAGGAATTAGTCTGCCACGTTACCGTCATATCCAAGCATTTCCTGAAAATAAGACCGAAGATCTGTATGCCGGTGTGCACTACTAGTAGTATTTCGAGCCACATGCACTTCCAAATATGGGTGGAAAGGCTTTTGGATAGATCCGCGTATCCTGAAAAACATGCCAGTTGGACCATAATATTCAGAGATATAAGATTTGTAGCAAGAGTATCACAGCTTTTAAACCTATATTAACATTGGAGACGTCCTAAATAGTAGCTTCAAAAGAAATACATAGGCTCCGTCACACAAAGTCTCCATTTACCCTTGCTAAAAATGTCTTTAAGTACATTTCCCGAGCCTGTGCCAAAGCTTGTTTCATATTGTTCCAGGCGTGGCGTAAAATCCTCGATGGCTCCAGCTATGCCATTGGTAATAAATAGAAGACCATGTAGCGTGTTATGATCCAGCTGATTTTGGGATCTGAGCTGTTGAACTTGCAGGAGCACCTTGTGAACTACCGAAAGCTCTTGTTTGATCTGCCAAAAATTAAGAATATCCCGTCCACCCATACCTTGAACCCCCAAATATGGACTAGTGTGGCGGGTGGATTTCCTCATTCGAAGGATACCATGACAACATTTGAACTTCTTTCTTTCTGCTTGACAACAACTTCTCCAATGTTAGCCAATGATTGATCAAAATTTCAAGTTTTCACTATTCAAAAATGTATCAATTGATGTGAAGTGGTGATAAGGACTTAGTGTAAACAAGCTCGAAACGCACCCGCCCAGCGTCTCAATCTTCAATTCTTAACGTGAGAGACAGTCCTTATTTCAAACATTGAAGTTTCTAATAGCGCCATTTGCGTCCCAGGTTTCTGTATGCAGTGGTTGGTCTCTCTAACTGCCAAGCGGGCCTTGAGTCTACTCTCAAAGCAGAACGTGAGTCAGTCAGGAGGGTTGAACCTCAACTGGGGGAGTTGGAGTGTCTGTATGTGTCGGCTGGTCAGTGGACAGGTATCTACCCAGACGGATACCGGTCCACTGACCAGCCGACATGTTTCCTGGTATGGTTCCTCCTCCCTCTCAGACAGATCAACACAGCTTTTCAAATTTTTCCATCGCTCCCATTCCGATCTCCCATGCCTCACCCGTTGACAGATTCGGAGCCCGATTACAGATACCACCGAGATTAAGCTTGATCGATATTGACACCGGGCCTTGGAAGATGGTCACGCCCCTCCGTGTTGCTGCAAATTTAGGAACGTAGAAGCAATGTAAGCATTGACTGATCGCCCGGCTAATGTAATTCTTGCAGATATGATACCATGGCAGAAAGTGACAGACGGATTTCTCTACACTGGGCCATACCTGATATTTGGGATTGCCAGGGAGAGAAAAATAGCGTAAATCATGTGATATCCTGGGAACATGAAGACTGTCCTTGACGCAAATTGGAAAGCCGTCAACTACGGTGACCAATATGGCTCTTCTGCCTTCCATTATGCGCGGCGAATTCGCATCTAGTGCCAGGATATTCTAGAATATGATTGATTCCTTTGAAATGCACATCCATACCTCGACACACTCAGCCTCAGAAACCACAAAGCTATGTCGGCTCTTGGCGAAGGGTAAGGCTATTTGATCCTATCGCAATAGATTTCAATTCTACAGGGTCGAGGGAGGCTCGAAGGGGGAGAATAGCTGGTGGATGGTAGAGAGTAATAAGGAAAGGGTTCGAAATAAGTCAATTTAGGCGTTGTTAGATGCTGGAGAGTCTCTGGATCCGCCGAATAAAGGTGGTCAGACAGCCAGATAGATGCCGCGCACTCTTTGCGGAAAGCAAGGGATTAAGCGCAAAAGAAGGCATAGCCATCCAGAACAGATCCAGAAACTTTCTCTGATTTAATGAGATAGCAGTTCTAACTTCAATGTTCCTCCCCGAGGTCTCTCAAAAGAAAAACGTGTATATACTGATCAATGTATCTGTCCAAGATGAGCAGGAGAACTTGAAAATGTCTCAGCTTCGAAATTCCGTGCGCGCCGATGACGGAAATTATAAATAATACATGTTAAATGTAAAAAATAAGTTGCTCAAGCATTTCAAATACTAGTGTATCATGTTGGAAATTGCACACAAGACTCGGACAAGAGAAGAGTGACCAGTAAAAAGGAGATAGAGAGAAATGCCAACGAAATAACGATCCACTGTTTAGAAGAGGCAAATATGACCAATGAAACCTCCAGACGCCATAACAATACACAAGACCCGTAGCCTCGTTAAGCTGATCTCCTGGAAAAGTAGATAAAGTTGTTTGGCAAAGTTGTTTGGCCTAGCGCCGGCTGTCGGTATTCCAATCATCCGATTGGCTCATGGTCATTTTGAATATAGCTTGACATACCCGGAAGATCAAAGGGTCACAAGATTTGTTTTAGTTTTTAATTTTTAATTTATTTATTTTTTTGAATTTATATTGCTGCTCTTACATTCGAATGCTGACCTCCCCAGCCCGCCGCCATAGTGAGGTTTGGTACCACCTCAAGTATATCCTGGATGGTTTCTGTCAATTTGAATTGTGCATGTGCACATGTGTATAAATCTGGCCCATCCATTACCCCTCGGGTAAATAGGTAACAGGTGTGGTGGAGCACTTGAGTATTCTACGAGGTGTCTACAGGGCACTGATAGGCCTCGATTCCCGTGTCACGACATAAATAGTGCGAGAGTAACCATTGATGGCGTGATGAGTGCGCAAGCCCGTGCGAGACCTTTAAAGCCTTCCAATATAACTATAAGGCTATTAAAGAGGTGTTGGGAGATTATCTGTGATAAACTATTACCCAATTAGATGTCTATAGAAGTTGGTAACTTTTGTGTTCCTACTAGATAATTCCCCTGGAAGTGGCCGAAACATTTGAAGCGAGAAAATGGGGATATGTCCGAGCATTTGGAGGATCCCATCAGTTGACCTAGACATCTGGACATGGATGCGTATAATGGGCGACTAGCTTTACAAGTGGTATAAATTCTTGAGTCGCCTGTCGAATAAGTTTTCTGATCCTCAGGTTTGTGCATTGCTTCGAAAAAAAAATCAAGTATGATGCTTTCGAATATTTTCCCTCAAGGGAAATACTTCAACCGACGGCTAGTCTTTGCCACAATCATCGTTGCTATATCTTCCTTCAATTATGGGTTTGATAACCAGGGATACTCAACTTCACAAGCAATGGATTCTTTCGAACGAAAATTTGGTTGGTATAATGAAAGTACCGGTGGCTACTATCTTAAGACAGAATGGTTGTCTTTATTCAACAGCATTCAGTATATTACCTTCGCATGCGGTACGTAAGGTCAAAAAAATGACTGGATGCCCATGCTAACTTGTTTAGGGGGTATTCATTGGTAGTGTCATCAGCGCTAAGCTTGGCCGCAGATGGTGCATTACGATCATGAGTTGCTGGGCCCTTTGCTGTGCAACGATCGCCATCACAGCAAACCACCGAAGTCAAATACTGGCAGCGAGAATTTTGAACTATCTCTACATTGGAATGGAACTCTCTGTCGTTCCAGTATATCAATCAGAGATGGTTCCCACTCCTATCAGAGGGTTCGTGGTATCCACCTACCAGCTAGCTCTTCTTTGTGGCCAGCTTGTGATAAATGGCATATTTCGCGGGACACAAGGCATGAAGACCGATGCAGCATTCAGGATTCCATACGGCATGTTCTACATTGTTCCATCTCTGGTAATAGCTGGGATATGGCTTGTTCCCGAGAGCCCGGTCTGGCTCATCGGAAAGGGAGAAATTAAAAAGGCCAAGAAAAACCACAGGTTGCTTCGAAAAGGGACATTCTCGGACGAAGAGATCGAGGAAGAGTTCCGGAGCCTCCAGAGCGCATTTGAAGCAAGTTGCGAAAAGCCTAGCTTCTTCGAGATATTTCAAGGCTGCCATCTGAAACGTACGATGCTTGTTGCCGTGGCGAACCTATTTCAGCAGGCTACTGGTCAAGCTTTTGCATCTCTGTTTGGATCAAATCACTTCACACTTTCAGTCCCTTCAACATGACATTGATTATTTGTTCCTGTGACATAGCCGTGACCCTGGTTGCTATCTTCACAGCTGATAAGATCGGACGAAAGTGAGTACCTTCAATGTTGCAGTTTGATATTTGAATCAATCGCTGACTACAAATGTGGAACAACAAAGACCGTTATTGTATATTGGTACAATTGTTCAATCCATCGCACTTCTTGTAATGGGTGGACTAAGCTGCATTCAGCCCCAAAGCGATCGAATTAAACTTGTTATTATTGCAATGCTCACCATTGCCGCTGTTTCATTCTCTTTGGGCTTAGCGACACTTATCTATGTTATGTCGACCGAAATTCCATCCGCGCGACTACGAGACCATACTGTAAGAGTTGGATTCTTGACAAAGGTCATAACCAAGTAAGCGTCACACGGATTGCAATCGAGTAAAGGTCCTTTTACTAATGGAACCTCAAAAACAGCTTTGTTGTGAGCTTCTCAACCCCCTACATTATCGACGCTGGCTATGGGAATCTCAGTGGGCAAATAGGACTTATCTTTGGCTCCATATGCGTTCTCAGTCTGTTCTTCATTTACTTCTATGTTCCAGAATGCAAGGGTAGAACGGTCGAGGAAATTGAACTCATGTTTCAGCACGGTGTGCCTTTGCGGCAATTCAAAACATATGACTGCTCTGCATTGGTGCGCCAAGGGTCAGAAACCAAGTCGATTGGAGCTGACAATGAGGTGCTCCGCCATTAAGATTTGCGCAGTTTGAAAATCTATTTACAGTGCTACCTGGATTGCAATGATAACCATTTGAAATAGCCTGTACGGATTTGTCGCTGAATAATGAATTGCCCAAAGAGAAGACAATATTACAGAATAGTGCAAAAAAGAACAAATTTATAGTGGATAAAGTCGCAATAAGACAACACATGCCATGATTCCTGGATAGCTGCCATTTTTTGTCATTTGAATGTATCCATGGCTTTCATTCCATGTACACTAATTGATCTGATTCTAGACACAATCAATCTTTCAAACATTCTATTACGGAATTCAGAAGTGTGCGAGACTGGCATACACCGATATCAACGGAAGCAGCTAAAACCCTGAGTATTTGAAGATATGGTGTCATTTCCGTGACTCTAATCATGATGACAGAGCGAGGAATCCAACGGCGAACGTATATATAATTCGATTGGCCCCACTAGAATACTTACGCTATCGCACAATAGGAAATTGAATGTGGAGTTGGCGATGGCTCAATTGTGGGGTAAATGATGTGACTTTCCGTCGAAAAGAGACCGCGCCTCACATAGCGACACCCGCCGACTTCCGACCGTGTAGTGCATCGTGATAAACGCAAAATGGGCCACGTGAAAAAGCCCCCATGCTATCAATGCAGATGTCGAAAAGTAGGTGATATTATTCGCCATATATGCGATTTCAAGATGGACTCATTATTGGACTAGGTTCGATGTGATCGGCGGGAGAACGGATGTTGGAATTGTGAACGGCTTGAATTCATTTGCTCCTACGAGAGAACTGCATCAAGCCAAAGAGTCCATAGCCAGAAACGAGAAGATCCTAATGTCGCCCAAATACCACCAGAGCGCCGGCGTACCCGTCGGGCTTGCGCAGAGTGCCATCGACAGAAGGTGCGCTGTTCAGGAGATCTCCCCAGTTGTACTTCTTGCAGTGAACAAGGAAGACAATGTCACTACCCCGAGAACCATTCGAGCTTTACGGAAGTCCCATCAAAGCTCAATTCTGATACCCAGTCTAGCATGTAGGTCTTCGGTGATCCGATGAAGGCCATCGTTGCTAATCCTGTTCAGTTTCGGCTCTATTATATCGCCCCAGGAAGTGCAACTACGAGTCAATCAGTTCTTTGAGCACTTATATCCAATTGCCCTATACTCCTTTCTTCATGAACCTTCTATTCAAAAAAAGCTCGCAGAGGGCACTTTGAGCCAGACACTTGCGCTTTCTATTGCAGCTCTAACAACTGCTTCGTTGTCAAATGACCACAATCAAGCCACTCTCTTGGTTAACCATGTAGAGACGGATATATGGAATAATTTGGATTATCCAAATATAGTTCAGCTTCAATCTCTTATGCTGGCATTACACTGTCACATTCAGCGGAGGAATTTTTCTCGTGCATACCTGCTGGCAGGTTTAGCATCTCGAAGCGCGACTGCCCTGAGATTGAATTATGAAAGACTAGAGCTTAGCTTCATAGCCCAAGAGACACGTCGGCGGGTGCTTTGGGCGCTGAGCTTTCTCGATGTCATTTTTGCGGTCGGGATACCCGACCATGAGTTCATGCCATATTCTATTATATACCAGCAGCTCCCTAGCTCGGAGAGTTCGTTCTATCAAGGTATGAACGAAGCTTCTTTTGCGAATCGCATAGACTCCACAGAAGGCTGCAGTGATCTTGGAGCTTGTCTACAGCTGTCAAAGCTCATTAGAGATATTGTTCGGATGAAAAGACAGCTAGCCTTATCTGAATCACCACTGGACCACCTGGAAAGCATCGTTCAGGAATTCCAGAACTGCCTCTGGCGTCTTCATAAGGACGTTGAATTATCATTTGGTTATACAATTTCATCTACTGCTCAGCTTAATGAGATGGCCCATTCCCGGTGGTTCGTACGCTATCTTCAGCTGACTCTAATGTGGCACCAAGCACACTGTGACCTCTATCGTCTTTTTCTTCCTGTTCACCCCGATGCGGCCCCGAAAGTTGTCACGGATGCTGTGAAATCAGAGTTTAGATTCAATGCAATGAATAATTGCGCGAGCCATTCTGAAGAGATACATGCCATCCTTTCGAAACTGGAAAATATACCACGAAGGCGTGTTCTCCCTCCCTCGGTTGCCATATGCGCCTATCAAGCTACCAGGATGTCTCTGTACCTATCGATTTGCCAAAGTTCAAATACAAAGGCTAATCTGTGCAACTTCCTTCAAAAAGCTGAGATTTCATTAAGAGTTTTGCGAAAACTTTCCATTTGTGCAACTGCTGCAGAGCCAATTATCTCCGATATAGAGACCCTTATGCAGTCAGCAAGCTCAAATACACAAATCATTCAAAGGGATGCGGGTGATTATCCATCTCGAGTGGAAGAGCGCTTGGATCGAAATGTTCACCTTTCAGTTCACAGTTTGATGCGACAGGCGAACTTTATTGACGACGGATATGATTGAGCTGACGGTAAATAATTTCAAGACTTTCTGCATTACATGGACTAAAAAAGACAGAAAACTAAATTATGAAAAGTTAAATTGAATTCACCTTCACAATAATAGTTATTGAGTTTGAGAGTAGGATATGCGATGTCTCATGCGAGAGCTATTGAGATACACCATACCCCCTTTGACGAAAGGTAGACCGGGGGAGGAGGGATGGTATCACTGCATTTCAACATCTGACAATGTATCACACAAATTTCTTAGATTCTTCAACAAAACGTCTTGTGGGTGTTCGGGCCTCAAAAAGTAGATCTAGTATGCCAGGACTAAGATCTTTAGTTTCGGGTAGACGGAACCACGCCCAGGTAGCCATGAAAATGTTGAGGGCCCCGGGCAGAAAAGCAGCTTTGCCACCCAAATTTCCATTGGATGGATTAAGCATGTAGGGGGCGGCAACAGAGTTCGCAACGCTTAAAACATAGTACATTGCACGCGCAAGGGCAATGGTCTTGGAACGCAGCCGCACAGCACTGACCTCTGATCCAATGGCATACGGGACAGGCCCAATCGAGGAACTATAGCAAAAGAACTGCGAATTATGCAATCGTAAGGGTAAGTAAAAGAAGAGAAATGCCAAACACTTTTGGACCAAACGTACCCAAGAGATTAATAGCCCGGCTTGCACCCATCGCCTTGCACTCGAAGCAGAGCTCAGATCAAGGAATCCGATAATCCACATGAGAGGGATCATAGCAAAAAGTCCTGTAATATACATCTGTCGCCGACCAAATCGTGCTAGCAAGAGCATGGAAAAAATGGTTCCAATGAAGGCAACGCCATATGTCCCTGAAAGCCGTTGAGTCAACATGAAATCACTTTGGAAATATAGGGTTGAACATACCACATGACATGTAGAAGGCTTTGTCTGACGGAAGTCCAGCGAGAGTGAAGAAATAGGTGCAATAGTTTTGTAATACAAACCCAGGCAAGACCTGACCACCCCAGCTAATCACGGCGATCTCAGTTCGTCGTAGATTGGTCCCTTTGAAACAATCGAAATACCCACCTTGGATCCTCATAGCTTCCTTCTCAAGTCGGAGGGTCTCCTGAATCATAGCCATTGTTTGTTCAGGATCAATGATCTCTCTTGGTGCGGAGCACAGGATATTGAGCGATTTGCGAGCTTCAATCTCATGTTCTTTGCGTGTCAACCACCACGGTGACTCGGGAGCAAACCAGCAAACTATTATCATGAACAATGGCCAGGCCCACTGCACTGCAAATGGGATACGGTAGGACCATTCGCCGTCAATATTCAGAGTACCGGCAATCACAGCAGCACATATCAAATGTCCAGCGACCCAGCATAGGTTCACGTAAGTGGTGACATAGCTTCTCAGCTTAACTGGACACACTTCGGCAGCGTAATTGGGCGTAGCGGACGCGAAAACACCGCAAGGGAGAGCACTATAACTCTCAACCATACATATTAGTCATGTTTCTTTTAAAGAAGATTCAGTGCAATGGATGAATCTTACATCAGAAGCATCCCAACAAATACCATCTCGATGGTAGTTGCAAAAAAGGGTATAAAAACGAAGGCCGCGACTAGGATGTGGCAAATGATCATCACATAGCGAGGTCTCCATTTGTCGCAGATCCATCCGCTGACCAGTATACCAAGTCCCAGGCCTACTGATGTTATCAACGAAAGACCCAACTGCCATTTCGATGATAAAGACCAGGACCCATCTGACAACCGCTCACCGAATGCTTCTTGGAAACCAGGCTGGGCATAAAGGAGACTCGTAAGGATCAGATCATAGGACTCCATTATAGTGGCATTAGAGATCGCAATAGACCACAGAACACCTTTCCAGTGATATTTGAACGTTTCCCATATTGAAAGCTGGGATATAGTTCTATCATTGATTTCATACACGCCTCTGCTTTCAATATCAGTGATATCACTTTTGCCGTCCATAATGTCGATAAAACCACAGTAATAGACACAGAACAATTGAAGGTCTTACTGATTTAGAAATTAGAGCGAGAGGAAATCATGGGGTAGATAATCCTCCTGACTGCGCCATAATCTTAATTCATCTGGGTTGCCAATTCAAACTACAAATGACACCATCCTTTTTCCAAGGCACGGGATCGTCGAATGCGGGGAAATTAAAGATCTTGAGCCTAGCGCAAAATCAACATCCAATCAAAACAACTCAGAAAATGGGAAATGCAGGGCGGTAGTTGTCGAGAACTGTCATCCTGTAGTTTGTACAGACCTCCGACGATGTGGTAGTAAGGGGATGTGGCGAATGACAGGCCATAAACAGCGACACCCGCCGACACCCGTGTGGGTCCCACAATAACATTGCTTATTGGTGAAGACAGATTAAGCGTGCGTGCATGCTCCACTCGCAACGCGAAGTCCGCCGCATTTCCATTCCCGAGATGTAAGTAACGGTCGCTTTATTGGTCAGAAAAGCGGAGAGAAAACGCGGTGGTCGTCCACAGTTGCCCTTTATTCGTGCCAATGGGAGACAGTTGAAGTAATTCAACTGAGCGGAGAAGTGATGAGCCAAGAGGGGGTGCAAATGCAGGTGCCCCTCATGGTCGGGGTTCATGCGAGATCTAAGGTCAGTATTTAAGGAATGCGACCCCTCAAGATTTCTCATTCATTTCATCTGCTGTATTAAAATTTAACTGATTGGCGTGAAAGACAACAAAACAACAACATGGCGTCCGATAACCGCCCAAATATCCTGTTTGTCATGGCTGATGACCATGCATCCAAATCCATCTCCTGCTATGGCGCAGGAATCAACCACACACCGAACCTCGATCGACTAGCTACTGAAGGCATGAAATTCAACCATTGCTATGTCACAAACAGCATTTGCACTCCCTCTCGTGCCACGATCTTAACCGGTACTCACAATCATGTCAATGGGGTCATGACACTCGATTCCAAGATCAACAAATACATTCCCAACGTGGCAAAGCACCTTCGAACCGGAGGTTACCAGACTGCGATGGTGGGAAAGTGGCATCTTGGTGAAGGAGAGGCTCATGAGCCCACTGGGTTCGACTACTGGGAAATCGTTCCTGGCCAGGGGGAGTATTTTGATCCGCAATTTATTGGCCCGGACGGCATTCACCGAGAGGCTGGGTATGCTACCGACCTTATTACAGACAAGACCCTTGATTGGATTAAGTCTCGTGATAAGTCGAAGCCATTCTTTGCCATGTGCCACCACAAGGCGCCGCATCGCAGCTGGGAGTGCGATCCCAAGCATAAGCACCTGTACAAAGACCCAGTCCGCCTACCCGATACATTCACCGACGATTATAAGAATCGCGCAAAGGCTGCTGCTATTGCGAAGATGCGCGTTGCGGAAGATATGACTTATCTGGACCTAGGACTGGTTCAACCAGAAGGATCAAGCACTGCCGTCGGTGAAAAATTGATTGACTCTTGGTGGTGCAATGATCGGAAGGTCCCAGACCCTGAAGAGGTGACTACGCTCAAATTGATTGACAAAGACGATGGCACTGTCTTCACCTTCTCAACACGCAAGGAGCTGGCAGAGTTCAAATTCCAGCGCTACATGCAGCGCTATCTACGTACAATTCAGAGTATTGATGATAACGTCGGTCGCATGCTTCAATATCTTGATGACGAGGGCCTGGCCGAGAATACTATTGTCATCTACACATCCGACCAAGGATTTTTCCTGGGCGAGCATGGCTGGTTTGACAAGCGTCTTGTGTACGAAAACAGTTTCAACATGCCATTCCTCATTCGATACCCACGTGAAATCGCTCCCAACAGCGTCTGCAACGATATTATATCGAATGTTGATTTCGCGTCAACATGGTTAGACTTTGCTGGGCTCCGCCAACCAACATACATGCAAGGCGTGAGCTTTAGACAGCTTCTGCGGGGACAGACACCCCCAGATTGGCAGCAAGTTGCATATCATCGATACTGGATGCATCGTGATGTCATTCATGAAGCATATGCTCATTATGCAGTGAGAGATCAGCGTTATAAACTGATATACTGGTATAATGAGGACTTTGGGATCGAAGGCACCCGGCCAGGTGGCGAGGAGAAAGAATGGGAGCTTTTCGATTTGGAAGAAGACCCGCTTGAGCTTTTCAATTGTTACCACAAAGCTAAATATGCAGATATCGTCAAACAAATGACGGATATTCTGGACAGAAAAATGGAGGAAATCGGTGATGAGCCTGTTCATTCCCGGAGCGGCAAATAAACTGAGCCTTTTATTGTCAGTCTTTGTGATATTTCTTTCCAAGGTTACCCGCTGAGGTTCAAGATTAAACTCCTGCGCCAAAGATGGATTTATACTAACTTCAAAAGATAGAAAATGTAGCTGTTTTCGCTCTTAACAACTTTCAATTCTAACTAGTAGAAGACAATCAGCTTTCGAATGTTTGAATGCTTATCTTCACTGATGCACGAGAAAAGGTTTATGGATTAAATTGATACTATAGAGCCTTCAAAAGGTCCCACAATGAACATCTGCATGCTAGATCGTGGTGGGTAGAAAAAGCTGAAGCTCGTATTGATATGAATTTGATCACCAGTTCACAAAAGACGTATTTTAATCGTGTTTCATGTTTGAAATATTTCGTATGAAGTAACTAATTGCCACATTCCAAAGATAGTGCCATCCACATGTGTCCAATGCATTTGGAACCATATAAACTCACATCATGACTAGAGATGTATTTTGTGCTCTCAAGGCAACCCAAAGTCCCCTAGAAACGAGACAACATTATTTGGTGGAAGCGGCGGGAGGGGTCTTAGGAACATCCACAGTGGAGGTGACTGAAGTATCTTTTGCACAGTCCTTGGTTGACATTGAGTGAGCTTGAGAGGTGACTGAACTTGATTTGCTTAGAGCTTGCAGGTTTCCCACTAGATTCGAGACGTGGAATGAAATTGATGGGGTCATATTGGGGATCTGGTGGTTTTAATTCACACTTTGGGATAATACGGATATGGAATCTTACACTAAAAAGGAACTCAGGGTAGCGAGTTTCTGCTGCGTCATCTTATGAGGGGGATGAGAATTTTCATGCCATATGGGCATTGGATTTCCAAGCTGACTTGGCATTAGTTGAGTATAGTGTGACATGTACTACAACTATCGCCGAAGTTGATGGTCCCCGGCTTGAAAGCGTACATTTATGCTTGTTTTGGTACGAAATTCAGTCAGCCGAGAACTGGAAATGAACCGCCCATTATCTTAAACATCTTTCAATCGTTTGATCCTCAAAACAAAAGTTCTCATATATAACGGTATCTCATGGTTGATATACTGCGTCATTTTCTTCACAAACGCTACGCTCCCTGCAAAGCTCAACCGGTGCTCAGGTGGCACATGTAGATGTAGATTTTGTGCCGGAACATTTGAAAATTATGTTTATGTCATTCAAACTTTTTTGTCGAATATCCGAAACATTATGAACAAACGAAAAGTTAGATCAAATCAGGTCTTATTTAATGTTACAGGCTCTGCATTAACTTCTGCAAAATCTTCGATTTTTTAAAAATCTCCATTTTGCACTCATTGTGCTTTCAATTCAACCCCGCATTTATTCGAAAAGTGCGGGTACAAACATTTGAACCAGATTCCAAGCATTGCTGTGGCTAAGAGCTGGAAGAATTACCGTGATAGGCAATGTTCCCCATTTGCGGTACCCCGCCAGATCCACGCTGCTGCTACCCACAATTTTATACTTGAAATGAAGTCACTCGAGGAATGGCATATCTATAAATATTATGGTAGTCATTTGAGATATTCTAGGATTTCGACTATCTCACTTTCAACCAATTTAAAAATTTCAGCCCATGCTCAAATCAATACAGCGCAACATGTCCGACTTTTCTGGAGTATCGCTTCAAGGCAAGACAGCCATTGTCACAGGCTCTTCCCGGTAAGATGATGACTTAACGATTTTTTATATTCCTGCAGATACTAACATGATATTAGTGGTATCGGTGCCGAAATTGCCCTCCAGTTGGCCAGACGTGGTGCCAACGTGGTGGTGAACTATGTTTCCGAGGGCAGCAAGAAGCGCGCAGAGGAGGTCGTTCAACAGATTGAAAAAATTGGTACAAAGGCAATTCTGTGCCAAGCTAGTGTGATGAACTTGGAAGAAATTCCTCGTCTCATCGACGCAGCATTAAATCTAAGCAAGGATGGAAAAATCGACATCCTCATCCACAAGTGAGCTCTGCCCTTCGTCCCCGACCGGAAAGAAAGGCCCTTGCTGACTGAAATACTAGTGCTGCTCTTGGCCTTGAGGCTGATCTGAAGGACCTCAAGCTCGATATGTACAACTCTCACTTTGACTGTAATGTTCGCGGTCCTATCTTCCTCACTCAGGCCGCTCTGTCATACCTGCCCCGTGGTGGCCGCATTGTTTTTGTTTCTTCAGCTGCTGCCAGACTTGGTGTGGCTGGCCACACCGTGTACGGCCCGACTAAAGCAGCAAACGAAGCTCTAGCTCGCGTCTGGGCCAAGGAACTGGGTCATTCTCACGGAATCACTGTCAACTGTGTTAACCCCGGTCCGGTCGCAACTGGTAAGAAAAATCCAATATATGTCGCAGTTTCAATTGAGACTTTACTGAACGATTCCTCTAGATCAATGGTTCCAGAGTGACGAGCAGTTCCTTAAGGATATGCAGCCCATGATCGAGGCCACTCCTGCCGCCCCGCGCGTCGCCGAGGTCAGCGATATCGCTCCTCTGGTCGCTTTCCTGTGCACAGAGGACGCCAAGTGGACCACTGGATCTGTCTTGTCAGCCAACGGTGGTCTCTACAATTAGATACTTATTTGATAAACTACAAAAATTTCAGCAAACAACTTGATAGACGATGTTCTGATTTCTTTTCCTGTATGAAAAGGGAAACCAATGTATTGTGCTACATGAAGATTATTGAGTAATCAATAAAATAGGACCAAGGAGGAACATTCCAAACCTTCTACCTTAGGTTCAATTCAAGTCCAGATGTCATGCCGCTACCCACTATTATAAGGACAAAGGAAGAAAGTGGTAATCATTCATACAATTCAGATATGTGCACAATGTGTGTATGTGATCTACATTTGCTTTCCTACTCTGGAGAAGTGAAGTTTGGCAGCGAATATGTCGAATCTACTAGCCTAACTGAGCAATAAACCGATATACATGATAGGTGGCTATTTGATTCGAAAGTTGAAAATGTACATCTTCTCCAAGGGCCAAATGAAAGTTATAAATGACAAACAAATCACAGACTAGACTCACGCAGAGGGTTGTTGGGCGGATTGGCACCAAGGATGCCGATCTCGTTCATAACACTCTCAGCAGCAAGAGCACCTTGCTCCATTGCACCCTCAATGAAGGCCCGCCAACCCGAAGCCCAGTCCGAGTTAGCCATGAGGACGTTTCCGTGACGCTTCTGCAGTTCAGCAAGGTACTTGGTGAGGTATCCAGTGCGATACCACGCAGGTCCAGCTTGAGAATACGGATCAGAGAGCCAGTCGTGGAAAACTACCTTCTTGATTTTCATGGGATGAAAGCGCTGCAAAGCAGTCTCAAGACGCTCAGGCTCTTTAGTGGGATCAAGCTTGCCACGATTGTCTCCAGCAAATGAGGTGATGCGAGTGGACTTCTCACCAGCGCAGAATCCATCTCCGTAGACATACAGTAGATCACCGGGCCATGTACAGCCACGAAGCCCACGCAGATCTCCTTCCACCTCAGCATGAACCTTGGTTAAATGGTTCAGGTGGCCAATGCGCATGGCTTCCCGACGAAGCGGTGAAAGCGGAGGGTCAAAGTGGATGGTGTGGAGCACGGAAAGGGGAATGGTGTTCACGACTCGACGGGCACGGAAATTCTTGTCAGTTGTGGTAGCAAGGGAGACAACGCCATGGCGATCAATGATTGATTTGATGGGGGTCTTGAAGGAATATTGTAGACCAAGACGAACGGCATCATCGAAAATGCGACGGGCAAGGGCAGACTGTCCCTCCCGGATCTTGTACAACGTCCACACCTCCTCGAAGGTCTCGGGGCTGAAACCCTGGAGAGCCTGAGCACGAAGCATCTCAAGGTAACCAACATCTTCGACAACTCCAGCACACATGTGGGGGACGAGAGACTCCAGAAGGGCAAGCTCATCGGCGGAAAGCTGGTCCTTGATTTGGTTGATTCGGTCGCGGCAGGACATCTGGTCAACAGCTTGGACTTCTTCAAAAGAGACTCGGGAGTTGCCAAGACTGGAGTGCGGCAAGGGACAAATCTTCCGGCCATCGAGGCCGTCGTAGTTCATAAAGAGCTTCCAAGCTCGCTGGGTCATCGCACCAGCGTCCTCAAGGGACAGCTTTCGGGAACCGGAGCCGGTATCGAGGGTAAAGTAGGAGCAGCCACCGCCATCAGTTCGAGTCATTTGCACATCATCCTGAAGACCGTAACGCTGCATCTCCGCGAAGAGGCGACCATGTACGTGGGAAACCCAGGTTCCGCCCATCTCGTATGTGGTGCCATCGACCTCGGCGGACCAGGTACGACCACCGACACGGTCGCGAGCCTCGAGCAGGAGAGTCTTCTTACCTGGATGCGATCGAATTAATAATTTTGGCTTAACTTGTGTAGTTTATGGGACATTAATCAATCACATTGGACTTACCAGCTTTTACAAGGTCACGGGCGGCTATCAAACCAGTGTAACCAGCACCAATAACAATAGCATCCCACACCTTCCTGGTATCAGCGTCGCGAATTTTGCTTTCGGGATGAATGACACCATAAGTGCGAAGTCCCTGGACCAATCCATCGTGCTTGGTGTATAAGTACCCATCATGGGATAATTTAGCCTGATAAGACATGGCGAATAATTGAACAATGTAGCTTTGAAGCTGAAATCACTGGATCCAAGATTTTGATGTGAAGAACTTGAATGTCCACTTTGACTTATTTAAGTCGACAAGCATAGCCTTGTTTAACAAGAGTTAGCTTTTCTCAAGTAAAAGAGGACCGAGACTCTGCTAGAGAAAGAGGGGGTAAGCAGGCCGGGGTTGATTAGGTTTCCCCATTGCGATATATTACCAGCTGCCTAGGTGCGGGTTCCTTCTCAAGAGAGACCAAAACATGCAATTTGTTTGCACAAGGCAAGCAGAATGAAGATCAATCTTGTCGTGAGAAATGATTGCTGTCCGCTGCCAAGGTACGTCATGTTGATAGCGGCTGGGAAAGTTTCCTGATGCGGCATGCCGACAAGCAGCCCTTATCATGTCGCCGGCTATACAAGCTAGAATATACCGGTACAGTCTTTGATGTGGAGAATCTCCGCCCGAGGCTTTTTAAAAAAGCACATACAAATTCATGGGGGGTTGTGTGTACGTATAGTGCTAAGTTGTCATATGATCAATATTCAGATCCACGTAGAAACAGAAGGCATCCGTGGGTTTCATTCCCCCCACGTACTTTTCCCTTTCGAGAAAATCCTGCGCCGTGTAGCGATAGAGAAACATAGCAGCTGTTTGCCACTTTTTGTGTGGGGAAGATGCTGCCATTACTTCCATATGCGGCATCCGTTGAAGAAGCCCAGATACATACAATTGAGAATTCAGCACTTCAGCAAAGATGATAGAATCTATATAAGCTCGAGAGAAATCCTTACACCGGGGAACTTGGAAATTATCTGTCTTTCAAACACTCTCTCGTTTCCCAGTCTTTGTATAGTAAAGGTGTCTATCGAAATTATGTCCGCCATGTACCTCCCCGCCTCCGCCCCCGACCCTCACCCTCTTGACCCATTGCATGTGGGGGAAATCAAGCTCGCATCAACGACTATTCTTCGACACCTCGGTATCACAACCAAGGAGATTCGATTCAAGGTTATTGATCTATATGAGCCTGCCAAGGATGAGACATTAAGATACATTCATCATGGTGGCACGGCGCCTGACCGTAGGTGCCGCGCTTATTTCCACCAATTAAAGAGCCCCATTCTCTCAATTGCTATTGTCAACATCACCAAAGGAGTTGTTGAGCGCAGCTATGATGCCCCTGACTCGCAAGGCCCAGTTGACTGGGTCGAATATGATCTTGTTCACAAGGCTTGCTTGTCACACCCGAAGATTCTTGCTGAAGTCGCTAAACTGAAGCTCCCTGCTGGGTAGGTAACCCCATCCCCCCAGAAACGTGCGATCGAGTCAACTCACCTTTGTTTAGTTCCCGTATTGAGAATGACCCCTGGAGCTTCGGTACCGATGATCACAATGAGCGCCGCCGTCTGTTCCAGTGCTACATGTATCTCGCCCTTAACGACGATCCTCAAGCCAACCACTACTCTATTCCTTTGCCCCTCGCTCCCATATTCGATGCTCACACCCTGGAGTTGATCGAAATACAGCGCCTTCCTACAGGTGATACCGATGAGCTAGACGAAGAGACTCAGCCATGGGACCCTACTGGTGCTGTTGAATATAGCGCTGACCTAATGGGCCCTGGTGCTTTCCGCAAGGACCTGAAGCCCCTTCAGGTCTTACAACCACAAGGACCTTCTTTCACAATCCAAGGACGTCATATTCAATGGCAGAAATGGTCATTTCAACTTGGCTGGAATATGCGCGAAGGTCCAGTCCTTCATGACGTTCGTTACGATGACCGGTCCCTGTTTTATCGTGTCTCTATGAGTGAGATGACTGTCCCATACGGTGATCCTCGCTCACCCTACCACCGTAAGCAGGCTTTCGATCTTGGGGATTCTGGCTTTGGTCTTACTTCTAACTCCCTGACACTCGGCTGTGACTGCCTTGGTCATATTGCTTATTTCAATGGAATCCGTGTGACTAGCAGTGGTGAGCCTGTTATTATGCCGAATGTCGTCTGCATGCATGAAGTTGATGATGGCATTGGCTGGAAGCATACTAACTTCCGTAACGGGAAGTCATCTGTCGTGCGTGATCGTCAGCTTGTCATTCAATGCACGGCCACTGTCGCCAACTACGAGTACATTCTTGCGTTTGTACTTGACCAAGCCGCCAACCTCCACGTGGATGTTCGCGCGACTGGGATTGTCTCTACCATGCCTATTAAGAACGGTGTACACGTTCCATGGGGTACAACTGTCGCACCCGGCGTGCTCGCTGTGAACCACCAGCACTTGTTCTGTCTTCGAGTTAATCCTGCACTGGATGGACGCAACAATACTGTTGTTTATGATGATTGTGTTCCAGTTAGAAACAACCCGAAGTTGGATCCCTTCGGATGTGCATTCCAAGTCCACCAGACGCCAATTCAGCAGCCTGGTGGCTATGATCTTGACTTGACCAAAAACCGTACATTCAAGATTCTGAACGAGTCAAAGATCAACAATATTGCGAACAAGCCCATCGGATACAAATTGCACCCCGTTCCAAGTCAGATGTTGATGATGGGCCCCGAGACTTTCAACCACAAGCGTGGCGTTTTTAGCACTCATCCTATCTGGGTCACGAAGTACCAGGACCAAGAGCTCTGGGCATCTGGCGAGTTTACCAACCAGAGCCGAGAAGATACCGGTTTAGCAGACTGGGCAACCCGCTCTGAGAATGTCAAGAATGAAGACGTTGTTCTTTGGCACAGCTTTGGTGTTACTCACGTCACCAGAACGGAAGGTAGGATTCGAAGAAGGAATATTTAGATTTGAACTTGGCTAACTCGAAATGAATTAGATTTTCCCGTCATGCCCACCGAAAAGATGATGGTTTCATTGAAGCCTGTCAACTTCTTCGATCTTAACCCGTCGAACGACGTGCCACGCTCCAACCAAAACGACAATAAGTCTTCTTTGCACCAGAATGACCCTTCATGCTGCTCTACCCGCCCTGCTCATATCTAAGCAATGGATTTCAACTCACGGTCTTCGAGATTTTATGTGATCCACCTTGGGATAGGCGTATAGATTGATTTTGAACTCTTGATGTCTTTAAGTTATGGATTTTCTTAGATAGCATTGATGAAGTTTTTGTTACTCTCCAATATTTATGAATTTCAATTTTACACAGATGTTTTCCAAAAAGAATGTAAGTTCTGTTCGAAGATGTTTCGCCTTGATGAGACATGTAGCTCAAATCACCCAAGTCAGTAGATGACTATGTATTCGTGATATTCTAATTGAAACGGTCAACTGATTTTGCAGGAATACATTTGCAAACTGAGATCAGGAAGCTATTTCTCTTACCACAAGTGCGCAGTTTAATCTTGAAATATCGGAATATTGGATTAACGATCGATGAATGTGTTAAGTAAGGAGACATTTCAAATGTTATTTTGTCATTGAATTATATAAGTTCAAGTTCAATTCTTACTAGTATTATCTAGAACGAAGGAACTCTATCAGCCACCTGGTACGCGCAGCGCACGCCTGCCGACCAAGCTCGCATTTATAAAATAAATCAAATCCATGGCATCCACCACCCCAAACGTGCAGGTGAGCCTGTACTCCACACTTCCACAGATTGGTGGCGTAAGCAATATCTTCATCACGAAATGGCTCTCCAGATGCAGCATCAATATACGCCACAGGTAAACCAGACAGATCCGTAGCGCGAGCGGGTGCAACATAGGGACTGACGCCGTCTTTACCAGCCTGGGATCCCAGGATGCAGGACCACGCATAACGATCCCAAGTGGTATAGAATCCACGACCATTCTCAAACTGCAGACATGACATGGTATTGCAGCGGTCATCTAACATTGGACACATCAACATTTGCGCGCAAACTGTTGGGCCCCTGCGATCCCTCGCCATCAACATTGTCCCCGCTGCTAGACCCGCACCGGCTGATACGCCGGCTATCATAAACTGGTCAGGGTTGATTCTGAACTGGCTCAGCCTTTCAGACACCCACTCCAGCGACGCGTAACAGCCCTCAACAACTTCAATCCCGGGGTAATCAGGTGATAGGTGGTAGTTGACACTGATGACAACAGCATCGAGTGTCTTCACAGTGTCGGTAAGACTATTCAGACCCGTGAAAACATTGCCCATAACTCTTCCTCCACCATGAAAGAAAAGGATTCCTGGTCTAGTTCTTTCCGCATCAAGAGGTAGTCGGCGAGTGAGACTTATTGCCGTAAGTGATGTATGAGGTGTGTTGATCTTAATGTTTTGTACGTTGAGATCAGGGTCATCGAGAATCTCTTTACTGCAGTCTTCCTCATCGCGACGGAGCTGTCTCAATTCATCAAAGCTACTTGGTAGCGGACGATGCTGCGTGTCCTCCACTTTGGTGATTTCTGGGTCATAGGGAGGTAATGGCAGGCTACCAGGCTCATCGGGCTTGTTCACTTCTTGTGCCATAACGAATGGCAATATCGAGTGAATGGAGGAATAATCGAGAGAAATATCTCGATAGAAAGATGGTGGTAAGTTGAAAAGTCTTTATATGTCAGTGCTCCCAGAATACCAGTGGGGCACTGTAAGGCTCGGACTTCCCTGACAGGTTCTAATGTCGAGCATTGGGTTGGAAATGATTCCTCTTTTGACTAGGTCCACCGGTCATCTTGAGCATCCCGTCACAGGTATGAATTTTCAGAATTTTGCGACACATTAGCAGAAAAGATTCCGCTACCTCGGTATACGTTAATCGTCATTGACTGGAAATATCAGTCTCAAGTAAAGGTTTCAAAATCTATATGCGATCGACAGATCACAAAATATGCATTTAACATGGTACTAGATTATACTCAACCATTAAATAAATGTATAATTTGAATAAGAAAGTCCTGATCAAAGCCTTCTACGCTCAACAAATACTTGAAGATGCTCGATACATGGAACCAGTAAAAAGATCAAATAGCATATGAGGTGATGCAAGTGGACAGAACACGCCTTTGAACATCATGATTTTCTTGACAGGACATCATCCCAGGAACAATTTTTCTATGTAACCTAGTCATCCGTGAGAGCCTCAGCGGCAATCTCAACTCTCATCGCTGGAATAGCTAGCATGGCAACACCGACAGTAACCCAAGGCACTCTGTGGTCAGGCATTCGTGACCGCCAAACCTTCATGATGACTGACTCGTAGCGCATATCAGTGAGAAAGCAGGTAAACTTGTGCGCCTGAGAAAGTCCTCCAGTAACACCGGCAGATTTCAGGGCTGCCTCCACGCAGTTGAAGCACGCATCTGCCTCATCTTCAAGAGAACTAGTCACCAGCTCTCCTCGCTCGAGGTCGAATCCAGGCTGACCACCTGTCACAACTAGGCTTCCGCGTAAAGGAACTTTGGCAACGTTTGACGTTCCCCCGGCCTCAAATAAATCTCCTAGAGGGCCTGGAGCTTGGAAATATTTGATAGCTGACATGGTGTTCCAAAATGCTCAATCAAGTGGAATGTAGGTATGGTGAAATCGTGTCTCGAAGAATCGATGAATCAAGGGATATGCGCAGTGTTAAATTGAATGTTGCGGTCCAACACTTACGCGTTTAAGACAGACGACACCTTTTAATCACCATTCATAGCACTTTACCAACATGCCAATGAGCTTAAGGGTAAGATCGGATCGCATATTCTCGTCAAGAGGTACGTGCACGCTAGTATGTTTCATAGTTGTCACTGCGACCGGTTTGCCGTTGACTCTTGAGTTCGTATCGAGAGGCGGTTGATTAATTGACCTGTTTAGGCACTGTTGGCCGACTTTCCCAAACTGGTGTATCGCCGCCGATCCCAGACCCACCAGCGCATTCTTCCCAAAGATAGTCGATCCTTGAGCTTCCGCGTCGATAAGGAAACTTGAGTAATTTCACCTGTAAGTGTGAAAGAGACCTCAATATCTGTTGGAAATCCAGTAATGCGCCGACTTGAGAGAATGGCTTGCCACCCACTGTAGTCATTGTAGGTGTTTTCCATGTCTACATTATGAGATTGACAGAATCTAAGTCCACCGGGAAACTCCACTGAAACCGATTGAGTCTCAAATATCTTGGATACTAGTATGCATTTCAATGAAGTACCTATTTTGCAGTTTGTGCCCAAGTATCTCTAAAAGTAAAAAAGTCTGCCAAAAAGCTGAGACCACCAGAAGTCTCTTCTACAAGCGAAATCGATTGCCCAGAGCTCCAATACAAACACAGAACTCCCCATATAGAACTTGACCACAGTCTGCCTCTCCAGTTTTCATTCTCCGCACCGTCCTCGTTTGATTCTTCCTTTGCTTCCCCAGAAGCCCTTCCTCTTTGAGTTTTCTTTCGGGCAAGCCAGGCCTCTTTGGTCAGCTTTACGAGCTCCAGTACAAAATGAAGACATAATGCTCGTGCCCCCCAGATATAGAGCTTTGCCACTTTCGCGTTTGACCCAATGACTCTCTTAGATAATATATTTTTTGACGCGAGATGACCGATATTCTCAAGAGATTGATATGCCGTGATGGTCAATATTTGCGCTAAATTGATACTGAAGATCATGCTGTCACTCGCTGGCAATTGAATCATCTCCGGCACGCTTGCCCATATAGACAACAGGCCTAATAGTCTAACTGTGAAACGGGCATCACTGAAAAGGGAAGACAGCTTTAGAAGAGTCTCGGACTTTTGCGCGGCATTTCGCGACAGATGCTTGGGGATAGTTGATACGGTGTTGACCTTTTTATTGTACCGGAGCTTTGCGAAGATCTGCCAAAATTTAATCCAATATCGAGATATTAGAACATAATGTAGGGCGTGTGCGAGGTATTCGATGCTTGCTAGGACGCAATCCTGCCCAACTGATGTTTGTAGCAGTCTGTAAATCAAAATCTCAGATCAATAATGTACCTAATGAAGATTGAAAAGGGGACTTACACTCTAATTCTCTCGGCATTCACTGTCAACAGCCTCTTAATCGTGGAAGATCCATTTTTGTAGATTTCATTGCTGTCACTTTGATCGATCGCGTCCTTGGAACCGGAAAGCCTTTCTTGACCGACACAATCATTTGGCTGTAGACTCACAGGAGGTACATGAACAAGATTGTCACTCGCGTTAGGATTCTCCTTATCATTGGAGTTTCCAGTATCAGGTGCTGTAGATTCTCGGACTTCTCCTGCCATTACTAGTCTCAGGAAGCAAAAGAGTCGGTTTCAGATGGTTTTTAGAAGCGGTGAAATTGAAACGATGTGGAAAACTAGATATCGCCTTTCCCGCCCCGACTCATGCGTGTATGAGAGAAATTTAAGATATTTTCTCTCCATAGACTCTCCGCAAGTCTGAGCCGTATCTGGACTAGCGGCGTGAAGTTTACCCAATATAGTCACGCTAAACCATGGCGGTAACGATCTACAGAGCGTAACCAACCGTTAGTTTATCATTAGCCGTGCTATAAGCACCACCAAATTGAATACTTTGCTTGATTGAAGCATCTCTCATAGCTGATGACATGCTTTTACTTGAAAAAAGAAAAAGAAAAGAAAAGAAAAGAAAAGAAAAGAAAAGAATAAGAAAAATAAACACGATAAAACAGATTGGAAATATTTACTGACGCGATACACACTAACCGGCCCTACTTGAGGTGTCTGCAGTCTAGCAACTCGTAGTAGTACCACTGCATTGTCCAGCCCTGGGGGTCTAAGCATCTGCCAAAGACTTACTAAAACATACCAATGCTAAAAGTCGCATGGAGAGAGGAAATTAGATCGAGAGAGTGTGAGGGTTTCTATTAAAAAAAAATTGACATTCTATGATAGCGTTCGTACATATTGAGATTTAGACCTCTATCAGTTGGTTAAATAAACGCATCATGAAGGCTGTTGATAATTCGAGTACATACCGCAGTGGCCTGATTCCTAGTAGTGTGAGACACGCAAAAATAGGACGATCCATTATGGAAAGTCCAAAAGTGGAAAATATCTCAGCATCGAATGGAGACCCGGGCAGATGAGCCGATCACTCGCCCTGGGGACGAATATAATGCTACGCACATGTGGGTGCGGCACATGTGCACATCAAAGGAGTTGGAAACTAGTACTACTACTAGTATTGATCATGCCACATTCCACGCTGTAGCGACTGGCCTGTCTAGTAGTAGTTCTTGGGCGTCACTGTTTAGATACTGATACTATAAATAATGTGCTCTCCCTTGGTAAAAGTTGAGCATACCTTCAAATGTTAAGCCTGATATCCGCTTTCCAATTCCCAACCAAGGCAGAACCTCATTTTTTCCCGACTTTTCCCAGAAACAGCTCAGGAAAGTTGAGTGATACTTGACGTCAAACTTGAAAGTTACACAGCAAGGACTAATCTTAGGTACGCAACGAAGTGATGTTTTAGTGTGCCTACCCACAATTGAAACCAATACCTGGCTTCCCCATGATCGTCCAATAAGAGATACTGCTGTGGTCTAAAAGGACCCGTAGACGAAAACGACAAAAAGATTGATGAAAAAGAGCCCTAAAACACAACGGTCGATATTCTAGATTTCGTTCACATGCAAATTTCGTCTTTCAACTTGAACTAATGGCATCTGAACATCCACATGGCTATAATGGCCAAAGCATCAAAGAGAACATTGGAAAATTAGATGTGACTTATCCAGTAATCCATCATATTAAATGCCAATCTTGGCCTATAGATGGAGAAATACGAAGCACACATGATTATACTCTTGCTGCCCGCATTTCAACAATGCCTTGATTTGTGTTTCACTGCCAAGACCATCCAGCTCATATCCTTGATCTGCCATGCAAGGGCTTGCATAACAAATTTCTTATTGCGTGTTCCGTTGAAACCGAAACCCAATATCTTTTATCCGCATATATGCAAATCGCAATTTAATTGCCGCTTATCTCATGCTTCCGCTCAACAAATGAGGTCTGGCCCAAACGGTATTTGGTCAAGAGAAAGCTTCCAGTAGAACATTCCTCAAGAGGATCTGAAATTTGGCTTATGTTATTCGTTTTCTACTAACTATCTAACGACGCCCCTAGGCTAATAAGCTCGACAAGTGGAGATATCACTCCTTCCGTCTCCTTATCAGACAATTTCCCAGCGTAGTAATTTTCCCAACCGCCGGCCGCGAACATGAAAGAAAACAGCAATCTATTCCGCGAGCTTCAATACGGTCTTGAAATCGCAGTGGAATTATATGTGGCTTTAGAAGGGATATCAAGGTCGGAAATTGATACCCGTGCCCAGGTGGCTGATTCCTAGTTTGAGGCGCTTGACAGCTTCAAGCTACTCGAAGTCGGACCTCATATATACCCTATGTTGGTTTTATTTCTTCATTTGGAATATCGCGAATTATCGTACTGCCTGCACATGTGTACGTTGGATTTATTTCTGGATTTGGTCTAGTCGATGCAGTGATACTTTGTTCATACTTTATGCCTTATCGGCTCCAGCTCAACATTGCGGGGTACAGTGTGGAACGCCCCCTTCCCCGGAAGGGGTGCCGGACCTCCTTCAATGGCCAATCGAGATCAGCGAACACATAGGACTCTCAGCAGCCAATTCAAAATCGCAACATCCTGAGTTATAAATTCTCAAGTGATTCCTCTTACATACAATTCTTCTCGTCGGTCAAGCCGAATTTATATCCTTCTTTGACAAAAATCCCCCTATCTCGATTGAAGGATGACTCAGTCCTCTGCAAAAAGCCCGAAACAAGGAACGATGCCCTCCGATAGATCCAGCATAGGGCCGGGCATCTTGGAACAAGTATTGCCAGCGGCAACCAAAGAGGATGATGACGACGCGATTCTTCGGGCAAATGGCCACGAGGCTGTTATGCCCCGGCAGTTCAATTGGATATCTGCGCTTGGACTTGGCTTTTCCATAACCAACTCATGGATTGGATATTTGGTAGGCTAGGGAAGAATTCAATTAGTGAAAGCTAAAACTCATTATAATGCCTGTGACAGAGTTGTTTTGGACAAGGGTTACGATATGGAGGCCCCCAGACATGCGTCTTCAGTCTTCTTGTGGCTTTCTTCGCCCAGTTAATTGTCGCCGTTGGGCTGGCGGAGCTCGCCTCAGCATATCCGGTGAGAATCATTGACTCTTTATGCTCAAGAAAGACATGACGAGATAGTTGTTAACATATCATTAGTCGAGTGGAGGACAATATCATTTTTGCTACATCCTAAGCCCCCCTAAGTCGAGGAATTACAGCGCCTATGTTGTCGGCTGGATATCAATGCTGGCTTGGTGGATTGTTACGTATGATTGATTACTTCATCATCTCATATTGTCGCTAATGAACTTCCAGATGCTCCGGTATCTCACTCGCAGCGCAAGTTCTTAATGGCATTGTGATATTTTGCTACCCCGATTATGAGGGAAACCAGTGGCAAACATATTGTGTTTACGTGGCCATTGCTCTTATTACCAGTGAGTACACTAATTCAAGCCCTGGAGCTATCTAGGAAGTGTATCGAAAGTCTTAACAAAAGATGTTCTCTAGCAATACCGGTTTTCTTCTCGACGAAAATGTATGCGTTGTCACAATCGTCCCTTTACCTCTCGCTATCAGGATATTTGATATTGTTTATTATCGCCCTGGTTATGCACAAGAGTCGAATGCCGACTTCTTATTTGACACAGCCAGGACTGGGAAACAGTGGCTGGAACGAAGGGGCGGCGTGGTTACTTAGTATTAGTAACGCTATGTACGCCTATGGTGGTATCGATGGAGGTATGCATCTTCCTGAGGGACTCCGACTTTTGACCCATGATACTAAATGATTTTTGAAGTCATACATATCTCCGAAGAGATGCCAAAGCCTGGGAAAAGTATCCCACGAGTTATTATGTTGACCATGTCCATTGGGTTATTTACTTCATTTTCGCTTCTGGTCGTTCTGATGATCTTCCAAATCGACATGGATGCTGTGCGTTCAGCTGCGCTTCCCAGTCTAGAGCTGATTTATCAAGTGTGAGTATATTTCCCTACAACTTGAAGATACAAGTTTTGTGCTCACATATCCCTTGCCTGTAGAACTGGAAGTCGCAGTGTAACATTAGGCTATTTTATTCTGCTATTTGTAATCTATACTTGTGAGTAACACTCTGAATAAATGAGACACTTCATGCTAACGGATTTGGTAGGCTGTCTGCCTTCTCAATGGCTTACGGCTGGACGAATTGCATGGGCATTTGCTCGAGATGTAAGCTTAAGTCGGATCTCGCAAATTACATGCTCAAAATACTAATGAGCAAATGCAGAATGGAACGCCGTTTTCGAATGTGTTCTCTTATGTGCACCCCAAACTACAATTCCCCCTTAATGCAACGATAGCAGCATTTGTGTTTGTTTGCATTTACGGATTGCTCTATCTCGCCTCGACCACGGCATTCAACTCTATCATCACATCCGCCGTCCTCTTCCTCAACATCTCATATTCGGTGCCTCAAGGTATTTTGTTGACACGCGGTCGCAAAATCCTACCTGCTCGGTCCTTCAATCTTGGCGGATTTGGATTGTTCTGCAACATTTTCTCAATCCTATGGATTGTACTGCTGGGGGTGCTTATTTGTATGCCCCCAAATCTTCCTGTCTCATTGAATTCCATGAACTATACACCAGTCATTCTGGTAGGAGTCCTTGTCATAATCAACATTATTTGGCTTTTCTCTGGTAGGGCTTCATTTGAAGGTCCACATATTGACTGGGAGATGATGAATCAAAATGATGAGGAGTAAGCGACAATGTTATTTTGACAGTGCTATTAAGTAACTTGGCAACCGCTGAGGTTATTTTTATATACCAATATTAGCATTTGGGGGCCAAGACCCAAGTAAGCCTCATTGATTGAATCAAGATATTTCCCCGGCTATAAAATTCACCTGTTGGTCAGTTGCGATCGGGTCCGATTGGCCAAAATTTTGATCGGAAACCGATATCGATGACCTTGTGCCACGCAAACACCCCATGTAGCGTAGCGACTAGTAGTATCTAGTTTTAGATAACATAGCAAGATTTTCTTCCAATGTTGAAACATTGGCATAGAATCGGATTTTATCCCAATATCAACTCGATTTCAATTCCCACCTTGAATTCTGATCAGGAATAAATACCAAGACAGCATATTTTGGCAATCACAACCGATGTACTCAACAAACTTTACAGTACATTCATGGCTTCGTACATGTACGTGAGGATCCATTTCACATTCCAATTAGAACTTGAATGCGCCTGTTTTGCCTATCGATGATTCGTTGATGATGATCTCTTGGCACTGCGGTGCCGCATACCCGATTAGGCAGGTCACACCGCATGGAATCCCCGGTCGACGATAAGACGGCCATCCACGGAGTACGTCCGACAGTTTGAATTCCATTGCGCAGGCTTCCGAGTCAAGTACAGAAATGCTACTTTTTACGTCCTCAGAAGGATTTTACCCCGCATCCTACCGTATTTCTCCACATTCACGTTCACAGCCGCTGTGACCCCGGTCAGATCCACGCGCGTAAAGATCTTCCCTGGCGTTTCTCTCAAACGCAAATCTCCTACACCACGCGCCAGCCCAGGAACGTCGAAATCAGCATAGAGCATTGTACAGGAATAAATTGTACAATGCCGAGAGGCGGTCCGTGAAATGAGCTCACCTCATGCCAGTATTAACTAATTTTGACCGCAGATCCGGCGTGTCTAACGTGCCGCGAAAAATGTCGACGTTGTGACCGCGCAAGACCTACATGCGGACGATGTGCAACAAAGGGGCTAAAGTGCATGTATCCTAATAAATTTAGGTTCCACAGCATCTCGTCCCCTGTCAAAAAGAGCAGCCGCACTCGCGAATCAACCCGCTTTAATCACGTTATCCAATTTCAAGATGAACCTACCACTGATTCTCATTTCTGGCAAGGTGTCGATGAGGATTCCTGGGAAGGATTGAGCCCCCTTATGGAGGATCGGAATACTCACAATAGGGAAATAGGGATTCAAAATGGATCCTCATCTACCAATAGCACCCCTTCGCCTCGCCAGCAGAATGACGCTCAGGAGCTTAATGGCTTACTCATGCTGGAGAGGACGCAGCGAATTTTGACCTACTGTATGTAATTCTCTGCAGCATTAACGTCTCCATCACTTTCTAACTAACGAGGAAAACTGCAGATGATAATGTGATATGTCCTCATCAAATAATGTTGTCTGGAAACGAAACCAATAATCCATATCGATCATATATCTTGCCATTGGCATATGAGCAACTAGGACTACTTTATGCATTACTAGGACTTTCGGCTTGCCATATGGCCCTGAGGAATGGAGAGGAAGATCTTATTGAAGTCGCTGATGAATATCGACTCAAATGCATTACTTCTCTGATACAGACCATCCAAAAAGTGATATCATCGCAATCCCATGAGGATGAAAGAGATGGACTATTTGCCACCATTCAACTTCTTCTGTTACATGATGTATGACTCAAGCTCTCCCGGTGCCTTTAGGTGAATATATATTTGCTGACTTCAAGTTTGCAACAAGATCTGCGAGTCGGGCATCTCAACGCATGGAGCACACATCACCGGAGCCATGTCGATCTGTGACCAACTCAAACTATCTGAATCATTGACATCCAAGGATGAGCGGGCTGTATTCTTTCTGGGGAATTTAGCATGGTATTTATTACAACTGCTTTGTGTAAAACTTGTACTAATGGTTTTTCCAGGCTTGACGTCATTAGATCACTTTCCGATCCCAAGAGACTTTGCTTTTCATCGGACTTGCGACAAACAATCATCGCCCTCAGTACACCTAAATTTGAACACGTGAACGGATGTCCAAGAGACCTGTTCCTAATAGTCGGAGATGCTCTAGAATACGCCAAGCTCCATGGAATGGGCGATATTGATGATCTAGAATATAGAAAGCTCATGATGGATGTGCACCTGCGCATAAACTCATGGAAACTGACTGAGTGGAGCTTCCCAGGGGATGAACCCAAGTGGAATGCAGTTGGCGAATGCTTCCGACATTCTTTCTTGCTGTATACATCCAGAATACTTTCACCCGAGCAGCCAGCCGAGACATCTTTCATTCAAGAATCGGTGGCGGGTGTTCTTGATGCAGTGTCCGAGATCCCATATACTTTGATAGAATTGGTAATCATGCCTCTATTCATTGCTGGGACCGATGCGATGTCTTTGCATTCACGCCATTATGTCCTATTGATACTCGATACTATCAAGTCAATAGCAGGGTTTAGTAACGACTTGCCGAAAAGATTATTACAACAGGTTTGGGAGGCCCGTGGTAACCAACCAAAGCGAGACACGCGGAACATTTTATGGACCTCATTCGTAAGTCTTTCCAGACTTCAAGTTAATTCAAGCACCTTTCTAATATTTATTCATAGACGGATAACACGGCAAATGGCGTGCAGAATGACTACCTGATTATCTGATATCGATACTGTACGGCGTCTTTCAGGTACCGACAAGGAAAAGAGTCTAACAAACTTGAACATATATGCGAGATTCATGACTATATACTTGGCCAAGGTTAATGAACATGAAAGATGAAGGAATTCACTTTCGAAGTCGATCTTGTTCGATTATATACGCTGCGTCTACAAGAAGCATGTCTTCTCATTGGCAAACCGTGTGAAGCCTTCATCTTGCATATGCGCTGTCGACATCCACGATGTCACTCTCTCTTATCACCGCTGTGAATGTCTCAATCGTGAGAGCTTCGTTTTGTGAGTCGGTCTTCACTCTCGGTATTCGTGGAATGCCCTGCCAAAGCAAGGCAAGAGCTCCAGAAAGAGCTAAGACGAAAGGCAGAAGAACTTTGACTCCCTTTGCTTGGGCGATAGCTCCTACAGCAAATGGCAGAACTGCCGCCCCACCACCACCAAATGCGGCCATGAATCCAATAGAAGTGACATGAAGTCTCGTCGGTAGAAGCTTGGTTGCGACAACAACGACAGCTGGAAACATCGGTCCCAAGAAGAACCCTTGCAATGACACGGCCATGGCTCCGGCATAAAAATTGGGTACCAGATAAAGAATCAGACAAAAGACTATCTCGAGCAAAAGATACATCTGCCATTTAAATTAGCAAGATGAGATAAACCTAGAGCGTGCTTGGACGGTATGTACCGTGATAGCAAGCTGCTCGCCGATCAAAGGCGATACAAAACCAAGAACAATCCGGCCAAATGTGATGCCAAGCCAGAATCCGGTCGAGGTCATACTGCTAGGGAATGATTTTCCATGTCGGATCTCTCTCATAAATGTCACAATCCAACCACTCAAGGCAACCTCCAACCCCATGTATCCCAGAAGAAAAACCGAGCCGATCCAGGTAATTCTAGCAGAAGGACTCTTGCAAAGAACATCTCTCAAACCGGAAATCTTTTCTTCAGCATCTTCCATTTCGTCTGAAGTGTTCGCTTTCTGTCCTTTCGACTCCCAGAATGCAAAAACACACCAAGCAACTTCGATGGTGGCCCCACCAACCTGAAGGAAATCATCGAATTAGTTAACGCATACGTGAACCCGTAAACCCTTACTCCCGTCTCAAACCTACCATAAGATAGTAAAAGTAGTTCCAGGGCATGCCTGAATCAGCAATCATGAACGACACAATCAATGGGCTCAGAACAGCACCGATGCCATAAAACCCATGAAGTACACCCAAGACCTGACTGGAATTTTTCATCCCACCAATCCAGGCATTCCAAGCCGAGTCTGCAAGACCATTCCCCAGCCCAGCAAATATGAAGGATACAACCAGTACCGGGTATGGAGGCTGGACGCAATTAACAATATATGCGATGAGGTGACAGCCTGGAGAAATGAATGCCATCCCGCGCTGGCCGACATTCACCAATAGTCGATTGGAAATCACTGCGGCGAGAGCATATCCTGCTAATGGTGAGAGGAATACCAGAGAGACAATCACATAGGACAGATTATAATGCGATTCAATCTGAACGTCACTCATCCGTTAGTCGTTACTATAGGGTGCCTGTAGACGAGAAGGAAGCATACATAAGGCAGAAGCGGCTATTAAAGTAGTGCGGCAACAGATAAGCAGCAGAACCTTATGGGCTTGAGATGCTGAAAAGTTGTTCAACTTACCCCGTAGGCGGAGTCATTAGCTCCCATCATGAGGAAGCTCCAAAAGGTGGCGAATACCTTGATTATGTTGGATTTCGGATAATTCCAGGTTTCTTGAACAGACACGGCAGGCATTTGTGCATCATTTCTTGTGTTTTCAGAGGCACTGATTCTCTCACGTTGATCCATATTGTCTTGGGACATAGCGGCAAAATCCAATACACTTCAGAATTGGGAGGAGAGGATTATGAAAATTAACTGATTGTCCTAATCAAATGCCATGCGTTCTGACGGAGTTTGTAGACGTTAGCTAAATGCTCCAATTGACCTGGCCTCAAATAGTCACAAGATTGTGAATAACATGCAACCAAACCTTTTTCTGAGTCAATCCGGGGAGAAGAACAAAACATTGAATCGGCCTGTAATGAAGCATGGGACATACTCCATGGACGATTGACTCGACCCTCCATACTTACCCCCGCATTTATTCACGATCTGCATTTGCGTTTACTACTAGATTCAATATATTCAAATTATAGTATCGGCGGCATTGCGGCATGAGCTGCCATCGGGGTAAAAGTGGATACTGCTGGAAACATTTCCTGAAAGGGCGCTTAGTTGGATCTGTATTAAGCTAGGGCGCATGACACAATTTAGCCTAAAATAGCAGGGCCGAGGCTTGTGTTGGGTAAAGGACTTGAGCAAATTAAACATGGTGTATCACAGTATTTTCGTGATCGCTTCCCGATTAATGCACCAAGGAGGGCAGGATAATCCTATGTACTTCAGACGTACCCTAGGTATGTAGTATTATTAATCCAAATTATCATCAGCGCCATCATATGGGTGGGCCCCAAGTGCCTCCAGGGCTGCATTTACATCGAAATATACAACTTGAAGGAGTTTTACTCGGATATTTAACTTGAACTTACCACTTCCAAGGTTGATGCGCATATGCTGCTCGTTTACTGAAAGCCTTGGCTCCTTGAACCGCACTGCAATACTAGTATCTATTACGCATAGATTAAACCAGCTCAGGCACGTCGAGGGCAGTGAGAGTGAAAGTTTGGTCATCAAGGAGATCCTCAAGCCCCCCCCCCCCTACGATGCTCCGACGCGACCGAGCATTTTCGATGACCCTTGGATCTAAAATTCTTTCTGTTAGGATTTTCAACATGATATCTTGTCTCTTTTTTGCCGCGATCTCTTTCTATCTAGTCGTACCTTCGACGGCATCAGGATCGGCCCCACAGCAAACAACCAACTTGGAACACGCAAAACAGAAAGCTTGCAAGGGAGGCGCGACAAACACTCCTACTCATCAAGACACTTCTCATCAGAGGATGCTATGTTGATGTTGATATATGGCTTAGATGCTGAATATAGTGCAAAGGATCCTACCTTTTGGTTCATGAAGTGAAGCAGGATACTGCAATAGTGCCCAGCCCATATCCTATTTGGTGTTAGTGTCTGGAAGAAAGTACTGAAATCCAACCAATAACATTCTGGGGTTCATCCGCCTTGCCCGCTTTCAAACAATTACCACCAATCATTCACGCTGATATACGCCAATCGATGCCAGGGTCCCGTTCAGTCCAGGTGAGAAAGTCCTCTTATCTGATTTCCCCCCCTAGGGGTAACAGCTACGCACCAGAAAATTGGTCGCTTGAAATATGTTCCATTGCCACTCACAATACAAGAAAAGGGCCGTTTCATACCGAATTCAGGCGGAATATTATTTCTGGGTGCAGTCTACTCCGTCTGCATTGCCACGGCGCCTTCACCAGTATACGATGGAAGTTTGCCGTGCGCCGCCAAGCTACGCCCGGCTGATTGTCAGCGCCTATTATTAGATGTCCTCGTCCAGAAACACGGTGGTTCTCCGCCCCAGACCTACAGGCAAGGTGGCTGGGCCATCGGCCGGTTTGCTTACGTGAATTTTAACTAGCCAAAACACAGCCCTGGGGGCGTCAATCGGTCTCTAGAGCGAATTGCTTTGTTTACTTGCTGGCAAATTGATCGATGGCCCCCTCAAGGTCTCTGTTATCTTTTTGTTGAGATGTCAAGTTCCTGATCATGCTTCGCCCGTCATTTACTTCAAAATGAAGCGAATACGCGCTCCACCTTCTCCTTCAGCAGAGATCCACAGCGGCTGGCGCCCGAGGACTAAGGTGATTGTCCTCCTCGTGGCTGCCATCATTATCTTGCGGGCTTCGACGTTGATGGGCGCATTTGCAGATTCCTCTTCGACTCCGACAAACCTATACCTTGGAGTGGATTGCATTCATGATGACCCTGACGCTGAAGTCGAGTAAGTGGCCCTATCCTCTAACTTTTTTTTTTTTTTTACCCGAGATTTCTTGAGGCTTGAACTTACTAGTCCAGCATCATCGCCGTTCATGGCCTCGGTGGTCGACGAGATAGGGCATGGCGTTCGTCCGAGAACTCTACCTGGCTGCATGAATTCCTACCAATTTACATGCCGCGAAGTCGCATTCTCCTATATGGATACAACGCCGACATCAAAAGCCACTCAGTTACCTCGGAGCAATATCTTTACAACCATGCCGATACGATGATTCTAGATATCGCGAACTATAGGCAAGCTACAGAGACTCAATCCCGACCGGTCATATTCTTGGGGCATAGTCTGGGGGGTATACTCGTCAAATCTGTGCGTTTGGATTCAATTATCTCACATAATAACGCGTTTGAAAGCTGACCGTGAAAAAGGCGCTAGTAAAGAGTCAACTCGATAGGTCGATTGAAAAAAGACAAGTGAAGCTGGATACCTGCGGTGTTTTCTTCTTTGGAACGCCACACCGTGGTGCTGACTATACAACTATCTATATGGCGCGCCAGCTACTCGGCCAGCTTCTTCCATTTTATTTTAAATCAACCAACGATCGCCTTCTGCAGCATATGGTAGCAGACTCCGAAACACTGCAAGAACTTCAGAGCGACTTTGATCAAATCGCGCCCGACTTTGCCATTCGTTCATTTTACGAGACTTGGCGAAGCAAACTATTTCCTGGATTCTCTCGGATCGTAAGTAAAGTATCACAGCCGTCAATATTTATGCTGACCGGGATTGTGGTAGATTGTCCCACGCCATTCGGCGGTACTCAACAGCAACATGAACTCCCAGGCGGTCCCTCTCGAGGGAGATCATCGATCCATTGTGAAATATTCCAGTGACAGGGACATTAACTTCCAACGTGTCCTTGCAAATTTGCAGACAGTTGTTACTAAATGTCTCGATAAACCAAAGTCAAATAGTATTCTCGACATATCAGCGCCAAAACAAGTGGCTCAACACACAAGTACACAGGGAACGCAGTTCCCATTGGAGATACCATACTCACGAAATCCGCGCTTCGCAGGCCGTGACAATGAATTAAAACAATTGAGCTCATTTTTGGAGAGATCAAAAGCAGAGTCACGAATGGGTATCGTTGCCATTTTTGGTACCGGTGGAATGGGGAAAACCTCCATCGTCGTTGAATTTGCGTTACAAAATGCCTTCCAATTCACGCATGTGATTTGGATAAACGCCGCTTCTAGGGAAACTATCGTGAGAAACTTTGTGAAGCTCTCTCTGAAAATTGATCCAAGTCTGTCCGATCGTATATCGGTCTCAGGCTTTGATTCAAACAGTTTGCAAGACCAAGAAGCCATAAAATTTGTCAAAGATTGGCTGTGTCAAGCCGGAAACGATAATTGGTTGCTCATTTTTGACAACGCGGAAGACTTGGCAGTCTTGAATCTCCAAAGAGACTTTTTCCCTTTGGCAAATCATGGCTCAATAGTAATAACAAGTCGACAGAGGGGCGTGGGCCGTTTAGCGCGGTACTCCTTTGAGGTCAAAGAGCTGGACCCTCATAGCTCGGAGGCTCTTCTAGCGCAAGGAGTTAGCGATGTCGGAAAATCTAGTGAGCAAGCAAATTTATGCTTCTCTTGCCCCGTATTTCTTGACAAGAAAGACTGACAACCCCCACGCAGCTATTTCTGAACTTGCAAAGGAGCTACGGTACCTGCCCCTTGCACTCGATCTTGCCTCATCATATATTGAACAGCAACACATCTCCCATGAAGAGTATCTGGAAATGTATCGTGAGAATTTCACTGCGGTGGCCAGTAGAGTTCCCTACGGAGCAGCGGAATCATGGGAATATCGAGAAACTCTTGCTACAACATACGAGCTGTCTTTGAACCAGATTAAAAGGCGTGACCCTTTGCATTACCCATGTGTACAGCAAATCTTGTCCATGGTTGGGTTTATGGATCATGAAAATTTAGATCTAGATCTACTTGAAGGTGAGTGGAAATTTCGGGGCTGGTGCTTCAGGGGCGATAGCACAAGTGAGAGCATTCCTTTCTGACTGTGAGCAGCAATGGTCCCATCAGCCACTGGTGCGACTAATGGATGCAATCTACAGGACATATTGGAGATACTGGTTTCTTACTCCCTCATATACAGATTATCGCGAGATCGATTTTCCATTCACCCAGTTGTACAAGCCTGGGGAAGAGAGAGGCAGTGGCTCAAAGTCAAAGAAGATCAAAGGTGGCAAACCTGGGAGTTAATTGGGTTGAGCTCCAGAGCCGCCGCGATGCCGCATAAAATCCTGATACCCCGACCAGCAACAGAGCGTGAGGCTCGAACTATAGACACGATTGAATATCTTTGTCGTCTGAGTCCACAACGTAAATGGCGCCTCGAAAAGCTGACAAGCAATCACCTCGAAAAGGGCTGGCAAGAGGCCTGCGCGCCCGAAAGCACAACATCAGTTCTTTGTGTGGCTATGGCATTGCTAGAAGCCAGTTATAGCGTTCGCTATGGCCACCCGGAACATCCGGCGTGTGGAATGATGATTGACCTTGCAATCAAGTTTGACGAAGGAGATACGCTTGAATATCTTGACGATGATCTGTTTTACATGGTTTTGGACGGCGCTTCTGAATGTTTTGCGTCGCGAGGCAATATCAATGCAGCAATTATAGTTCGCAAGACCATACAAGAGCAGATGACTTCGGAAGAGTTTCGGGATGAGGTCGCGTACAATGATCTTGTGCTTTCCGGGTATTATGCTACACTGAATAATTTAGAGGAAAGCTGGGCTCATCTTGACACTTGGATGGAAAATAATGTGTCACCAGATCAAGGGACTGACGTCGACTTAGAGTTCCAATGGCAGAGGGCATGGCTACTATTCCTTGAAGGAGATATCGATACAGCCATAGAGGAACAGGTTCGCCTTGTCAACGAGATTGCGACAAAGTCATCGACACCAATGTCCACGGAAGAGTGGCGAATCCAGCGTGGGGTATCATTTGACCTTTCTCTCGCATACCTTTCACAGAAAGAGTACCAATCCGCAGTAAACATTCTACATTGGCTTGTTGAAAGCGTGAAACAGGTCAGTCCAGATGATCCGGAGATCCTTGTGTATCGCCATTATCTCGCGCTCGCATATGCTGGAGGTGGAGACAGGGATAATGCATTCGACATGCTCTCAGGCGTGCAATTAGAATGGGACGATAGGTTTGAGCAAAGCCATCCGAGAAGCTTACAAACTGCATCTGACCTCCTTGAGCTTGCTGAGCTCACTTCCTCTGAGACCGTAGAATGGGTTGAGAGCTCCTTTGACCCGTCCTCATCAAATTCGAAACTTGCAAGCCGACGCACTTGGTCATCGGATGCAGGATATGACCAACCTAACATGGGCGATATCTTGACAGGCGTTGTTACCTGCATGGTTGGTCTATATGTTTTTTGCTCACGATTGGCGGCACCTGCTTCCTTTAATATGTGGCATATGACAACGCCTGGGATTTTCATGCAGACCTTCTGGAATTCCAAAGATTCACAAGACCCTACAGCAAGAAGGTATCGCGAAATACTGAATTTGTCGAGTACTGAGTTCAATGTCTCTGGCACTGGGCCTTACAGTGGCTACGAACCAATAAACTGGGAGCCATATTCACAATTAAAAACCGGAGACGATGATCCGCTTTGGGGGTACTTGATCATTGTCATGGCCATTGGTCCATTTGTAATTTTCTACGACTTTTGGTTTTGATACACACATGTATAGCGCAGTGCTTCACCAAGTAGAGATGGAAATAATTACATTATTCTCAATGTATTTCAATCAACACATATTTAAACAGTTCTATGGTCATACTACCTATTTCGCCACTTTTGTGCTTTTACGTATCACGTAAATTATCTCCCGCAGCAAAAAGCCTAACTGAAGGAAAGCAAAGAAGGAGATGACAAGCGCAAAGCCAGCCAAACAAATTACAGAAAACCAGTAAGACGCTCCAGCAAATGCCTGACTTGGCTTGACATCTTGACCATCGTTCACCGCCAGAACGACAGACATGCTGGAAAGAGCCACGCTGACAGATCCAAAAACAAACAAAAATGGCGGTGCGAAACGCGCAAAATAAGCCCCGTATTGAGCATCAATTTTGTGGTAGAACATTTCACCCTTGTAAGCCTTTATCCATAAATTTAGCCGACTAAGTCTGAGTTCACCATATTGGCAATACCTCAAGTTGACATCCCCATCTCTTACGTTTCGGAAGTGGTCGATAAAGAAGAGGAATTCAGCGTAGGCTATTCCTCGAGGGACTAGCCGCTTTTCCTGGGCGATCTCAAAATCGTGTTCACTTTGTACAAGCCAAATGTAGGTGCGCATGAAACCCAGAGCAGCTTTCCTGAGGCTAATGGTCCCCGTGTCATTGGCATAAAGATAGGTGCTCCAAAATGCGTAATTGAGCAGATAGCGTGGGATGGGCTTCACGTATATTTTATCGTAGTACCAAACCAAATGTAGACCTGGATCTTCTGCTAATATGATTTCCCGACCCTCCACAATTTGGCGATGGAGCGGGCGAACGTGGTCACTCTTTCGTGTTGAGACCATCCAGAGAACTGAATGCATGGAATCCAGTCGAATAGTAAGAAGATGCCGAGAAATTGTGGATTGAACTTCCTTGCGATCCTTAACATTGAGTAGTGGATAGCCAGGTAGCTGGACCCTTTCTTCTTGATTTTGGGCGTTTTTCGTCTTGATTGCCTGAGGATCATGAGAGTTTTCGGGCACCCAAAGGGCATCTTCCAGTTGTTTACTCTCTGGGAAAGGAGGGATAGGAAATGAATTCTCCATTAGTCTTTCGCATACAGAAGACTCTGCATATTGAGGGGGTGCGCCACGGAGATACTAGTAGGTATCAATATGAGAGAAAGCATTACACACAACTTCACATGGCACCTCACGCTTCGCTTCGCCCTGCGCTAACCACTTCGAGATACGAGATGAAGTGGCGCCAAGACGAAGCTATTGTCTAGTATGTCAGCGACATGATCGCCAATAAAAATCGACTGCTCCCCACTGTGCATGATCACGAACGCTGATACCTATGTATGTATAGCATAAATTTTATAAATAAATACCAACATTTATTCAGCATGAAATCATGCACATATCTTCTCAACCATCTTAACATATTTTTCAAGTTCAACTTTGCATTAGAACTGCACATGTGCAATTTATATACTAAATATTTATGTAAGTTAATTCTCTATTTTATGCATATCCGCTTTAAACCCATTTGAAAAAATATTTCACTTAAAACTTGCCGCGTTTCTCTCACGCAAAACCCGACCATATCGCTGGAAGATGATAGGCATGGGGAGCATGGCAAGAGTCAAAAATCCCAAAAGCGAGTTACCCCATCCATAACCGAGCGTCTCGTACATGTATGGACCTGCCAGAGGTAACAGAGCCCCGAACAATGATCGTGTCATAGTGATTGCCGCAATCCCCGAAGCCGCATACATAGGATATGAATCGATGACATAGGTTTGTAACGTGCCGAAGATTCCCACCATGCCGAATCCAAATGGGAAAAGACCAATGATAGGCACAATCCAATGCGTGGGAGCACTTACTGACCATCCGTACCAGAAGAATGAGATTGGGACGAAGGCTGCGTAAAAGATACACAGAGGGAGACGCATTTCGGGTTCAAAGACGCCGTTATTTCGCTTAGTAAGTCGAATAATAATTCTGTCGCTCACTAGGCCGAATACAATTTGACCAACGATAAATCCAATGCCCAACCCGAGGTATGATAGTCCGCTAATGCCTATTCCCCAGTGGTAGGTGTTCTGGAAAACATCGGTTACGGTTGTGAAGAGGAGGTAGAGACACCCGTAGACCATGGCGATGTAGATTGCGATAATCGCAACTATCGCAGATCGAGATAGAAGGCGTATCGGGGTCGTCATTCTATGAGCGAAAAAACGTAGCTTACTGGTATTCGCGCCCGCGGACTTCTCATAGCAGCTTCGAAGCTCAGGACGACCAAGCTCCACACGCAAGAGTTTAGTCTTCCGTTGGATAAGGATGACAGGATTTGTCTCACGGTTGAAAATGATCACAAATGTTGTAAAGATACCGGCGGCAATGACAAGGACCCAGAAGACCTGCTTGGGTCAGTGTTGATTCGTTTAAATTAGACAAAAGTACTTACCCATCGCCACCCCGCGTTTTCTGCGATAAAACCTCCACATAAAGGTCCAAGGACAGGACCGAATAGTGGCCCGAAGCCATAGAATGACATTGCAAGTCCTCGTTGTTCTGGAAGGAACATGTCTGCCACGACGCCGCCTCCGGTCGTCAAGCAAGCAGATCCACCCATGCCGGTCAAAGCTCGGAAGACGATCAGAGCCGATGTGTTGGGTGCAAGTGCACAGCCAATTTGAAATAAAACGAAGAATATCGTCGCAGAATTCAGAACGATTCGGCGTCCATATAATTCGCTCAAGGGTGATAGGAAGAGCGGTCCAGCCTTCAAAAGTCAGGACTGTTATCATTTGTTCTCGTCGGACAGTGCCACTTACCGCATAACCAAATAAATAACTCGTTACAGTTAAAGTTCTTAACATGGAAGAGCTGTCGTGGAATTCTTCTGCGGCATATGATGCTGCAGGGGAGAAGACCGATGAGGCAAATGGACTATTGGAGATCAGTACGCGCTTCGAAAAAAACCCATAATTTCGCCGCAGAATGTTTGAAATCGTACCTGATCAGGGTAACAATGCTCACGAGACCTAGTAAAAACCATTTCCGAGCTGGAGCATAGTTTCTAAGTTATGGATTTAGCTCTGTGTATTCGATATTTTCCATCATGCATGCTCACTAACCTTGGATTTCGGGGATCTTTGCAATCTTCCCATCCAACAACGCCTTTGGACAGATCCATCAAGAAGTCCTGCACAGGAGATGTTAGCGAGAAACCTCAAACTTGGAGTTCAAATCGTGTTTTCTCACATCTTGACCATTTTTCTCCTTTTGAGACGCCATTATGGGATGTTACCGAGGCTCTTGAGAGCTGGCTGCACCTATGAAAAGGTTCAAATGTTGGAGTTTGGCAATCGATGAAGCTTTTTGAAACTCCAACCTATCGAGATTCAAGCAGTTCTATGAAAGAGTATTTGATGGGAATGAAAGGTATATTATTGGGTTCTATGTGCAAATATGCTGGCTTCTTTTATTGTTCAACGAACGCGGTTCTTCGGGGATGCATATCCAAAAGGCCGTTATTCAGGTTAGCGTATTTCCCAAAATGGCAGACAATGCCGCAATATGATTGGGCGGTCGGCAAAAGAGCGCCGATCTTTGCCATTTCGACGGACTTCGGATCTTGGAAAACATCCGTTTTAGGTTAGCGTGAAATAAGGGGTGCAAACAACGGACTTGGTATAGATTATTGTTAATCTATCAATTCGAAACACCTAGTCATAGTTCTCAAAGCCAGTTTTGGAGATTGAGAAAGTCATCTATGTTCCCAAGCCCCGTTTCGCCAGCCCCGCTGAACATCCCGAAAGACTCCGGGTTCAGTTCAGCCCCGCCAGCACCATTAAGGAGGTATTCTTCAATCCCGTCTAGCTGGAGTGTACTGAGGGGCGACTCGAAATCATTATCTGCCGCCGGTGGAGGTCGGGGAATCATTCTCCAGGATGGCGATAGCGATCCATGACTTTCAGAAGAATCATAGCCAAGAGCATCGAGAAGATGGGGCGCCAGCCACCGAAATTTGTCGGCAGTTGAACTGTCACTCCCAAGAAGGTTCAGACTCTGCTCTGCTAGAGATGAAGTGTAGGAGTTGTCTGGTTCTTTCCCATCTGCTTCATAGAGAACCAAACCTGGGAGCTTGGTTTCCAACTCGAGTAAACGTTCTTGAATGTGCCGAATGCTACTTGGCAAAGTCGCAATCATGACCTTTTCACGAATCAGCCAAGACGAAATGAATGAACATTAGGATTTCATGGGTATACCGTCATCATGACCTTCCATCGGTGTGCGGGACCATTTTGCCTTGCGATGCGATCTGAAACTTTCCTCCCTAATGCCAAGCACCTCGAGATTGACCTGTAGGGGCGAGTGCCACTCGATGTGAGGACAATGTAGAATAACGTGTGAGTGGAGCTCAATAGAGCCCGAGAAACAAGCCAATTTCCCCCTCGCAGCAGACCTCGTCTGTACATGTCTTCACATAGCATGATGATGTTCTCACATGCTTGGACGCAAATTGTAGCCAGCCACGACACGTCGGGATATTGCGACTTGTCAGCACCATTATCGCCAATGGGCTTCATAAAATGTTGCAAGAAAGGTCTATAGATGTAGATCTGGGCGTGACAATAGAGGATGGCGATAGTGAATTGTGACCTAAAAGATTAGCATATTGCGATACACTTGAGAACCTAGTCGAAGGGTCTTACGTGATAACTCGAGATTCCTCATAATGCTTTCCCAAAGTGAAATGGGTAGGTAACTCCAGAGCCCAGCCTTTCAACTTATTCTCCATGTCTCTCAAAGCTTCCATGCTAACGGAGTAATTCATGCTGTCACTTGATTGGACCCTGTTGAAACGCTTCTCTGCATATATTTGATCCGTGACTTCTTGAATGATAATATGCAGGCGCCGGTACACATTTGCAGCAACTATATAGCACACGTCGCTCTGGGGCTGTTGGCCAATACGCTGTTGCTCGATGTAAATATCATTGACCTCAATTGGGAAATCTTGATCTATTGAGCCCCGGTCAAAGATCATGGGAAGCCCACAAGTAACTGCAACGTCATTCCCCAGAGTCCACAACGCCCAAAACAGCCGTTTCCCTATTTCACAGGATATTAAGTCTGGCGGATTTGCGAAAGAACGATGAAGCCCCATTCGCAGAGCGATAGATAGGGCCGTAGTGGTGTACGTATAACAGGTGAAAACTCGAGAGGTAACAAGAAGAAAAATGATCTTGAAAAATATGGCCTGTAAGGAAATCAAGTCCTTGCAATCTGCAATATCTTGAAGCTCCTTGCTCTTGTCATAATAACGGGATCTAATGTAAGGTCAGCGGACGGTCATGAAACGTGAATGCCATCAGTAAGGAGCCAATACCCCAAAGAAAGTATTTCATCTTCTTCATTGCCTTCTTCCGCGTCCACAAAAAGGCTGCCGTAGGCCAGGACGGCATAAAGAAGCGGCAAAAAGCGTCGTTCGTGTGTGCTATAATCAGATTCATCAAGGGAATACACTAGATTAAACATCGAATTGAAAGACGGGCGATGAACAACTGAAAACATTATCTGGCCATCGAGCGCCGCTTCAACTAGTCTGATTGCGGTGGTCTTCGGTGGAAGTATGACTTCCCCGGATGGCTCTCTATTGGAGGTATCGAAGAGACTCTTCACTGATGAATTCGGGAGCCTTTTGTGTTCCATGTCATCTTCCCAGAGCCCCAATTGTCGCTTGATGCCAAGTATGAATGTTCGATCTGCTGAAAAGCCCTGGAACTCCATATCGCCCTTGTTCACGGAATGATATAATCTGGCATAGGGGTCGGCCGCAATGGGTACGCCTTGGACCCCTGGCAAAGGCTGCTGCGTCTCTTCATCACGGGACATTTGGCTGTGGGCGCCAGAATTTAGCCTGGGGCTGTCTTGAGCAAACGGTGGTGCGGTAGCCAACGTGGTAGCTGCTTCCATTGCCTTTATTTTGTTTTCGAGAAAAGCGACCCTGTCGGACGAGCCAGTCTTTCTTTTCTTTCGGACCGGCTCGGAGTAGGTGCAATCTGTTAAATTAAAGCTTAGAATATGAATCCCAGTCAGTAGTTAGCTGGATGATTGGGATCGTACCATGAAACGATGATATGCATCGGTCGCACGGGTCGTTTCTGTCGCACTTGATCTTTCGGTTTCGACACGTGTCGCAGGAAACACTCTTGGTGGATACATCTTTCTGTCGAGGAGAGGCACCTCTCCCGATCCTACTTGGTGTCACGTTGAATTTGATTTGATTGTTCATCATGACTTACAGGGACCTGCAGCCCCTTCCTCGCCACATTTGATTATGCGTCGTCGGGTTTAACTGATAGCTTATCGCCGGCGCTGATCAAAGCTTGTTCGACACCTTGAATGTCAGGCCACGAAAATGAGTTACCGACTGAAGAGACAACAGCCACGGAGTGTTGGGCTGTTCGCATACATAGACATACCTTGTACATTTGAGGTCCACTTTTCATTCAGCCTGTATTATTATCATGTTGGACTGAATTCAATAATTAGTGGCCATATGGTAGCCCTGTCAGGAAGCAGTCAGTTTGCTAGTAACGGTCGCTACCTTTGAAGTTCTGGGATATACCTCCAAACATTACCCTTTATTCGAGATGGATCCTTCGACCTGAAGAAAAACCATCAGTACTACCTACTTCAAGTTCAACTTGAAGTGGAATCTCGATTAATCTGAAAGGTCGTAAGAATCAATTGAATGATCCAGAAGTCAGAGTCCACTCAGTCAAGCATATGCCATGGTACACGGTGACCGGATTCCCGACCAAACATGAATACTCTCAAGTGCTCCTTCCTCAACAGCAAAATCAAAGCCAACAATGAAATGAATGAACCGATAGCAAAAGCCCAGAAAAGAGAAATCTTTGGCTCCTCGTTTCATGGCACCTCTAACATGAGAAGCGGGCGCCAGAAAATCCAATTTTTCCGACCGGTGATAGCTTCAATCTCCCCAATTTTCAGCCTGATAGATCCTTCAAGGTCTTTAAGAATGTCTTTGTGTACTCAAAAGACCCCTTCTTTTTTATCTTGGAATATACAAGATCCTGGAGACCAGGAGAAAGACCAGTGTTTGGATTCCGAGCTCCGAAGATGCTTTCAAGCTCGGGATCCGGAGGGTGACCCATTGCATGAATGAGAGGGATGTTTATTCCAAGGTTTTCCCTCAGGCTTCGTCCAAATCTTCACGTGTTCTTTTGTTCGCGGCATACTAGAGTGCTTGAAGTTAGAATTGCGCCAATAACTTGGAGGATACCAAATGGACATTATGGGATAGAAAAAACAAACAACGAACCTCTGTTGAAACAAGACCCAAGATAATCGTCCCAAATCTGGAAATACCTGCCCATTAGACTATAAAGGATCTTAAATGAAAGGTATCTTCGTTTCTTCATTTAGAAAACCAATTAATCTAACATACTAGTATTGTTCTCGAATCTCGGGACTTATTATCTGAAGCATTCAGCCTTAACAAACGCCCACCGATTCGGAAAAGGGCTGAAGTTTCTGTCCACCATATGTTAGTCTGCCATCATGATCTTAACGTTGACATAAAATGCACATGTGAAACTTTGTCAATTTTTACATACTTGCATCAATCATACTCAAGTACTCAGCCTCTGTCGGTGTTTTTGCTAAGCGCGTCCAATGCAGGTCATACGCCTGTCCAACATGAAGTGAACGCAGCTCCTCTAACCAAATTATTAGTAAAGGCTGTCAAAAAGCAGATGAAGGCAAACCCTCAAATGCCAGTGGATCTGCAGAATCTGCAAGAAAATCTATTCGAGATTGTGGGGTTGGCAGGCTGACCCGGACCACCTGGGCATTTACTTGGAAATCTTTGAAACTTTTAAAATCCGTGTTCTTCCGCATCATTCTTGGCCTTAAAAAAGAGAAAATACTGCAAATAGGGGATAATTACCTCGGTCATCGCCTGGATGGTCATTAGCCTCTCCAGTGTTCAAATTAATGTTCGCAGGGGGTAACCCAGCGGACTGAAGATATCATGGTTACGGTTGATTCCGCGCACCTGGGCCTGTCAACTGCGCTGGGAAGTTCATTTCAAGGTTAATGACTTCTCAATTTTTTCAATCATCAAATACTTTCGCTGAAAGTCAAAAAAAAAAAAAAAAAAAAAAAAAAGAATTATTGGTCGAAGGTTGTAAATAACACCTGTAGGCATACATACACGATGATGTAACATAACGTTTATCGTGAAAATGATGATGACCGGCCTCAACTAACTTGGTCTGTTCTTTCGAGCACACAAAGGTAAAATTTTGCCGGCAGGAGAGTGCATGACACTTAGGTAGTGTGACGATTGGGTCCAATAAAAACGCTAAAAATTCCCCTGGATATGCGGGAAATATGTGCCAATAGAATAGGACCCACTTGAAAGTTAATTTAAGCTTCCTGCAGCAGCCTGTATACTTTATTTCCAGTCACATTTGTAAACGTGCCATTCTCTGAACCGAAGAGGTCCTACCTCTACAGATGCTCTTCGATGAATCGATTCGGGGATTGATGTATTGCTGTTATGCACTCTGCCGGACTCGGGGGCGGTCTGTACCGGCAGAACCCCGAGTCCTGCCTATCAGCCGATACGCATGTAGAATAGCTTCCTCTCCTCCATACTCAATATTCTTCGTCTTTGGCACCCTTTTTCCTTGGTAGGCCCCTAACAATTGCCGAGCCATTCATAAAAGTCCCGGGTGAACCCGTAATTGTCAAAGTTAGCTCATCATGGAACATGGAGCTTACATCCAATATCCAATACTTCATTGTACTAAGAATGTGGGCTTGTTGAAGGTAGCAGTGTGATACACAAACTGGAATCCCAGAAGATTGATCAGTTAAATATGACAAAGCAGATCGGTGTCTGGTTGAGTTGTGACTCCCTGATTTGCAATAGAGTGGCATAATTATCTCTTCGAATGTTCGACTCTATTCTTTTTAATGGAAGTAGTAATGGAAGTAGTAAATGATATCCAATTTACCATCACTGTTCAAGGTATGATAAATCTCAGATTGCCAATAAGCGGGTTTGAGTTGAAAACTTGAAAATACAGATCTCCTCAATCCATCTTCATACAAGTTCAGTAACCAACAAAATCACTCGGAAAATTGACAAAGTATGAGAAAATAAAGAAGGAAGAAAAACGCTACAGGTTGCCCTGCCCAGCGCTAGAAGGAACGGTACTTTGGACAGCAGTATAAGCTGAAGCCGAAGCGATGTTCTTTCCCTCAAAGTTCACCAAGAAACTCTCATCTGACTGGCTGAAAGTGCCTGAGGAACCAAATCCATTGATAACACAGGCGCGGCCAAGGTAGGTTTCACAAACGGCGTTAGTGTTGGCGTTAGGTGAAGTGAAGAGCTGCCCATCAACTGGTGACTCGACAACGGTAGGAATATTCTGGAAAACATTACCCTCGGCGAGAACATAGCCGCCGGAACCAATCTCAAAGGCGTGTCCGCTGTTGTCGTACCAGTAGTTGTTGACCTGTTAAATCTATGTTAGCATCATGATCACCCAGAGGCAGATTTCTCACCCATGGGATAGAACTCGGATACTTACAGCGTGAAGCAGAGTGTTACCCTGCACCTTGGGGCTACGGCCGCTAGTGTGGTAAATATAGTTACCCTTCATGGTGACTAGGTCACTGTCGCCATCCAGGTAGATACCCCAGTAAGTGTAGCCATCACAAGTTGCGGAGTAACTTGTTTCACCATCGATATAGTTGTTGGTGAGGCTGACACGGTTGTCGCCGGATGTTCCCAGAACGTAGTGCTGGCGACCGATGCGAGCAGTCTGAAATTTGAAATTTCGTTAGAATCATTGAAAACCGGGTTGAGATTTTTTCAAAATGGAAAACATACAGTAACGTGGTCAATCCAAACCATGTCGCAGTCATTGAGGGTGATAGCGTCTCCACCCCAGACGTACTTGGCGTTGATATCAGTAATAGCAATGTTCCTACGACAATGTTAACGGTGTCTTTTCATCGACAGATATTGTTCAAGAACAAGACATACTGGATGATAATGTTGCTGGCTCCAGAAACGATGCGAAGACCTTTGCCCTTGATGATACCAGCAGAGCCAGATCCAAGAATAGTCTTGTCAGAGTTGACAGTGATACCCAGAATACCAGCATTGTCACTGAGCTTGTTAGTAATTATCCCAAGTATATTTGAGAGGATAAGAGACCAAAAGATTTGATCTACTTACTAGCTGACAGAAACAGAGGGAGCATCAGGCTCATAGTTCGTGCACCAGTCATCCTGGTTAATAGCGACTTGACAAGCAGAAGCTGTTCCCCAAGGGGAGCAACCAGTGGCGGTGGTGGTACCTTCTGTACCAGTGAAATCGAAGGTCTTGTCGAGAACAATCACTCGTGCCTCACTGTCACCAAGATACGAGACCAGCTCGTCGGTGGTGGTTGGGTAGACAGCAGTGGCAGAGCCACCACCAGTAACGCCCTTGGCGAAACCCTCAGCGGATCCTGAAACACTGACAGCAGCAACTTGGGCGGCAAAGGCCGCCACAATTGCAGAATACTTCATGATTAAAATATGGAACAAAAGGAATTGAAAGGAAAGGATGGACTAAAAGTGAGGATGGAAATATTTCATGGGGTGGGCTTTGAGAAGATGTTATATAGAAGTCCGAACGCACGACCGTTTAGTCCAGAGCCTCGGGAATTTCCAATGTTCTTCGATGGTAGTCAGTAAGTTCTTCCGCGTTCCATTCTGCAGTATCCTAGGGGTAGCTCCACCAAAATCCACAGTTGTCAATATCAGCCCATCTTGAAAGGCATCAACAGCCACACAACCAAGTGACACCGCCGTCGATTCGACGAATCGTTAAAGTTCCGCTATGCCACCACAACGCAGGCCCCCACTTTATTGCGGGGTGAAAAGACACCAGAGTTATATGAGAGGAGCAATTTCAATGATAAAGAATCCGCCAATTGCCATGCCAAGTTAATTCAGACCCATTCCGAGTAGCGTGGCTGAATTAAGGCGTTTAATGGGGAAGAAGGACATATACCGAAATTTCTCCATGCATGCTTTAAATCTCAATGAGGCTACAAGCTTAGAACAGACCCAATTGATAAATTAAATTGGAGTCTGAAGATGTTTCACTTTGTTGCGACTAACGGCCCACAATACCGCATTTAGTATCGCGGTCGGCGCACTTGGCTCAAAATAGAGGTACTCCGCGGTCTCCTCGTTCCCTTTAATTTAGAGAAACGTGGCTACGGTCAAGACTTTTTAGCAACTGACTATAATATATTGTGATTTAAATTCTTTTTCCGGCACTTCGGACCTGAGGAGGGCTTAGTTCTGACTGCTATGAGAGCAATTGAAAAGTACGGAGAAACGATCCAAAACACATTCCTCCGTCTTGGCTCTTGGCGATATCAAGTATGGACGTGCGACGAATTCTATTTGAGCATAAAACTCCAAACAGTTCTTCCGGGGAAAGTTTGAAGATCAACAGATGACCAGAGAACTCTGTTTAATTTTGCATCAATGAGATCAAAGGATGGACAGGGATGCTACCTCTTGGGCATGAACACATGGACCTCGACGCTCTCCCGGACGATCATGAGCATGATCATCGGATAAGATACCTGATCAGCATTAGCGATTTATCCACTTTTTTTATCTTTTGATATGGACCCACAGATTGTTCCATGTTTTCTACGGTTCAATATATTTAATTTTTGCTGGATGTTTCTTTTCGGAGATTGCACCTACATAGCGCTGAGCTTTTAATATAGGACTAATTTGCGACTACAAGGGCCCCGTGCAGATGGCACTCGGCATATCTATGAGCTTGAAATCTTGCAAGTAGGCGGTGGAAGTTACTTATTACTCAATAATTACTAAGCTTACGTGAATATCATTTTGAACCTTATAGCTTGACGCAATGGTAGTCTTGCCTAGGAAAACCCGAAATGAAAGGGGTAGCTGAAAGTGCACACGAAATAGGGGGTGTTTGTCGAGTTCAGATGCTGAACCTTTTTGTTCTGGTCAAAATTTGAATGTGAATGATACAACTTGGCCATCACAAACACGGTTGTGCATGACCCCAGGGCTGTTTTAAAAGAAAGAAAACTAGTATACATATCGGAAATAAACATTCTCCTTGTCGGTCAAATCCTCAAATCCTAGTCGTTCACGTTCAGATTCGGTTAAATCGAGTAACTCCCGTCGTCTATTCTCGCGTGAGCAAACCAAATATAGAAGCGAGGCAGAAAAAATGGTAACACAGTAGCTAGTAAGCATTAGTATTATAGGATAAAGATTTGAAGAAGAGGATATGAAGAAACTGACCAGATAATTAACCCAGTCCATAGCTCCGGGTAATGCTGGTCCTTTGTTTGGGTACGTATCAACTGAGGGCCTATAATGTTACCCACACAGTAGGCACCAAATATTGCGGATGCCATGAAGCTGCGCTTGGTGTCACCTGCGACGTTTCCGGCACCGAGTGAGATTGTGAGACCCACGACAGGACCGAAAAACCCAAGTAGCGAATACCCTACCACAGGCACAGCCGGCTTATAGCCCCAAGTCGATTTCCAGATCAGAGCGAACCCGACAATTACGGGTAGACAGCAAAGAACCAGGCTCACGACTCTGATGTTGCGATATCTTGAGCATAGCCAGCCCGTCAACACAATACCAATACCAGAGAGACCACCTAGAGGGAACTGAAAGAGTATGCTTTCCAACGTAGAGTAACCGAAAGTTGACACGATGAGCGGACCGAAGCCAGATACCGCACCATTGACGGTATACCTGTTGATTTTCATAGTCAGTTACGCACAGTAAAAATTAATAAAAAAAATTGACTACTGGACTCACGCAGATGCCATTGTAATGGCCACCAGCCAAAGCTTGACATCTAAAACCGCCTCTTTTATTTGCGAAAATTTGATTGTTTTGTTATTGAGTCCTGTTTGACCAGCTCGAAGCCTCTCTGCAGCCACGATCCGCTCTTCCGGACTCAAGAACCACGCGTTGAGAGGCGAATTTGGGAGAAAGAAACACCAAATCCCGAAGACAAAGGTTAAAGCTCCGGCAAATATGAACACATACTGCCACGGCTTCAGTGAACCTTCTACTTGAGCGAATCCATAGCTTATACCGCCGCCTATTATTGTGAACCAACCAGTTCCTGACCACCACCAGCTTTGTCGTAAGGCCTGCTCTGATTGTGTATAGAAACCACTGACGGTTACCATGAAACAAGTCGGGATAATTGACTCAGTGAAGCCTATCGACCAAAGACAGTGTCAAAAAAGGGGCAAAACAATATTTTCTTAGTTTGACATACCCAGGAAAAATCGTTGCACGAACAGGCCCCGCCAACTGGTCACACCGGCTGTAGCGGCACATATTATGGCCCATAGCATGACCATTGGACCGAGAACATATCTCGTATTGAAATGCTGAAGTGCGTATGTGAGAGGATAAGATCCGGCTAATTGACCAAAGTAGAAGATTGAAGTTGCCCAGCTCAGTCTAGACGTGTCAGTCGTGGGTGGGTTGACTGAGGTATCCGTGACAGAAAGCTGGAGATCTGTGGTCATTCCAAAAAGAGAGGCATTTCCGAGAAGCGCCTTGAAGATTTTTTTTATTAGCTCGTTGTCATTTTGATGCAATATTTCGAAGGCTCACTTTATCGTAGTAGACTAAGCCATAGCCTGTGACTGTCAGTGGTGCACGGAAAAGACAGCATTTTTAGTGGACGCACCGATAACCATTGCAGGCATGAGAAATAGGTCGATTTTTCTCAATACTCTTCTTTCAACTTCTGGATCGATAGGTATTGCTTCATCTCCGAGGATATGAGCTTCATTAACACATGAATTCTTTTCGATAACATTTGGTTCTGGCAGCCATGTCGCATCGGCCGTCCGGTCATTTTGTGACATGATAGCGGTTCTTGAATCAGTAGTAGTCACAATGAATGCCGGAAATTTCACTCAAAGATAAAATAATTGCATGAAAGTCATTCCCACCTGGAGGTACGACCTGTTTTGGAGGACGTGAGCAAATAAAAATCCCCCGAAATTCACCTGGGGTAGCTTCGACACACTCAGTGCTGGCATATACATACCTTTGTAACAAAATAGGTCTCTAAGGTTTTATGTAGGTTAGCTTCAAATCGTAGCAGAGTATCAATGGTACATTTTAGTATCCGTTCAATCAGAAGGCCGAAACAACATTTAAACCTGAAAGACAAAAGGTAGTAATTCCAAGAAACAGCGGATCTAGATAAAGAGCTTACGTAGAAATTGTCGGAGGATTCTCAAGTTCTCCGCAATACATTTTGCGTGCATGTAGTTAAAAATGACACCATATCAGAGGATTCTATCGCTTAGAATGACCACCAATGATATTTTAAGGTTATTCAAATGTTCTCGGGGTTGAAGGTGCGAAGTTTGCTGAAACAATAAGCGACCAGCGGTCTTCTAAACCGCCGTTCTGCAACAAAAACAGATATTAAATCGCGCTTCAACGCTATAATCCGTCAATGGCTGGTGATGCATCATGAGCGTTATGATGGCGTCAAGATAGGGTAAATCGACGTAGATTGGTTGCTCCATGATTAAAAGCGACCCGCCAAGAAACGCCAGAATCCGACGAGATGGTGAAGGTTCAAACCCCGAGATCCCGACATTGCCCCAGGATTACTAAATTGAGACTAAATACTAATTGTACTGATGGAGAAATCTTTTGGGAATCCAGCCGGCTACTACTCCGCGCGGGTACGATATGGATGATAAGCGAGCATCTTGCATCATGATAGCTTCGGTGGCGCCATTTTTTGGCCAGGACTTTATTCATGTCACCAACATCACGATACTACGTTTTGAAATATCCTTTGCAAGAGAATACGGCTTTCAAGAGAATAAGAACCATTCAAAAATATTCTTTTTTGATAATGGCTACCATCACGGAAACCCTGGATTATGTACAGGTCCCTGAGACATCAGAGTCTTTGGAATGGGCAGACCTAAGGACATTAGACCTTTCAAAGTTTGATCAGCCTGGAGGAAAGCATGAGCTTGCGGCCGAGTTTACCAAGGCTATTGAAGACGTTGGTATGTTACGTTAATTGTTGATACATCTGAAGAATTGGAGGCTGATGCATGATTTTGCAGGATTTTTCTACCTCAAAAACCATGGCCTGAGCAGAGAAGACATTGATAGACAATTCGCTCTAGCAAAATCAACTTTATTGCTTCCAAACGAGGAAAAGGTCAAATTTCGTGCCGCCCTTGAACAAGGCGACTACAATGGCTGGAAGCCAGCTGGGACAAGAAACCTCATCCCGGGAGTGAAAGACAACTTTGAAATATACAACATTCCGAAGTTTATCCCGGAGCATGCCGATAGGAAGCACCCGGAAGTTGTTCAAAGTCACATTGACACCATCGAGACATTTTCAAAGCATATCCATGATGAGATTGTGAAGAAGCTGCTTATTATTTTTGCACTTGCACTGGGGCTTGAAGATGAAGAGTGGTTTGTCAAAAAGCATCGTTATGAGAAGTCAAGCGGTGATCATCTACGATATATGAAGTACTATTCTCGAAGCGAGGAGGAAAATCAAAAGCTAGGCGGGGTTTGGTTGAAGGGGTATGATATGTGATAAAATCTTCACATTTATGACGGTCCAATCTAATTTTTGCAGGCATTCCGATATGGGGAGTCTTACGTTGCTATTCCGTCAGCCGGTTGCTGCACTCCAGGTACTGACTAAAGAAGGGAGCTGGAAGTATGTAAAGCCTCAGATGGACGCTTTGACTGTAAACATCGCAGATGCACTTCACTTCATGACAAGTAAGTCTACACGATATCTTCCTTCAAAGCTTTTCGGTAATAACAACTGCCCCAGATGGCTATCTGAAATCAAGCATTCATCGAGTTGTTGCACCACCAAAGGATCAAGCTCATATTGACCGACTGGGAGTACTTTACATGGTGAGAATTGAGGATGACGCTGATCTGGTCCCAATTGAAGAATCGCCAGTTCTCCAGCAAAAGTCCCTTGTTAGTAGACATACGCTGGGCGAGGACGGAAATCCCATCAAAGCTGGTGAATGGGTTAAAGCAAGGATTATCAAGAATCTCGGGAATTCTGCAGGGGATGAAGGTGATAATGAGGTTGGCGAAGTTGAAATTTTGAAGGGAGTTTCTGTCAAATATTTTGATTAGAATCTACAGCACAATGCGGTTAGTTTACCTTCTGATGACATTTGAAACTAAGTAAATTTGGATGTAGATGATATAAAAAAAATTGAAAAAAAAAAAAAAAAAAAAAAAAAAAGAAAAAGATGAAAAAGGATTGACTGTATTGTGGAAGACTACTCAGGTGCTTGAACAGGAGCCCTTCCACTCTCAATAATCTCTTCTAACATCTCAAGACGATCCTGCCCCCACAATGGCTCATTCTGATAGAAATAGAATGGCGCACCGAACACCTTCCGTGCCTCCGCGTCCTTAGTGAACTCCGACTCCAATTCCACAAGTTTACTCTCACGCCGAGCTCTTTGTAAAAGACGCCGCCCTTCAAGTCCAGCTTCATCTGCGAGCTGAACAATGGTTTCCGGGTTAGCAATATCGAGTTCCCTTGCCCACACGGCCTCAAGTCCCTTATGCACGTACTCCCACACCAAAGGACTGTCGTTTCCTAGTTCTTCCGCTGCTGCGAGAAGCAGCCGGTGCGCAAGTGACGGATCTGCTGGATAATATCTGGGATGTAGAACGAGTGGAATGTCACGGATGCGTTTCCAGCGTTCCATCTCAACCAATCGATAGTTCTGTCTTTGTTCTGCCCGTTGTTTGACAGGAAGGCCCCCAGATATCGAAAATGTATACATCAAGTCGATTGGTTTGTAGATGACTTTGGATTCAGTTTTCTTGAGAAGTTGTTGGAATCGACGACTGCCAATGTACGACCATAGCGAGATAAATGAGAAGTACAGTTCGACTGTCCCACGACCTGTCATTTTGCAGATAGAATTAACAGACGCAGAGCAAGAGAGGCAGATGGTGTTTTGAGACTTCCGAGGTTGCAAGTGTTGAAAAGTTACTTGAAGGGTACCGAGTACATCTGGCTGTGAACGGTAATCAGGATGTCGCTTAGGCCTGAACCAATAAATTCCATACCAAAGAATAGAATTGCAGCACGAAGCTCTTCGCTCAGCATCTGAGTGTTCGGTGTTTGATCTCGGGATTTAAATGTTGGGCCCAATACTATATGCCTTCTTGGCGTGCTGCGCTTTGAGCTCCGTCGGCTATGCCATCGACGCGGACAATGACGAATATAACGCCATCGAGAGATTTATTATCCTTTCGTTAGAAGTCATAGACGATCTTGACGATGATTCGTGAAATTTAAAGGTCGATTAAAATACTCCGCGTTTGAACCCCATTATGCGAATGAGCCCTATCAACAAGACAGTGTTTCTTCGGCAGAGTTCCGATATGTGGTAGGACAGATATGACTGGATCGTCATTGGTTTTCTTCCAGATGGCAGCCGCCTGCCCGGTATAGTTCCACCGAAAGCGCAAGTAAATCTTTCGAGCGAAAAGCTTTTTCTTTTTTTTTTTCTTTTTTTTTTTTTTTCTTCTTTTACGTTTCGCTCAAGTGAGAGTACATAATCGTATCTGCAAAAATTCACTATTAAAAGCAGAATGACAAAAGCTAAGCGTGCAGCCATCATCGGAGCTGGTCCAGCAGGTGCAATTACAACAGATGCATTCTTCAAAGAACAGGCCTTCGACACGATTCGAGTGTTTGAACGTCAGAGACGTATCGGCGGCACATGGTACGGTCATTCCTAGATCCCTTTCATTGATGATCACAGTAGATACTAAATGCAAACAGGGTACACAATGATACGCCAGACTCCGGAATTCCATCTCTAGAGGACTTGCTTCAAGGAAAAGCGGACAGGAGCATAGATCTTCCGACCAGCTACCCATGCTCTACTCCGATAACAGAAAAAGTTAATTCCTACAAGGAACGCTTTTCTGATACGGGGTCTCATGAAAATCTTCATAGTAACCTCCCGCCTGAGATTATGTGCTTCACACAAGAGCCAATTCCTCAAGAGCTCTCGGATCAAACGTCGAAAGTACACGGCCCCAATTCCCCATTTCGTCACAGGGAAGTGATCAACCAATGGGTAGAAAATATATTTGAAAGAGGGAACTATCGGCAGTTCGTTGAGCTCGAGACTACCGTCGAGCTTGCAGAAAAACATGGAGATGAATGGACTCTTACTTTGCGGAAACCCGATCCAATTAATAGTCAGAACTATTGGTGGCAGGAAAAGTTTGATGTTTTGGTTGTTGCAACAGGGCATTACTATGTGCCTTATATTCCGGACGTACCTGGTATTTTGGAGTATAACAAGAAATTTCCATCGCGTATCCAGCATAGCAAACATTATCCAAGGCCCGAGTTCTTCAAAAACAAGGTATCCTATGCATAGGTTTAAACTAGAGCGCTTTTCAAACTAACATGTCTCTAGCGGGTGATAGTTGTCGGTGGATCTGTCTCTGCCTTCGACTCTCTTCATGATATTCGACGAGTCGCCAAGTTACCTGTGATCTCATCACTTCGCAAGCCATCACCTCTTTTCGGTGAAGCACCGTTCACACACCCTGATATTGAGAACAGAGGCCAGATCTCTGCCTTTGATGCTGAAAATGATGTTATAAAGTTTTCTGATGGGACATCGACTAATGGTGTTGATGCTATACTGTTTGCGACTGGTTATGACTTCAGTTTTCCTTTTCTACCAGCTCTCGCGCCAGTACAGAAGAGGGTTCCTGGTCTATATGAACATGTTTTCAAGATCGATGATCTAAGTTTAGCATTCATTGGCATGGTAAGTACTCTCATAAACCGGCAAAATAACACTGAAGATTGACATGTATACCAGGTCACTGGTGGCTTTGGTATCCGTATCTTCGAATGGCAGGCGGTTGCTGCAGCTCGTGTTCTTTCAGGACATGCAAGTTTACCAAGTCAACAAGACATGGAGAATTGGGAGAAAGAGAGACTGGAAGAACGTGGGGAGGGTACCCCATTTTGGACGCTTATGCCTGATTTTGAGAGATATTTTGAACGACTTAGATCTATTGCGGGACAGCCTGCCCCAGGAACAGCAGGACGTGTGCTCCCACAGTATCAAGCCGAGTGGGCGGAAAGCTTCTGGCGACTCATTCGATATCGTGTCGAGTGGTGGCAGCGTGAGGCTCAGAGGGCGACTTCTAAACAATCCCACCTATAGAAACTAAATGAGATAAACCTTCGTTAAACTGCTTGGGATCATCTATGAATTCAGTCTCATCTCTAAACACCTAATACCAAGGGGAGGTTGAGGCGATAAAATATTACATCAAAGTCTACGTACGAATGATCCTTTTCATTTCGTCTTAACTAGACGGACATCTGGAGCACTTGAATGAATTTATTTTGGTCCACTATGTACTAGAAGTTCATTGAAGGAGGTTTGATAATCTGGAATAGCTGCGCTAGGCGTAAATTCATGAAAGCACAAACATTTGAATGCCACAACAAATATTATGCATTAGGTACAGGTATAATCTCATGCATGATGCATTCTATACATACTTCAGACAACATTGACAGCCACAACTTGTGACTAATCATATATCCACCTTCCAAATTGATCTATGTTTTCAATCGTGGCACAATCTTACATGATCACAGGCAGATTACGCTCGAGGTAACCACGCCATTCGGGGAGGCTACGCTGCCACTTAGTACCAGAGGTCTTCTGAAGATCCTCAATAGCACTGGCGTACTTAATCAGAGTAGGCTCTGAGAAAGCGGTGTTCATAATAGCAAGACCGTAAGGCATTCCAGACTCCTCCTCGGTACCGGCAGGGACAGTGATGACGGGGTAGCCAGCCTGAGCGGCAATCTGGATGCTCTGAGCGACATCAGGAGGAACGAGAAGGCCATCCAGAGTGCGGTTCTTCCACTTCAGGGCAGCGTCAATACCCTCTTCACGGGTGGTGCGCTGGCAGAAAGCGAGAGCATCCCAGTAAGTCTGGTTCATGATACCCTTGCTCTCGAGGGAGGCGACGAGGCCATCCTGACCGGAGCCGAAGGCGGGGTGGATGCTGGGGTAGCCACCCTCGGAGCCGTAGTTGTCGATGTTGTTCTGGACGAGGTCCTCGACGGAACGGATGTCTGTGTTGTTCAGCTCAGCGAGGTAGTCACGGAGGTTGTTGTAGAAATCAACCTTGATGTAGGAGTACTCCGACTCGTTGGGGAATCCACGGGTAGTGCCGTAGTCCCAGTTCCAGCCGTCGGGCGAAACGATCTCCTTGTAGTGGGGAAGCTCGGTTCCGTTGATGATGGTGGCACCAGCGCCCTTGATCAGATCCAGCAACTCCTCAAGCTGGGCAATTTGAACGGCATCGCCAAGAGCCCAGAATGATTCCCAGGGAAGACCGAATACAGCGCCCTTGAGAGCATCCTTGTTGGCAAGGAACTGGGTGTAACCCTTCTCGGGGGTCTTACCCTGCTGAGCAAGGGTGTAGTTGTCACGAGTGTCAACGCCGTAGATAGCATCGAGGGCATAGACAGCGTCGCGCACCGTCTTACCGAAAGTGCCGATAGTGTCCTGGTGCAAAGACTCGGGGATAACACCGTCACGGGAGGTCAGACCGACAGTAGGCTTGATACCGACAACAGAGTTACGCTGAGCGGGGTTGATGACACTGCCATCGGTCTCAGTGCCGAGAGCGATGGGGACGAGGTTGGCACCAACGGCAACACCGGGACCAGTGCTGCTACCACCGGGGTTCACGGTGAAGTTATAAGCGCTGCGGCACTGACCACCACGAGCACTGAAACCCTCGGAGTAGTTGTTCGAGCGCATATCAGCCCACTCACTCAGAGCACCCTTACCCAAGAGCAGAGCACCAGCCTTGCGCATACCGTTGACAACGAAGGAGTCGCGAGGAACGACGCTGCCAAGCAGAGCCCAGCAACCAGCGGTGGTCTCCATACGGTCTTTGGAAGCAATGTTGTCCTTGACGATGAAAGGGATACCATGAAGAGGACCACGGACCTTGCCCTTGGCACGCTCAACATCGAGCATATGCGCAATGTGGAAAGCATCTGGGTTGTGCTGCAGAATAGCACTGTAGCAGCTTTGTTAGTACCCCTGACACATCAGACTGGGATAATAGGGGATACATACTTCAAGTACGGCTGAGTCTGCGCAATACGATCAAGGTAGCACTCCAGCAGCTGGACACTAGTCAAAGTCCCATTGCTCAGGCGGAGCTGAATATCATCGACACTGGCCTCCTCAAGCTTGAAGCCATGGCAATGACGCATGGGAAACTGAGAAGATCCAGCGGCACCCAGGCGAGGAAAGTCATATTTATAAGGGTCTGTGAGAATCTGGGACGCAACCAACGAGTCAACCTGAGGCTCGCGGTGTGGTGTAGCAGCAGCGGAGCCGGCCAAGGCCAAGCCGCTCACGAGAACCTGCAGCAAGGGCGACATGATATGTGTGTATATCAAAAGGTCAAATCAAGAAACCCCCACAGAAAACCATGTGGCAAGAAAAAACGACGATCGCAGGACAATTGCCTTTTTTTCATATACCAAGGGGCGAACCACGACCGAACCACCACGACCGAACCGAACCCCATGGAGCTTTGGTATAGTGGATCCTTGACTAATCTCGGTATGTTTACGAAGGTAGATAAGCCGCGGGGAAAATAACTCATAGTTGTGCATGGTAGCCTTCACCGCCGGTGCCACCGCCTAATATACCGTCTCACTTAATTGAACATTCAATGTTCACATGTGGTAAATAGATAATACAATAATTGGAAAAATATGTAGGGCTCTATATAAGTGAAGTTGCTGCATGCTGTGGCAAAATCCATGTCATCAGTTAGTTTCAGTTTCAGACCATTATGCTCAGTTAGAATTATTGAAAACACCACCCTCACGAGGAATGTTATTTTCTGCAGTTTAAAAACAACGCCAGTTATTTCCAACGCGGCCCTATGCACCACCGTACACCCGGCGAATCCCGCACTAGGGAGAAAATTCCCACTCACATTTGGCGCCCGGAAGAAACGGAACATCGTTAAGAACAAAACACCTCCAAAGCTGTTAAAGTTGTGTCTGAGCGTCTCTGCCAACCAAAAGACAAAGACAACCAAAAAATAAACCAGAAAGGCCAAAAGCCATATGTATCCGCCAACAACGCTAATTGACACTAGCGGCTCCATACCGAGTCAAGATCTTGGACATTCTTCTGTCGACCTGCCTAATTGTTCTTAGCTTATCGGTCTCGGAGGCTCGGCAAAGACTAGAGACGTAATTCAGTCCCGATTTCGCTTAATTTGCCAGATCATTAGGAGACAATCTAGATCCACTGTGGGTTTCAGAAAGAGTGCAGGGCACGTACCAAGCATTTTGGTTCTAACTAGTGCCTCCGTTGACAATGCATTACGCATTCGAAATCGATGATAGGTTGTCGTTATTGCGGATGGGTCTGGATTGTCAATGAAATGCCTCGCTGGGAATAAGTGCTTCTTTGACTGTACAGTACTTTGTTCAAAGTAAGACTGCAGGTGACAAAGCCCCAGTCTTCTGCATGAACCATTTTCCATATCAGATCTCTTGTGCAGAACCTCCGAGATCTCTCCCTTGGGAAAGAAAATTCGATCCCGATGGCATTTTCCGGGCCCAAAACATGGATCGGGGAAACTTAACTTTTTCTCCCGACCCATCAACTCCATCATGAACCACTCTGCGCCTATGGATTCCACTTTCTGGACAAACAGAGATTGGCAGTCAAGTCATGCAGTCCCCACTATGCCTTATCCGTCCAGAGCAGCTTTTTCTGGTACAGGACCTCGTTGGTCTCGATTGAATCAGGTTGGAGCCATGAACGAAAAAGGCCCGCGTGCGCTTTTTCCTTCCTTTCCAGTGCTCCATTATAGCCAGGGCGATCCTCCAGGTCTCCAGGAATCCTGGAGTTGAGCATGCCGTGGGCATTCACTTGAACAGAATATCCTGCGATGGCCATTCCTGCCGATATCAAGGCTGCTGATGCAGCGGGCAGGATTCCTAGCAATGTCTCTCTTTCGTACCTTGCGCAGTCGCGCGATGGGTCTGCTATTGCGGGCATCTTGTTCATGATTTGTTTCACGGGTGTGCTGATGATCTTGCGTTTGTATGCACGGGCATTCCTGGTGAAAAAGATTGGTCTTGATGATTTCCTGGCAATTATCACTTTGGTATGTGGCCAAGCTTGTCATATTGATCTTCCACGCTAACAACATTGAACTGCAGATGATCTACATTACATTCGTCGTTCTTAGCGTCGTCCTCATCCACCTTGGCAGCGGCCGTCATATCGAGTATATCCAATACGTCCTCCCAATGTCAACAGTCCGCCAAACCGAAGTGCTGGACTTTGTCGCACACGTTCTCTACACAACTGCTCTTTTCCTATGTCGTCTCTCAGGTCTCGCCTTCTACTTCCGACTTACCGCACGAGCAAGCAAATTACACAAGTCCATCCTAATCGCCGCTCCATTCCTTGTCGCCGCATACCTCCCACAACTCTTCCTCTTGATCTTCCACTGCAACCCGGTCACCGGGTTATGGCCATATGCCTGGCAGCCCGGCGTGGAAAACTACACATGTCTGACATGGGGTCTGGTCTACTCCGTCAATTCGGGCCTCTCGCTAGCCTGCGATGTGATGATGTTCGCTATCCCAGCTATCCTGATCAAACAGCTGCATGTCTCTCTCAGGAACAAAATCAAACTCTCTTTGGTCATGTTCCCGGGTGTATTGTGAGTTTATCTCCCCGCGTCTATTCAATGAATACCAGCTAACAACTCACAGCGTGATCGTCATCTCATGCGTCCGCATCTGGCTAGTCGTGAAGGGCCAATGGGCTTCCGACGGTAGCTGGGCCTACAACCCCATGTTATGCGTTGAGAATGCCGAGATCGCAGGCACACTCATTGCTCTCTCGGTTCCCGCGCTAAAACCCGTCTTTGGTAACCTCTTCTCCCATCTGACAGAGTACACCTCAAGCCATACTCGATCTCGTTCGGCTGGTGGTAGATTGCGCAGCCACTCCAAGCCCGTTAGTGGCTCTCACGGCCGTGATGATAAGCGATTACTCAACTGGTCCAAGTTGGGTCAGGATGATTATGAGATGATGCCGTCTGATGTGTCTGCTAATCGAGATCCATCGAGTCCTACTGCCAAGACACATGGTATCAGAGTCACTAATGAAATTGACATTACAACTGGGGAGGATAGGTCTCCCTCGCAACAATCTTCGAGGCCGTCGTCTCATAGGGTATAATCTTTTGATAGATATAGAATACATGGCAAAAGCACATAATTTTTCTTTACTTTTGGATATATTCATGGTTTATCAGTACAAGAGCTAGATTCTCTTTACCATCTAGTCGTAGAATACTGCCTTACGAGTATCTTTCTACACATCTTTCTAGTACACATCTTTCAATCATCACACCAGAAATGTAGTACACCATGACACCGAAACCAGTCTGGCACGCGTCGATATCATAAAACGACTGGCGGTTGGGGTAAAGGTGAGTTAAGAACGCGGCGCTTTCTACGGTGCCCTTGATGTCGTTAAAAGCAGCTAACTCACTTTCTGACAGTGAAAGGTAAGTTCTCAGCGCGAAATTCTTCCTTTGCTAGCCGGCCTTAGGGCTGTCTTTCAGCAGGAACGTTTTAAGCGCCTGTAATTAGAGATGTCGGCAATGTGGAGCCTACGGATCAAGGGAAGGCTGCGGAGAGAGAGAGAGTAATTCCTAGCTTGTTGCTCAGATTGTTTCATTTGCTACTACTCATGTGATTTTCATGATTATGTGATTGGGTTCAGGCTCATGAATGGGGGCTACCTATGAGCAACATATTCGGCATGGTTTTATACTCAGCGAAACTTCTCGTCGAAATCAAACGGCTCGATTTGCATAAACTTGAAAGAACTCCGGTTCTCTTTCCAAACCCGAAGGATTCTCCCTTCCCTTGACCGCAGGCGCTTTCAACCCACATCCAGCGAAACATTCTGCCAGGCTTTTGAGCCTTCAACAAATGACCCGTCACCGTTTCTAATATTGTGTCAGGTGAAGTATAAGCTTTTCGCAATTCACCATGCTCAAGTCTCAAACACAGAAAGTCCTTCTCCCGAGGTTTCCTGGTTGCTACCATTGAGAAGAGCAAAAGCATCTCAAAATCGCGTCTCATAGGTACCAGGCATCGTTGACGATAGAAGCATGAGTTTTCTCTGCGGATTTAGTCGAAGTAAATGCGGTGAGGCCCGGACAAGTTCGCATCCTAGTAAACTGAAATGGGACTTGCAGCGGGTCCGTCCATCTCACATTGTCAACTTCAACCAGCACTTATGGATAGTCGATGTATGGCAGATCCCAGTAATTTTTCTTTGTACCTTTCGCGTGAAACTGAAGACTGTGTGATATATAGCTTCTTTTAAGCTATTAATGGCCTGTTGCAATCTCTTTATATGGATGGTTCAATGAACAGCATTTGGCGCTGACCGGTGCATCTCAGTCGACGCGATTATCTGGCGATTGAATTATTGGAAATGGTTCGCTTCCAACTGCTCATGGTAATCATCCTCCCGAATCTTCTTAGGGCAAATATGGTCCTCTCTCGATGTCCATCCTTTATTTTCTCCAGAACTCTTTGTATATTGGGTTTCTGGCAGGACATCATCTCGGGAAAATTCCGATCCATCTCTGACTGAGTACTTGTGATCCTCCCGTTATCGAAATGTTGTGTGTCTGCCATTGTGCGCACGATTCGAGATTTGGTATTCGGGTCCGGATTCGTAGCTTGATCGCTAAAAAGAGCTAGGAGGTAATGAGACTCTGGCTTAAGTCTGGAGAATCATGTATATTCGTTGGGAAGGTGTTCGGGAAATGCCCAGGAGTGAACCCACAACTATGTTATGACATCGTGGTCAGCTTCGCGGAGACATTGTATGGGGATTCTCTAATTATTACCTTACATTTATTTGATCTTGCTCTACTTCAAAATGTCACAGCACAATATCGGTCAAAGTATCTAGCAAAGATACTTGGTAATAAAGCCTGCCGGATCGAAATATTGTAGCCATGGCCGCCTTCGGTGGACACCGTTGTCAGTCGCGAACAGAGACAGGTTTTGGGGTGCTCTAGTAGTTACCCTTTGAATGTTGTGGGCAGTTTTTGATCTGGTTCAGCTTGCAGTATCCAGCACAGAATGGATCGTATATAGTAATAATACTATATAGCCTCCTGGAATTGTTGAAAGTCGAGGACAAAACAAACATTGAATGTGGGTTATATAGAGTATGGGGGAGGGAGGATGAAGAGAGATTGTGTCGAATTGGATTATTTGTAGAATAAATAGTGCTTCGAGTGCCACGTGAATAGTAATGAGTCAAGCTTTTTCGAGGATTGCGTTTGTTGCGCGGGATATTCCAGCTGCCTTTGCTGCCTCGAGAATCGAAGGCGGATATTCAATTGTCGAATATGACCTTCACGCGTCAAAGTTTTCGATGCATGATTTGGAGTCGAATAAGTTGAATTCCTTCGCGAAAAATTTCTTTCAGAATTCACAACCTTATCATCATGTGGAGACCTCATTGAATCTCAATTCTTAAGATATTCGTGCCTAGACTCCCATGCCGACATCGCCGACACCGCAAGACTCGAGTGGAGCATGTAGAGCTTTAATTAAATTTGCATTTCATCCAGATCAATCGAATAGGTAATTTTCAACTCCTTGTGGCTGTTTCTCTTCCTCCCGAGCGCCAACAATTGAAAGGATTGTGGGGTCTGCGAGGTCATAATCTGCCTAGAATTTGGCCGTGCGTCGGCCGACACTATCCATGTGTCAGCCAATCGTTACGGGTAATGTTGATCTTTTTGAAGCTGCATGATCCGTGAGCTCATGACACTCAGGCTGTTCAAGGGGTTTATTTTGGCGGGGTATATCAATCAGTTGTCGAGAGGAGTATGGTGGCGCCGATATGTGGAGATTGGCTTGTGGATCTGGCCGCTGGCCGTTGAGTGGGCCATGCGGCTCCCCTCAGGAGATAATCAGCAACGTCTTGAGAGAAGTAACATGGTAAATGAGGTTATAGTCTCAAAGGCGTTGGAAACTGAGATAAGTTCAATAAATGAATGTCAAAAACATACTCTCCTTTCAAACGTTGTGGATAACTCATCTCTTTCAACAACATTCTTTGAAATGTAAGCAAGAATTCCCCGCAGCCTATGAGGTGCGGCCGGTCTTTCGGCACTGCGAGAGTCCGAAGGCTCGAATGCATGCCAAGCGCTGGGGCACCGAATTGCGTCTAGTGCCTCCAGAGAATAGAGTTGCTTAACAATAACCGGGCTGACAAATTTCAGGTATAGCACCGGGGCCGCTCCGAATAGCGTGCTATGCGCGAGGCAAGATGCATTTCTACTATATTCTATTAAATTAGGATTGTCGACATATAAGAGACGCTCTCCCTCCAGGTTATACGAGATATTAAGTTCCAAAGAAATATCCAATTGAATATATATTGTTCATTTACAACCGTATCGCAACTTTCGTCATGTCTCTGAAGTATCTTGTCACAGGAGCTACAGGTGGACTTGGTGCGCGAGTGCTGTCTTACCTTGTTGAAAATGTGCCCGCATCAGAATATGCTGCTGCATCTTCCAACGAGGCCAATCGCAAACGATTCGAGGATCGAGGCATCGCCTTCCGTCAGGTCAACTATGATGACCCTGAATCAATGGAGACTGCATTTGAAGGTGTCGAGAATCTTCTGTTTGTTAGCACCAACACATTCGATATTGCCCGTCGTGAGAAACAACACCAAAGCTTCGTCGATGCGGCAAAGAAGATGAATGTTAAACATGTATGTCCAATAATATTCTCTTTATTGGCAATGATCTGATCATGAACAGGTGTGGTACACATCCCTGGCGTTTGGCGGGTTCAAGTCCGACTCCAAGGCGGATGTGCAACAAGCCCATTTACTCACCGAGGACATGATGCGCAAGTAAGACAAGCCGTCTCATGTGACCGTCCTTATAGATTGTGTTGTAGCTGACATTCTCATCAGGGCTGGCATCAATTTCACATCAGTCCGCGAGGGCTGTTACGTCGATGCTTTCCCAGTGTTTATCGGTTGGTACCCCAACAGCTCCAAGGTGTATGTGTCCGCCGATGGCCCAGTGGCATATACATTGAGGGATGAGCTAGGCGAGGCGACCGCGCGATTGATGATCCGGGGCGGATATAATAAGCAAATTGTCCTTCTCACGGCACAGGAGACCGTGACCATGGCTGATATCATCGATGTGATCAATGAGACCACCGGTCGGGATGTTCAACTTGAGATCGTTCCTCCGGAGGAATTCGTGAACATCAGAACAGCAAATGACGAGGGAGGCAAGCCAGAAGGGTTCTTCCGTGCCGTTGAGACCTGGTATGCTGCAATGGCGAAGGGCGATGCTAGTGTGACTGATCCGCTTATGGCGGACTTGTTAGGCAGGGAGCCGACCCCGGCCCGAGAGGCCATTCGGGCGTTTCTGAAGGAAAACCGGGATTATGAGTGGCATCAGAATTATGTGAATCGCGGTTAGTTGTATATCTTTGGTTAGTCATGTAACGAGTAATAGAGCAATGTATGGAAGTGACAGTTGAATTGGCCGAGCGCAGAGCATGTGTGATTACTCCATAGCAGTTCCGAGGGGGGAAACCGAGGAACAGGGAAAGCCGAACCGGAAGCATGGATGCCTTGGTGCCTGAGGTGTCCACTTTTTCGGATTGTGTCGTAGAGAATAATGTATGGGATAATAGGTGTCAAACACCACGACGGGACCTATGAGGGTCAATATTTCGAAGAAGACTATTGTGACATATTGTTAGTGCTTTATAAAGCTCCTATACACGATATCGGTAACTGCCCGGTAGTAAACAACTCCCTAGTGCTGCGGCCACCCCCAAGCAAAAGCCGTGTCCGCCCGATCGCTTGACAATTAGATCCGCGCTGATTGGCCAGCCCTGGCTTACTCATCCGTTTGCCGATGGTCAAACCCGAGGTTAGTGACAGACTCCTTGACTTCATTTTGCTCGCCATCTTGCTTTTGTTGGTGATCCTCACGCTTGACGACTTCCTCGATCTTGGACCCTCTCCCCTCTCCACGCTTATTCCGTGCGTGTTGTCCACCCATTGACCTGCCACCGGTCATATATCATATTTCTCCGTCATGGCTTCCCTCCGCACTACATCGCGACTCTTCGCTGCGTCGCGCCCGCTGTTCCGGCCCGCCGCTTTCGCTCGTTCCTATGCCACCGTCGAGGCGACTCGAAATGTCGAGCCCCAGCCCTCCGAAAACCCCAACATGAAGACCTTCAAGGTCTACCGCTGGAACCCCGACACTCCCTCCGAGAAGCCCACCATGCAGAGCTACCAACTCGACCTCAATAAGACCGGCCCCATGATGCTGGATGCTCTCATCCGTATTAAGAACGAACTCGACCCTACCTTGACTTTCCGCCGATCCTGCCGTGAGGGTATCTGTGGTTCATGCGCTATGAACATCGACGGTGTCAACACCCTGGCTTGCTTGTGTATGTGATTCCATGCCGTTCCGCTTGTCCGGGTCCGGCGCAATTGAACCGTGACACAACGGATCAATGCATGAACCATTGACTAACTGTCTCTACCAGGCCGTATTCCTACCGAGGCCAACTCAGAATCTCGCATCTACCCATTGCCACACACCTACGTCGTCAAGGATCTCGTTCCCGACCTGACCCTGTTCTACAAGCAATACAAGTCCATCAAGCCTTACCTCCAGCGCGATACCCCCACCGAAGATGTGAGTACCAGAACCCCCTACAAACATCCCATCCGACCTTCTAATCATAAATCAAACAGGGTCTTGAGTTCCGCCAAAGTCCCGAGGACCGTAAGAAGCTCGACGGTCTCTATGAATGTATTCTCTGCGCCTGCTGCTCTACCTCCTGCCCATCATACTGGTGGAACAGCGAGGAGTACCTGGGTCCCGCCATCCTCCTCCAGTCCTACCGCTGGCTCGCCGATTCCCGTGACGAGCGCACCGCCGAGCGCAAGGCCGCTCTCGACAACAGCATGAGCGTCTACCGTTGCCACACCATTCTCAACTGCACACGAACCTGCCCCAAGGGTCTGAACCCCGGTCGTGCCATCGCTGAGACCAAGAAGATGCTGGCTCAGTAGATTACGGAAATAAAAACGGAGTTGGAATTTTTCCCTTTCTGTCTCTCTTGCGAGCCGCTTTATATTTGTCTCTTCTATCTCCTTGTTTTTTTTTTCCTACTTATTTTTTTTTCATCACTATTTTTTTCAACCCTTTCACGGATGTTTTCATAGGTGTAAATTGTGGATATCTTTTTTTTCCAGGAATGCAGTGATCCTATTTCCTTGACTTTTCTTTTCCCAGTTGTTGCTAGGCTGGGCCGTTGACTCGGACTTTGTGGGGGGATGGTTGAGTCGGCTATATGCTCCTTGGGCGGCCGGCCGTGTCCATAGAAACATGAATAATAACTGTCAAATGACGATTTGCCACAATTGAGCTCATCGGTTTACCTGCGATCCGAAGCCTGTTTTATGTTGAACTAAAACTTGTTCTTTGACAGTCATTTGAGATTCTTCTTTTCATCTTCAATAAGACTGTATGTCGATCCCCATATTTTGTTCTGCGGGCATTTTCCTTACGCGGGTCCTTCCATGCGGTTATGTGTTTTCCCCATATACAGAGCTCCACTAGTCCCGTGATGTTCTTTCAACCTCTTCAATATTGAATTGCTTCATAAGGTACTTTCTTGGAAATATTACATCAGCATTGGGCTGTTAGCACAGGGGTAGTGCGCCCGCTTCGCATGCGGGAGGTCCTGGGTTCAATTCCCAGATAGTCCACTTTTTAGCTATCTTCATTTTCATTTCTTCCCCTTTTTTTGCCTTTTTCTAGCCCCTCTTTCGCATGCACCTGTCAATTTTAGTGCGGTCCACAAGCCCCAGCGCTACGTTACCCCCCTGAGTAAATCAGCTTTGGTCACTCCCAATAGCTGCTCACTGGATACCATGTGCAGGGGTTGGGGATCGGGCCGCGCCAAATGTATCAAACAATACTTTATCACACCACACCAACCCTGCCATTCTAATAACACTCCTGTTACTGTGCCTCATCGGGCGCTTAAGGATATCCCGTCCAATAAGCGTTGATGGACCTCGCGGTGAGCCTGAGCGGGGCAATGCTTAATGCGCATTGTATTATAGGGTATAGCGTCCCGGGCGCCATTCAGATGGAATAGCAGCTCGTGTAGTAGCCAGTCACGATGATGCATTCGCGTGGTCCAAGAGTTGGTGGAGGAAATTGTAAATCCTAGTCGAATTATGACCATATCTTTTCCTGTTTTATGACATTGATGCGCTGTACATTTATTTTACTTTCCCCCGCTCTTCTTTTCCGGTGTTTTTCGTCTTTGCGTGGTGGTGACGGTTCTCCCTCCCTCTTTGCGAGAGTTTCCAGTATACCACATACTCAACTCTACACAATGGAGTATTTCTTCCTTCTTCCTGTGCTCGCTACGGCGCTTCTTTTCCTTCTTTGTGTACGCATAGTCGTCTACCGCTTGTACGCCCATCCTTTATCGGGATTCCCTGGACCCAAACTTGCCGCCGTAACCTTCTTCTACGAATTCTATTACGATGTCATCAAAAAGGGCATGTATATATGGGAAATCGAGCGCATGCATGAACAATATGGTGTGTACTTTTGTTTTTTCACCCCACACAGTTGGAGGGGGGCGTTTAGCGAACAACGCATTAGTTTAACACTAACGGTGCCAAGGTCCCATCGTTCGAATAAATCCCCGAGAATTACACATCAAAGACCCTTACTACTACGATGACATTCACGCCAGTGGATCTCGTAAACGAAACAGGGATCCTAGATATACGGTCGCTTTTGGTGCTCCGTATTCTCTTGTCGGCACAATTAACCATGATCACCACCGGCTACGCCGAAGTTTCATCCAGAACTACTTTTCCAAGCGATCGGTTACAAGTCTCACGCCGTATATTTTTGAGAAGATAGATCAGCTTCTCCTTCGCTTTGAAAATTCTCATGCCAGTTCGTCGGTTCTACATATGCAATTGGACTTTGCTGCGCTTACTGCCGATGTCATTACACAGTATTGCTATGGCTGGAGCTATGGGTACTTGGATGATCCTAAAAATTCCACTCGCAATGATCTCGTTGATGCCGTGAATGGACTCATGCTTGGGTTTCATATTAACCGCTTCTTCCCGTTCCTGGTGACTATCTTCCGTAAAGCACCCCCTGCTGTTGTGCACTTTTTACAACCGCATATGGGTGATCTCTTGGATATAATGGGGAGATTGCGCAAACAATCCATACAGACTCTTGACAACATGAAGTCGGAGAAAAACGATGAGAAGGCGCAGGATACTATCTTTGATGCTCTGGTTGGGCCTGAGGTTCCCGCTGAGGAGAAGACGGTCGATCGATTGGTTGATGAGGCCGCCTTGCTTATTGGCGCTGGAACCGAAACTACAGCGAGATCAATTGCTGTTTCCATGTTCCATGTCATGAATAATAAAGATATTGGGCAAAAATTGCTGGCTGAGTTGAAGACAGTTCTGGAGAAGCCAACTTCCAAGGCTAGTTTGACACAGTTGGAACAATTACCTTATCTTGTCAGTAATTCCAAAAATTTCAGTTTGTTGATTTCTCAAATAAAGGTGAAAGATTCTGACTTCTCTGTTCAGACCGGTGTTGTCAATGAAGGTCTACGTCTCAGCTACGGTATGACAGCCCGGCTAGGTCGCATCTCACCAATCGAGCCAATGTTCTACAAGGACTGGGTCATCCCTGCAGGTGTAAGCATTCTATTTACACGTCATCGAGATATTGAAACCATTCTCTAATTTGATTGTTTTGTTAAGACCCCAATCAGCCAATCAGTATACTTCGTCCACATGGATCCGACACTCTTCCCCGACCCCAAGAAATTCGATCCAGAGCGATGGATCCGCGCAGAAGAAGAAGGCCAGCATTTGACTCGCTTTATTGTCTCTTTTACAAAAGGCAGTAAACAATGCCTGGGAATGAAGTATGTTTTCCCATGGATTTATCTCTAATTCCATGATCATCAGTTCCCGGCAACTTGCTAACGTATACACATATATAGTCTCGCCTACGCCGAAATATACATGACATTAGCCCACATCGTGCGACGATTCGAATTTACACCTCATGAAACTACAGTGGAGAATATTAGTGTCTATAGAGAACTAGGTGTCGGGTATCCTAAAGAGGGTGTGTTTGATGTGAGAGCGAAAGTAAAGCGCGTTTTGGAGGAGTGACGCTTGACCTGGAAATCCTCTCATTTGACATTCCTCTAGTAGATTTCACGTGCATGGAAGGGATTTTTCGCGTTTGTTAGGTTCTAAGGTTTGTTTTGCCTGACGGCTTTGACTTACCTACTATTGACGTGATGGGGGAACTTTGTTGATTCGATGGTACATTCGCATGGTATGATGTTCATAAATCTAAGATTCGGTTTGTTTATTTCATTAATGTTACAATATTCAACTAAGATGTGAATTTTTTGATTCTTCTGTCACATGTCGCTTATTTGAATTTAATTGAATCATGCACATGTGCACATGCACATGTAATGCTAGGAATTTTCGAAAAATCTGGTGATGCCGTCTGTTCAAATGTTGAATCAAATCTGATTATATACCTATTTAGCCGAAATCATCAATTGATGATTTAGCCTCCACACAATGTGCATACGTGCATGCAGGGCTTGAAGTTCAATGTTCATGTGCCAGTGCAGCTGATAGATCGAATTTAAATGTTTCACTTAGGAGCGGATGATAAATAAGTCTAATTGACAAAGACTTTTAATGGATTTCAAAGGTTCAAATACAGTTGCGCTTCCGCAAGTTGAAGTCTCAGACCAGGGATTTCACCCTCCAGTCCTCACGGATACAACCAGTCTCAAGCACTGCTTATATCAATCTGCTTCAAAGGCACTCAAAATACTATATAGTACTAGTATGTGCTTGCCACCTTGTAAAAAGAACCCATTCTAAATGCTCGATTTTTACCGATCTATTGGTCTTTCATAACTGCATCTACATAAACTTTCAAGGATCGTTAATTATCAAAATTGTGTTTCAACCTCCTCGGGCATATAGTACATGCAATTCTCAAGTTTGACCTATTTCCGCATTCATATCATAATTCCACAATAATATAATTGTTTGTGGTGACTTAGCCAATTTCTAGAAATCATCAATTCATGGAGGGAAAATAAGAGAGGAAGAATGCGATTGTTTTGAATTCCACCAATGAAAATTAATAGTCGACTTGGACCCGGACAATGGATCGGCAGTGTTTATAGCAACATTTGAAACTAAAGTACAATTTTCTCCGCGCATTGATGGTCGGGGAAGCTTGTGTCTCCGGTGGCTGCAGCAAGGGGCGAAAAGGGTTGCTAGGGAAATATTCCACAGCGTGCCTGAACATCCCTACATTGCAATGCGGATTTGATGAGATCCCATGTTGGAGAAAGGATTTTGTAGATGTGTCAATAAAGAAAAAAGACGGTATGGATATAGTTTTCAATTGTAAGAAAATGAGAGATGCGGTGCGCCATATCAGGGAACTACAAATGTAATATCCTAACACTTCTCAACATTGACGAATGGAAGAATCCACACTATTATTCGGTGCAAGATCTAAGGGTATGGAGTCTCAGGCTTTGTGGTCCTACATGTACTCTTGAAGATGAAAAACGGCATATTTTGCAGGGGCATCATCACATTCATACAGCTGGCAGATGCCCTTGTGATAACAAAAGCTTTTAGCTGGCGGTGCCTTCCGAGAGCTTAGGAAGCCCCAAATAGGAATGCTTGGCGATTATCATTCCTCAAGTACCGAACGGGATCAAGGCGTTCCAACCTTTTCTCCTACTTTACCATACCACCAGCGCAGCACCCGCCCTGCGGACAATGCAACACTCGTCATATTCCCACAGTGAGAAGATGCCGATCCTGTGCAGCGCGTGTTCCGGCATGAGGGACGCGGCAAATAAAGATGACAACAGAATGGAGATCAACAATCCAACCATCTCAGTATAAAGAAGCTGTATATCCCTTTTTGCCGACAGCAAATCTCTAATACTTCCGACCGATTACACTCCTTTCGACACTACACGAGGTCAGGTCCCTCAAGTCCAGCAATATGCGTTACGCCTACGTTTCTCTGGCGGTATTCGTCATTGGTGCCACTGCCGCACCCTCTTATCCCCGCCCTGATGCGAGCAGCGACCCATTTGGCATGTTCGGCATTCAGCAAGGTGCTGGCTCTGATGACAGCTTTGGCGATGATGAGGGCATGGACAACCCCGTGCCCGCTGCGATGAAGGCAATGGCTGCTGCTCAGGCTGCACAGGCAGGTACTTTTGATGATGCGCCTCAGCAGGCTCAAAAGGCTCAACAAGCTCCACAGGCCCCGCCAGCTGAGCCTGCCCAGCCAACCCACGCTGTTGTTCAAAACATGCCCAGCCCACAGCCTGCTCCTGTCGAGGCGCCTAAGGTTTCTCAGATGCCTCACGCCCATGTCCCAGTTGCTAAGCCCAAGCCTGCCGAGAAGCCAGAGCCGGTTGCTGAGACCCAGCCGGTCGTTAAGCCTCAGCCCAAGCCCAGCCCCAAGCCAATTGCAATGCCTAAGCCCGTGACTGAGAAGCCTGCTGAGGTCCCCAAGCCTGCAGATATTCCTGAGCTTGCTGAGAAGCCCACACACAGCAAGCACAGCAAGGCAATCCCCAAGCCTACTGCTCCTCTTCAGGCTAACCCAGTCCCTGAGTTTGATGCCATGCCATCTGACATTGCTCCTGCTCCTACTGAGCACAGCGTTCCATCTTCATCTGCCAAGGACGACGATGGCCAGGAGGGTCCTTCCTTCAACTTGGACGATGTTGTTCCTCCTATCCCCAAGCCTGTCGCTCCTTCTCCTGCATCTCACGCTGTTCCTTTCCACCCTACCCACAGCCATGTTGCCCAGGCCACTCCTAAGCCTCAGCCTTCTACCACCTTCGCCTCCAAGGCTCACTCCAGCCATCACGTTCTCCCAACTCATGCAGTCCAGCACATGCAGAGTGCCCACGTCTCTCACATCCGCCCTAGCGCTCACCACGCTACCCCTTCTAGCTCTGCTACACCTTCCAGCTCTGCTACTCCCACTCCCAGCGCCAAGGCTGCGGCTGGAGCTTCTGGACCTTTGGGCAGTCTCCTTGGTGGTGTGCCTCTTCTCGGTGGCCTTGTCAAAGGTCTCCCTCTTCGTCGCTAGATTTGTTAATCGTCCGTTCTTTTTCTTTTCTTTTTTTCGAGCTTCTTGTATCACCCTATATCCAGCAAGAACACGGCGGCAACTTCTGTTACCCAAAGCGAAACTTGTATCCAGGAAAACACTTTTAATTGTTACATCATTGGATCATATTTTTGTTCTATTTTCTTCTTTATGTAAATCAGATTAAATAGTCTGAATACAAAGCCAATATAAACATCTCTCAAGTTCAAGGGTATCTTCCTGTTGAGCCAAGCATATCCATGCATCCTTCCACTGCCTTTTGCATTGCGTTTGTAGCCTCCTCCAGTAATGTAGTCAAGGGCACCTTCCCAGCCTTCTCCGCCTGCACCTTGATGTACGGATTGTTCAACACCTTGTTGATATTAATCTTCGACACACCGCAATCAATACACTTCTGGAAAATCTCCTTCGTGAAAGGATCCGCTCCATGAAGCACAAGTCGGACTTTGTGCCCGACAGCCTCATTGATTGACTGCAATCGCTCATACTCGAGTTGAATTCCGCGCGGCCCATATTCACCATGCACATTTCCAAATGCAGGAGCAAGCCAATCAATCCCAGTATCAACAAACTCATGGCTCTCTTCAGGTGTCGTCAACATACCCTCCAAATCAGCGGTATCAGCAACCCCATCCTCCCCACCTTCGATGCGGCCCGGTTCCGCCTCGGTCGCGATACCCCGCGCATGGCAGTACTCCACCAGCTCGCGAGTTAAGGCAAGATTCTCCGCCTTCTCGTAGTGCGACATGTCAACCATGATACTGTCAAATCCACCAAGGTCTGCAGCATAGCGAATAATCTCCGGTGTCTGCGCATGATCCATGTGCACTGTAACAGGAACCGAAGCCTTCTTAGCTGCTTCGGCGGCCGCATGGACAAGGATTCCGTCGGCATAGTGAACGGCCCATGGGAAAAGAAGGATCATAGCGGGGGAGCGCTTGGCCTCCGCAGCGCGAACTGTAGCAAGAATACCCTCGACATTGTAGCAGCACATTGCGGGGACACCATAGTGGTTTGTGGCGGCGTGATCGAGGATGCGCAGGGCGCGGTTTTCTGTTGAGAGAGGCATTGTGGGTTGGGAGGTGTGTGGGGAGTAGATTGTGAGTGCATTCGATGCGGGGGACTTTGAGTTTTAAATGCTCCTGCGATGATTATTAGACCTCGCTGTGTTGTCCGGGGTTCCGATAGACATCGCGATGGTCGCTTGTTGTCCGATGGTCGGAGTTGATCCGAGGCAGCAAAGTTACGTCAACCTTACTTACGAGCGACTTCATAGGTTGACTTCGGTGGCTAATTGGCCGTAAATTCCACCTTTAACTTCCCGAAAAGCTACATGGAAAGTTCAATTGATACGTACTACATAGACAGCAAATGTGTTGTGGTGGCCTGAGGCCACCACAGTAGAGTCTCTCACTCCAGGCTGCTGCCTCTTCTTCCTTGACATACATCTCCACGGCTACAGATAGAAAAATGGAGCTTTTTCAGTCGTCTATTTTCCCTCCAGATCTATAGTCCGTGCCTCCGTGACAAATTGTTTCACGACTTGAGGAGATGAGTTTCCAAGTTTTATGATCTTCAAAACCACCTGGACAGCATTACTATTTAACGAGGCCTGGCCTATAAATGAGTGTGAATCACAGTTATCTGATCTTTTTTATTCCACTGCCCCATCATCGCCATCGTCACCTTCAGTTGCTCACAGTGAAAAGACCGAAAGATTCATTTTCATATCTCCAGCTGGCACAATTGTTTCGGGTTGCGCTGCTTGGCCTTCAGTTGCCTCCATCCATAAGAATATTCATAGGCCCACACACTGAACAAATGGACTATGCTTAATGGTAGCAGAAAACATGAACTTGGATTTCTTTGACAGGATGGTAGAAACTTGTTCAAATTCGCGCACATAACAGAAGAAAGATCACCCAGACCAGTTAATGCCCAAAGCATCCATAACTTCTCTAACTTCAATCATACTATTATCTCCGCTATCCCTGAAGACAGCTCCAATAATAGCCCTCATGGTATTTGCCATCATAGACGATGGGACTGGTCTCTCCCGACGGGGTGTACTTAAGAATACACAATTATCCAAGCCTTGAATGGAGCGAGCTAACTCCGCAAGACGAGTACTGGATGCTTTCGAGCATATGACTCTACTTATCTCAACTGATAAAAAACACACGTAGATTAAATCATTAGTTCCCTTTATGCCATTTTTTTGATAAATCATCACTTACCAGGGTTGGCATTTCGACGAATTCCCTCACTGACAAGAGCCACATTGATGATACCGGTACCAAGTAAGGCTAAGTCTTTATTGCCCGTGTATCCGAGTCTCCCTGGAAGCCGCAATGCTCGTCGAAGCTCACGTGGGTTGTTGAAATGATAAGATATGATTCCCTCGACTATACTGAGCTTTTCGCTGGCCGAAAGGGGAGGATGAGACCGTGACATTATTGGGTGTAAAGGTAATTGAAGATAGAGAAACAAGGTGTATGAGAAGCAAGCTTGGAATAGTTGTGAAAGAGGGTTTTATGCTTACCCAGGAAGTTAAGAAAGGGGGGTTTTACAGGAAGTAATGAGCGCACTTGAACTGAAATTGAGCGTTGATGCTACATACTAGTTCTACTGAGGTACTAGTACCACCTGGCATGATGAAGTCTGTTCCATTGGCACCTGCTTAGTACAAGTAGATTCGTACATCGTATAGCTAGTTCTAGTACAGGGTGGTAAACCTTGAATGACTATTGGTATTAGTACGACAAAAGCAGATTTGAGACTTGGGATAACGCTTTTTTATTGTGTATGAATGAAATATAGGAACCTGTAAGAAAACACTAAATAAAATTGAATATGGAAGGATCTACTATTTACAAAGCATGCACATATTTACTCCCGGCCAAATACTTTAATGACGCTGGAACTGCTCTCGCCTCCCAAGCCATGTCGCTTAGCCAGGAACAAAGTGTTGATAGCTGCATTTCCAAGATGCAGCGGGCAGTGTAGATCTCTCGCCTTCTGTACGGCTTTCTCTAAGCGTGAGATAGCACCATCGATTGTCTCTGAGCCAGAAATCTGACCAATCCGCCCTTCGATCATCTCAAGTCCCTTTGTCATGAACTGACGACTGGCACCCGCAGCATCGCTAACTAGGGTAAAGAATTGCTTGAGGTCAACGTTGAGGTAACGCGCAAAAGCAATTGCTTCCGCGGCAGCCACAAGATTTGTCAATTCCATCACATCCAGAACCAGCTGCTGAGTCTCTGCTGTCTCCTGAGCTGACTTGGTATTAGATACCTTCATTACAGGCTCAGCGTAATATTGTCGGACCATGGAGGCATCGTCCACTGCACCGTATCCTTGCAAAAGGGCAGACAAGTAGACCTGCTCGGCTGTGGTGCAAAGAGGTGTAGGAAATTGGTTCTGGCGAGAAGATGTTGTGATAATACCCTGCGCGCAGTTTGTTAAAGATGTCCTTGACTTTTCATTTAATCAAAATGATACTCACAACGTCCTTTAGAATAATTGTAAGGGCACTAGCACCAGGATGCCAATCCTCCTCCAGAAGACGCTGGAGACGATTCTCGTGCATCCATGACCATGATCCCGATGCCTTAATTGCCTCTGCGGTCGCGGTCGCATCCAAGCCAAGCTGCGCAGCGAATCCCATCGCCTCGCTGGCACCAAGAATGTGGATACCAGCAAGCACCTGATGCACCATCTTCATGTTGCTTCCAGCGCCAATGCCACCAGGAACCAAGTATAATTTGTTAGAGTCGGACATAGTTTCGAGAAGGAAACGCCCACTCTCTAGTGCAGCATCTGGCGCGCCAGCCATGATAGAAAGTGTTCCATTGGCGGCGCGGATCGCACCACCAGACACCGGGGCATCAACAAAGTGGATATCCCCGCGACCCCGCGATTGTAGCTCCGCCGCGACGGACTGGGCATACGAGGCAGGAATAGTCGAGCAAAGAATGAGTGTCGCGTTTTGAGGGAGAGCTGTTTAAATCATTGATTAATATAGTGACTGTCATTTCCCAGGGACTTTCAACGCATACCTGAGACAATGCCGCCTTCGCCAAACAGAACGCTCTGAACCTGTGGGGCAGATGCCACCATGCAAACATAGTACTGCTTCCCGCTGGCGGAGTCTTGCAATGATGAGGCTGGGATTCCACCCGCTGCCTTGAACTTCTCAACTGAAGCTGGGAACACATCGAATCCGTGCACGGGATATCCTTCTTTCACAAGGTGGGTGGCCATGCCGAACCCCATGGCTCCGAGGCCAACAAACCCGATCGATGGCTTAGACATTGTGTGAGGTGCAATCAAGATAATTGAAGCTGTGTTGGAGAATGAAAGCAATGAGAGAAATACTGAGCATGACACAGACAACAATTTGACAATCAAGGTGGGGGTGGGGTGCTTATCTGGGGAAATGTCCGGATGTACAGTCGGATGATCGGGAGAAGTCCGATGTCTCGGGGAAAACAACGGCCATCGAGTGCAGGCCGAGCTGCAGCCGAGTGGGGGGAAGTGGGGGTTACTTTTATTGCAATGAGAGTCTAGTATGGGCACCTGGGGTTTACATGAGATGGAAAAGGGGGTAAAAGAGATTGAAGATTGAAGATTCATTAAATGCAACTAAATGAGTTATGGTGGATACAAGAGGTACCTAGAAACCTATGTTAATATGGAGAAGATGTATCAATTTGTGAATCCATCAAAGGCTGGTAACAAAGCCAGCCAGTGAGCAGCCACCTGCTTCCTCGTCGGTAGGAGAAAGAGGGCAAATAGAGGACATAGTAGAGTCTCGGTTGTCTACCGAGCTTTCTGTTTCCCGAGGGTTGTCAGATATGATGATATTTTTGGTCTCCGCCGACGGAACGATGTCAAGTTCTGAAAGCCAACTGTCAGCAGGATGGTCGTTGAAATTGGGTGAAGACGCACTTGACATGTCTGCACGCCATAGACTGCTTTCTGATTCAAAGTCCTTCAGGTATTGTGTGAGTTTACTAGCACGCTTCTGAGGTGTCGCCGGCCGGCTGGACACGGTGTTGGGCGAATTCGAATGACTTGTGTTGCTTGAGTGAAAGCCTTGTTTCAACGCTTGAACCAGCTCTCCAACAATATCCTCATGAGAAGGCAGTGGACCGAGAAGGTTTATCTTCTCCGTTTCAACAACATCCGACCCACACGAGTCAGAGTCTTCCACACAATCCAGGTCCAACTGTAGCAAGCAGTTAGTGACGGTATCAGGAATAGGCGCAAAAATGGCGAGAGTCTCTGTTTCTGTTTCTAGGCACGAATAGAAGTCGTCGTCCGAGGCGGAAGACAGAGGCGACGCAAAAGGATCGATCACACTACTCACGTCAGAGTCTGATTGATGAGAATAGTCGTCTCGGTTTCCATCGTACATGGGCCAAAGTCGAATTGCTCCATCGAAGTAGTCATCAATGGCGTTGTCTGGTAGCTCATAGATTTCTTCTGAGTCTTTTTCGAACTATAATTTTGGATTTTAGTTGAAGGGACGATGCAGAAGGCTTGCCTTCAGCCGAAGGAGACTCGGGGCGGTCGGATGTAAGACATAGCATCCAAGCATCCAGGAAAACACTGGTCATGTACCAACTCATCATAGGTACGCAATATGGCATCAATGGGCAGATAAATAATGGGGTAATGAGGAATTATGTTGCTTACCTGACCATAGTCAGACTCCATTCCAAGCAATCGAGGGACAACAAAAGATGCGTGTTTCCGGTAGCGGTGCTCAGGATCCTTGTGCTGGTGATCATCAATCGCGGCATCACCAGTTCCGGTTTGACCTAAAGAGGAATCAATAACCATTCGCGCTTGAATTTCGATAGTAGGGTATGGTGTTGTCGAACCTTCCATGGCCATGGTTGTGTGGGGAGATGATGAATGATGGTTCACATGAAAGTTTCCCTTGAGGATGCTATCACGGAGCTCATGTGCGCACTGAAGGCAGCCGTCGTCGCGATTCAATGAAGTATAGTTGTGGGTGGCTTTTATGTCAGCACAGCTTGAATGACTCTGATTTCCAGAGGCACCTCCGAAGGTAGCTAGTACCCGAAGCCGGTTAGTGAGAGTAATACAGCTCACAACAGTATAATTGGCAATGTGCCCGCATTCAAAATAATGATGAAAGGTATGTTTACACATTGTTGACTTAACTATGCTTGATGCTTGATACTAGAATGGTGTAAAGAGATGGATTCTGTGGTTCAAATGTTCGGGAGGGGGAACTGGGCTGCAGGGTTTTTAAGAAGGCGGCAGGGACATCAACATTGAATTAATACCTATAAACTACTACTATAAATGTATTAGGTTGAAGGTTCACAAAGTGCCCAGGTGGTAATTGAAAGAATGAGAGCACCATTGTTTATGCTAAATAGGGTAGAACATTTTATTTTGAACCAATTCAAGATGTTTCTTTCAAAAAGACTAACTAAGCCGACCTTTTTCTCAGGGGCTTTTCTAAGTCAAAGGCCTCATGGGATGTATGGGAACAAAGGCGAACGCTCAAACCTTAGTACAAATTAGGTATTTTCAGTCTTTCACATTCTGGGCTACTAAATTTAAGTCTTATTATACTAAAGTTCTATATTTGGTACAAAGGGGCTTGAGAGATAAGAAAGGATTTGTTTATGCCAAGTTACTTTTTAGAAACGCCAAAATTAGACATAAGGTGTGCATTCAGACGTTTCAAAACCTCGATCATTGTTCATCAAATATAAAATCTCTATGCAATTTCATAAGGGCCGCATCTAGGGAGATGTCCAATTTCATTTCTATCTAAACCATCCTGAAGACTTTAGTGCTTAACCCCGCATCTTAACTTCAAGTTCTAGCCACTATAATCTAGCTTCCCAACCTTATCTCAATCTACTAATCAAAATCAAAACAAAGATGACGCTCACAAGTGAGTGCCCCAATGCCTGGGTCCATATCATTTTTATTACTTCATACCACAGCCAATTAACCGATTTAAAACTTCTTGAATATGCTCGGGATTGTATCTTCTTCGGGACTTCTTGCACATCGCTATCCCCCGAGGTTCCAGCTGCCACGGTATGTACCCGCGATCCTGTCGTGTCTGTTGAAGTTAAAATCACCGGCCCCTACAATGATAATATGGATCGACTAAAAGCGTGCGACGATACTTTGGCCAAGTGGATCCAGAATGTAAAAGCAGGTCACGGACTTCCTTTCGATCGGAATCTGCTATTTCGATACGCCAAAGATGATGACCCGGTTTATCTCAAGGTACCTCTATAACTCAAATTATTGAACAAATTGATAAAAATAAGGTGTCTCTGTAATTCCAACTATTGTACAAATTGATAAAAATAGAATTCAACATTATTTTTTGGAGACACAAAGACTATCATCGCGGTAAAATTCAGAAATCCAGGACGTGTTTTTCGTAGGTTGCTTGGCTGTAAATGGCAACTTGAAGGGAGAAAAAGTGATTAATCCGGAAAAATCAATCCAACGCCCTCTAAAATATCGTTACCTAGTAGATGTCCAACTCCGACAGGTATCGCACGCCAGATTCAACGAGCCACCAAGCCGATATTTCGTGCATCCAACGAGCTAAAGGCCTCTCCAGGGGCAAGGCCTGTTTGTCATCCGCCCGCCTCCACATCATTGTCTCAGCACAGAAATGCACGTCGCCATCGTCTTCTTCAAAGCCCATTGCTAGTCTGCCATCTGCATATTCCATATTTTTCATTTCAATTTCAAACTCAACACGGTTGCTGCTACGTTTAACAACGCGATAAATGCCACAAACCAAGTCGCCTTCTTTAAAATCGAGAGAGCGAATATGGGATCGTTTGAAACTTTTGAGTTCTTCTGGGGTTTTGCACATGAGCCGGATCATCAATGCTTGTGGCAAACGCGTAAAAACGGACATATTGCGACGGATAAGCTTGGTGAAAAGATGTTCCATTGGTATGCAGTCTGACAGCGAGCTGCGAGAAACAGAGTCCGAGGTGAAATCATGAAGCCCAAAGTATTCATCTGTAAAGGCTGATTCTGGGATAGACTCGATTATCACCGGTTCTAAGTATGAAGCTCCCAGGTTCCCTCGTTCCGAAGAGTGCTGGATCCGAGACGACAGTCTCCGGTGAAAAAGGTAGAGGTACAGCACGAATACGCCTGCGAGTACACCCATGATCGTAGCGATTAAACTAAGCATGATATGTTTCTATTCTGTTTGTTATGGGTGTTTTGTCACTCAGTGGGGTATTGGTCAAGTTGAAGAATTTGGCGCGTGTCAAGTGAGATGGATGACGGCAAAAGTTGACTGAAAGTGGTGAATTGTCAGGTGAACTTAAATACGAGCCGCCCTTTTCTCCGTGCCGGATCTTACCTACATCTATCTTGTCACAGAATCCCGCCTAATTCATGAACTTCGCAAACGCTGTTTACTGGTAGTGAATTCAATTTTAATGCCCCGTGGAACACCTGAGCAGCTCAAGCGGCAGGCCATCATTGTATCCACTTTACTACCTAGTAGTTATCGATCATAGCCTAATCCTGACTGTAGATCACGTGGATTGCTAACTATTTATAGCATGAGGTTTACTCAAGAAGAATCCAGGTTTGCGAGGAAATGTTGGTGATATAAGCTTCTGGATAATATACATGAAGGGACTCGTAAGGTAATACTTCAGAATAATCTGCATAATCAGTTAAAAGATGTTTCGAAGTCGAAAAACCAAGAGGGAGAGGGATGAGTCTATTTCAAGTTGTCCAGGTAGCACTTGAGAGACTACCTCATAAGGGCGGTGTCTCTTTGGCCCGATCGCCTTCCTTGCACATTAATTTTACACACATGTGCAACTTCAAATTGCTTCTGTCGTCTCATCATTCCTCTTGAAGTCACAAGGACTCAAACAACCTCACCGCTACTGTACATATCTGCCAACATGGCCAACTTCATCACCAACTTTCATGGACTACCAGCCGAAGTGCGGTGTCAGATATGGGACCTCGCTCTCACAGCCGACTGGTCAGTCACCAGCTTTCAACTCGTCAATGATGGCATTAGGATCGCAGGCAAAACATACCACCGGCGCGTAGGCAAAATCTGCCGCGATGCTCAACAACTCATGCGTTACAGACTGACGGAAATCGAAGGACTTGGATGGTTCAAACTGGACCAACATATGTTTTTCTTCCAAGACATCGAAGCAAATGGCAAACTGATGCAGTGCATCGCAAAAGACTACGATCTATTCCCGCAAATACAACACATCTGCATAAATCCACGCAGCGACCGTCATTTCCTCGTGACGCTCGAATACATAGCAACGAAGTGCGACTCATTGCGCACGGTAGTCATCGTTGCACCATGGCTCATTCCACCTGAGCTTGTATCATCTGATCCTGCTGCAGACTGGGCGGTATACAATTTTGAATGGACACAGAAGTGGTTTCGGAGTTGGCCGCGGGCATCTTCTCGATCGCTGACAACTTTTGATTGGGGATCCTTGGTAGAGACGGCTGCTGAGGACCGAGATGAAGCTGATGACGGTGTTAACGCATACAGATCCCTGCTTCATAGAGCAATGCAACGACTCTCAGGCCCTTTCTTTCAACTTGGTGGATACGATGTAACGTTCGATCTAATTCATCACAACATTACTCGAGAGCTGCAACGACTGGATAGAATGCAGCAGATCTTTCGAAATCATCAGTTGTCGCCCACATTACTTTTGAAAAACATTGACCAGCTACAGCGCCCGACCTCTCATTTACTTCTATAACTTTCTTGGCAAACTTTATCTACTAAAGGTTTCAGGGTCAGTATGTAAAAATAAATGTTATTATCATGGAAGTGGCGCCTATTGCGCCATTATCAGAACATTGAACATTTGAATAAGTAAAAATACAAGTCATTTTCATGTGGCGCCTATGCTGCGCTATCATCTCGGTCCTCGTAGTCTGTTGACATATTTTCAGGTGATTCATCTCAATACCGCTCCCATATTTGACAGATGTCACTCATCTAGAAATCCTTTCGAAGTGGATCCTGCCATGAGTAAAGTCCCTCTGGTCCCGGAGGCACAAGGTCTCTGAACCACGCGCGGGTATCGGCAACGCGCTGAAATTCAGCATGCCTATGCATTTGTCGCCCGAGAATCCGGGTGAAAAGGTCTGGAAGGATGTGTTTGGCATAGGTTGGAGGACCCAAAAAGTGTTTGTTCAAAAAGCTGGCGTTCTTCGGCGGTGACCATCAATTCTCTCCGTAGTTTAGAAGATTTGAGAGCAGATGAAGGGTAAGGACACCTTTTCAGTTGGAAGGCAACGCGGTATGTGTTGCGGTCAGAAACCAAACCACCTTTATTCTCGCTGAATAGCAACGGGAATACGCAGAGGGTTGACACCGGTACAACTGTGCCCGGGAAATCGAGAATTCCAGTGATGTTGAAATCATCATCAACCTGCGTAAACTAGTAGGGTTCTTGCATTTGAGCTAACGAGGGCAGCTTACCAAGATATTTCGCGCGGTGAGGTCATTGTGGTTAATCACAAATGGGCCATTCTCGAACCTTGGGACGATAAAACTGTCTGAAATCTCCATAAGAATCTCGATCTGCCACTCGGGCGTCTCTGTATTCTTCTACGTCCGGGTTGATCGCCGCGGCAGCTCGATTGAGCTCTCCCATCCCCTCGTACCAGTCATGGATTGAGGAGAATGGGCCCTTGTAGTGGGTTTTCAAGCCTTGTATGCCACGGCCTTATGTGCGGGACATGCTGTGCACATGGCGTCAACAAAGGGCCCGACAAAAAGGTTGCCATTGGCGTCTTCTCGCAAGGACCCTATCTTGTCGAATGTGTGAGATGCTGATATTTTGAAACATCAGGTTAGCGAACGCATCCACCCTTCACTATCAAGGCTAGAGCATATTTAACTAACTCCAGAATGACATCCGATAACTGTTCCTGGAGCTTTATGGCCCGAGCTACATCTCTCACATCTGGCACAAGGCCTTCGTACTCCAAGTACGAGGGTGAGTCCCCAGGCAGTTTCTCCATGAGGATGTACAAGGCGTTGACCGTATTTCTTGGATCAGACTGCACACGATTTGCATATATAGTCGGGACAGGAATGGTAGTGTTTTTCTTGAGATATTTCAACGTCGCGGCGTAGGACTCAGAAATATCTTCAGGCTGCGCGCATTGATCCGGGCGGGGCACTCGTGCCATCCAACGCACCCCATCGTTGTAGATGAGTTCATAGACTACGTTGAAGCCTAAAAACTCGAGACAGAGTTAGCAAGTTGTATTTGAAGCCCTGACACCCCGAAAATAACCCCATCAATGATGGGAGTACGTACCTCCGACGAATCGCGTCGCCATGTAACAGGCGACTCCTTTTCGACAAAGTCTCGCCGCTGCACAGAGCTTATCGATTCTGAGGCCCCTGACAATATCGTCAATGATAGGCCTATGTTTTTCGTGAGGATCCATGGTTTGAGGGTAGTCAATGGTTTGGGGGTGATGGATGAAGGTAGAAGAAAGAGTGAGAGAAAGTGAGAGATATTTATACATAATTCAAAGTTCTTGTAGCATATCAGCTTTGAGGATAGACAGACAGGCACGTGGAGCGTCTCTGAATAGTAGGACTCTTTACTAAGGGCTCATTTTAGTATGGACATGCTGCGTATAACGTAGTGCCTGGAGGCCTCCTATTGATAATTGGAAAGACTGTCTCGCAGGCGTCTTTGAGGCATTAATTGATACGGTCCAATCCTACAAGATTCAAGCCTTGGTCTCAATTAGGTAACTGTTGATTAGGGTTTACTGTACAGTGTAAAGAGTATGTTCAGTCAAATATGAGGTTAAAGAGAATATGATATCGCATCCTGCAAAAACCAGAGCCAAAAGTAAGAGTATCAGACAAGGACAATAAAAAAAAAAAAAAAACAGTCGTATAGGTATCCATTACCAGATATTGCGTAGTGTATGCGTTTATGAGACTAAGAGATCCAAAGCGAAATCATTTTATTTGGCAGCAGTCCGAGGTGGCGCTGGCCTTCCCGCAACTGGAAGCACTTCAATCCGACCACTGTTGTGCCAAATGGCTAGAGGAACACCGCACTTTCCGCAGAGATGGTTCGCGTCCTTAAAGTGTGAGATCAGATATGGGATACACCCAAGACAGCAACAGAAGCAAAGAACAGCAGCCAATGCACTATAAACAGTTAGGGTGGCTGCACTTCATTCAAATTGTGGGGATTCGACGTACTGGTTTGTGGATCCCGATCTCAGTTCCACTTTTGTCAGCTCTCGTTGCCTACAGGCGGGACAGTCTACCGGAGCCGGTGTTGATTGAAGCGCATGCAGAGGTACTGCAGTCGCATAGCTCGTGGGCTGACCAGCGGGTGTATAGTATGCCTGTGGTTGGAATTGATGTGGCACTACTTGGGCTGGCTGCCCTGGGTAAGTTTTCACATCTGCGGGAGTATTGACGGCCTGTTGTGTCGCAAATGAATTTTGCTCTCCGTAGTATGGTTGTCCGTGGTATGCTTTCTCGGATACCGGGGCAGGATTGACGGGGATTGGGGCTTCCTCTGGTCGATTGCGTTCATATGGGGGTACGGGGGGTTCGTTTGCGACTCCTGATGGAGCTGGTGTATGGGAGTTGGCGCCGTCTGCCGTGTGCATAGGGCTCACGGGGCTCATGATATGCTGTTGGTTTGCTTCAACAGGAATAAGACCTAGTGACAGCGTGTCAGTTCATCGCGCAGACGCAATTTGAAGGTTCCTTGTTGCGACAGGGCGCTGGACGCACCTTCGCTGTCGTTTCCTCCGCTCATCGTGAACTCAAAAATGCGGAAGATCGTGGAGATTAATCAAAGTCAACCAAATACAGGGGGTTGATCCTAATTTCGTGATTAAGATGAATCGCTGTCGTAAGAGGGTTCACAAGAATGAGTTCGCGTCCTGCAGGGCTTGAGACAGATAACACGGAATTAAAAAGACCCCTTTGCATTAGCGAGCCTCATGAGAGGGCTGTGTCTGGGTCACAGAAACTTACTCCGGACTCCGCCCGAGTTGTATTTCCTAGAGAAGTAAATATCGACATTGCTATTATTGGCGCGCGTGGTTGATCGGCAAAGTGGATCCTAGACTTACCATTAAATTGAAGCCTACCATTTTCCTATTAGGCGGAGGCTTGTTCCACTCCGCATTCATATATCACGGGGGTTGACAGCCTTATCATGACTAGACAAAATTGTTTAGGCCATGCTTAATGTGCCTTCATGACTCGATCAAAAAAAATGTCACCATTCTTCAACGAAATAAACCCTTGCAGACGCGGAACAAGGGGCGCAACGACTGCGCAACGGGGATACATAGAATGCATTTCATATTAATGAGTTCTAGTAATGCCCACCTAGTGATATGTTGCTGCTGTTGAGCGAGTCTCTGTGCAAAAATATTAGGGCAAGTTGCTCAAACGCCCGTGAAGATTCCAAGTTCCTGGTCCCTGTTCAAGGCCGATCTTTACTGTATAAGGACAAGCTCAGACTTTGGAAACATATCCAGCTGCAGAATTGCACAGCCCACATCAGAAATCGCTTGTCTAAGATTGCTTAGTGCACATGTGTTGAAATGGAATAGCTATAGTATTGAGTTATGACTATTTCTGAAGCTGCAGCCCTACATGTGAACAGCTTCATTTCTCATGCCCAGGCCTCAGCTGACAGGAGCTGTAATAGAGCCATTCTGCTACTTCTTTTTGAATGGTCCATTCATTCATGCTCTTTATATTTCTTTAGCTGGTTAAATCAAACATTAAAATAAGAGCCGGTGTCATTCCTCCTCAAATCGTTCATGGATTGCACTGTATTATATCGAGCAGCAAACTCAGTTCCACTCATTCCATGTTGAACTATGGGATTTACTCCCGCTTATGTTCTTCCTTCAGATACTGTCCCTTTGAAAAGCGGCCGTGGTCGAATCTTGTCTGAAGAGGGACTCTTGCGTGCTGAGAATAATACTGCGCCCGCAAATTCAATTGCTCCAGCTGTGCCTTCAAATCTAACAAGATCTTTATCCTCGAAGGTGATGTGGCCACTTTGTGGCTCAAAGTCCATATTCCCCTCGATAAGACTGCGGTAAGTGAGCTTGAACAAATACTTGAGACGCTGGTCTTGGCCTTCTTTAGACTTCAAGGTTTGGTGTATTCAGGGGCTTAGGAGCCGGTGCTTTTCGCTTGAAGTGAGATCCATCAGAGCCTTCCATCCATCAACCTTCAGTTCATTCCCTGAAATAGGTGTCAATGTCTCCAAGAAAATTCCTTTCCGTTGTGGTTTGAAGCAGATCGAGGCGGATTTCCACCCACAAACGAGCCCAGATCTCGAAATTTTCAGCACACACCAGCTCCACTGGCTCTCGGTTCCATCATTCTCATCCATACACGCAAGGGTGCAGGTCTTGATACGGTATCGGACGAAGGTTTCGACCTAGTTCTTCTGATTCTCCAGGGTCGCTGGAAGGAGCCCTTCTCCAAATTTCAACGTGAGGAGCCAGAACTGGTTATAATTGATAAACATTCAATCTTCCGACGCGCTGATTTGGGTATTCCACAAGAAGATGGCGACTAGGTTCATACAGATATCGCACGGTTCGGCTACTTAAAAAAAAACGGTTTCAAGAGATTGAAAACTCGCGACTGAGAACATTTACCAAGGAAAGGGAAATCGTGCTCATGGATCAAATTCACCGCGCATTCAAAGGCATCCTCTCTGCGAAAGATATCAGCTCCTCTGCATTCATTATGAAGCCGCATGCTTCAATTGCCTGGGCGGGTATCATGCTGCTTCGGGATCCACTGGCCAGATTCTTTAAGCATGACGAGGTTCCAAGACCGTACAGCTATACATGGCTGTTTTTCGATAACATACGTGCTTTTTCCTGTACTTTGACACTTTAATCGTTCATGAACAATCCGCTTTCTGCGGGACTGGACGAATCCCAATAAGTGGCGTGGCCTACTTCAAACCATCACGTATCTCGATGAGGCCCTTCGCGATAATTGGATGATCTTTGCTGGAGCTCATATTCACAAAATCGTCGGCAGTTTTAATGACAGATAACGGACAGTTATCACATCTATCAGAAGTCGAGGCATTATGTATATCCTGATTCCCAAGAAATGCAGTTTTTGAATATGGAGCTGACATGACACAATCTTGAAAGCAGACCAAACAATTAGAGCTCTTCAAAAGACTTCCAATAGTTTCAAATGCAAAATTCAATTCCTTCCTTCCTTCCTTCCAAGATCAAACCAACATTGAAGTCGAAACTTGAATGCCTCGATGATACCCGGGCCTGCATATATACCTTCCTCTCCCAGCTCCAAGCTTGGGCACAACATTCAACCTTGGAACCTTGGAATGTTCCAAGGTTTGAATCCTCCACCGGCGAATATCTAGTCTTCTGGCTTGGTCCACGGGTTATATGGCAGTAACTGATAAATTCAATGTTTGAATCGATAATCACTCGCACATTCGCTGCAGCTTGCCACTGGCAGCGAAAAGAACCTCTTGCCCCCGACGATCAAGCTTCCAATGTTTACCCCATCGCCTGTGTCTCGCAGCCAGACTTTTACTTTGACAAAACCATGTCCGGACGCAATGATCTAAAATGATTCTTCTCTTGCATCGCCAAAGAGCTTGCGGAGTCTTTACTAGAGCCCAATCATCGGTACGGACAACATCAGTTATCGATGGGCAAGGTTGATTTTCAAACACCTGCTAGGGCTTTAAAAGAAGACACTGCTATGCGTGACCCTGGTATTAGTGGTAGATGTCCTTTATGAAGCTATGTCAAAGAATTCGCAAAATCCTCCATGGTCATAACGCAAACTATGAGGCTGCTGGCTGCAGCTGCGAAGTTGAAGAACATTCAATTGAAGCTTCTTCTGATGAGACCACTATGTATTTGGATCATCCAATCAACCAGATTGTCTCCCAACTTCCAGTCGAGGATCTTCTACAAAATTTCAACAACGAGCGCTGGATCAGTGATCCCGAAGCCAAGACAATTGCTGCGGTCCTCGCAAGAAGGATTGATGGCCTTTTCATCTATACAGCAACGGCCTGTAACTTCTTAGATAGAGTAGACTGTGACTGGGACGATTAAAAAGAGCGTTTGAATGAACTATCTGGCTGTGACACGGCAGCCGAACCCCCACTGGACAATATCGATCGAATGTACAGCGAAATTTTGCGCTACTGCATCTTTTACGGGAGCAGAAAGACACAAAAAAAGAAGGCTACTTAGTTTCCTGGCCCTTTTTAAGCGCAGAATTGAGAATTGGAAATATTGTCATCTCGGCAGAGCCTTTCCGTTGCTGCGCAACTCACTCTCTTCGAATTGAACACCATAGTGTTTCAGCTGCGAGCGGACAAACTTTGGGAGGCTTTTCATTGCTTCTAGTCCTTCAGGAGAGCGTTTAGGTAAGAACATGCTCCAAAGTCGAGAGCTTTCGACGCGTTCCGCGCCATCGACGGTGAATTTTCCGGCAAATGAGACGAACCCATCACGCTCGATACCGGCAGGATAGTTCGAAGGCATCCTCGTGGGAAATTTGAAATGCGCCTCAGAAACAGTGGTCAGGAGTAGTAGGGGGGTGTAAGTGGGACGGATGAAAAAAAATTAATCTCAGTTCCCTTCACTTGCGAGAACCCCAGAGAATTTTTCTAAGCCATGGGAATCCCGTGGGATTGGGAATGGGATTGTGATCTATAGTCATATCAACCTCTAGCTTATACCTAGCAGTCTGATTGGCCTATTGCGGGATCATGTGACCTGGGGATGATAAGTATGATATTAATATCTAAATAGATGACAACTGTATACACCCGTAAACAGGTCTAGATGTCAAGAGCTAGGCAAACAACGAAAAGAAAATAGCCCACAGAAGTACCTGTATAAACAAGGAGCTGCTCTGCTCCTGGTTAAAATGCTTTCAGAACACACCGCCACAGGGACAATCAGATGAGGCTGGTTGTTCTTCCATTCAACTCAGTTCTTCGAAGAGGTTGCTATCTCTGTGTCTTCTGCGCTTGTGGCTTGGTCAAATTCTGAGTTGAACTACATATATGATAGAAAATAGCTTAGATGATTGCATCTCATACTATACATTTAAAGCATCATAATTATATGGTATCAATTGTGCAGCCGGCTACTGGGGCAACGTGATCTTCTCAGTTCAAGTTGTTGCCCCCGTTGACTTATCTCAAGTTAGGTAAACTTGGAAAAGTGAGAGATAATAATCTGCTGCCTGGTCTTTCCTTTTACCATGCCCGCCCCACCTCTTCACCCAGTGTTCATTTTATGAACATTAATAAATTTGCGAGCATGTCTATATATGCTTATCACGTTACCAGCTCTACAGAAGACATGTTACTAGCATCCGATATAGAACAAGGTGCTAAGGCTAGACATCAACGTCTATTGTTGACACCCTCAATAATACCAAAGCCCGCAAATTTTGACGCGAAGGATTCGAGATTCTTTAAAAGATTTGCCAGTCTACCTTCACCAGAAGAAGTTCGCAAGCAAGGAGAAGCTCAACATTGTGAAGGCATACTTGTGGACAATAGGAGATCTTTTTCGATGGGAGGGCCTTATGTTCGACCGCTACCTGCATGTGTGACTTTCAAGGACCTATGCTTCCTCGTCAAATGGGGTAGTGCTATAACAATCACAAAGGGCCAGTGCCTCTACGCTGTTCACAAACTCTTCAAGGGCCGTGTTCTAGTCCCTAAAGTATATGAATAGCAAAAGGATAGTGACCAGGTATTTATTTACATAGAATACTTACGGCATCCATGGACTTGAAAACAAACGTGAGATTCAATGGAAACTGATGAACGGACGTTAATCTGTGCTGAACTTCACACGATCTTTCCAAAACTTCGCAGTCTTGAACCGAGCCCAGATGATCGATTCATAGGTAATTATCTCCTCAAAGACTATACTGTTGTCTGTTACTAAATCTTTCTCATCAATCAGGCAACATTACACGATCTCCCTTGCACGATAGAGCCATTTGTGATGAATATAAGTCTGAAGCTGGGCCGTTCAAAAGTGCCAAAGCCTTTCACTACTGGTTCACATTCCTCTGCCACCAAAAAACCGATGTCCGACCCATCTTACCTATTTTTCGAATCACTCTGTCACCACCTGCCGGACGAATATCCCATAAAATTTACCCATGGAGATCTTCGTCGGAGCAATATCTTGATAATGGGGTTCCGCCCCTATCGCACTCTTGCCATCATTGATTGCGAACAGCCTGGATGATTGCCTATCCATTGGGAGGTCGGAAAAGCCCAGTATGTGGTTCGCAGGTATGAGGAACCCATTTACCAGCACTTGGGACCTGTGGAATTATTACACAATGTTTATAAGATGCTGATGAAGTAGACATGGGTCTCAGACTTATACTCAACATGGTCTGGAGAATGGTGTGCTTCAAGTGCTGAGAGCGGATCGATGATACCTATACGCCGATATCGATGTGTTGTGAATACTTACCCCCACATGAGCGTTAAACCCAACCTATTCAGTATCATATCTCAAAATCCCCCTAATCCATGAGCGCCCGATGAGAATACCACAATTTTTCCTCAAATACCTCGCATAAGCACAGTGTTGTCACCACATACGTACCCTCCTGACTTACACCGTACATGATTCCTCGGACTTACCAAATTCACAGCTTTCCCCGATAACCCGCCCCACAATGACCCAAGGCACAGCCAACCACCGCAACTTGGTGACAACATCCAACATTCGTCTTATCCACAGGACTTAATCGGAGACAAGAGTTAAGACCGTAACTCAATTTCCCCTTGATTTGGAATTGTGGATATAAAAAGGGTCGTGCGGCCTCATTCCTTTCTTCCAACCCTGTTCGCTGCACCTCATGTTGAGAATGGCTTCCAAAATCCATCCCACAATTAAACTCGCCAGTGGATATGGGATTCCTCGATTAGGATTCGGAGTAAGTTATAATCAAAGTCAAACTGAACGGCAACCACATCATTAACATACTGGCTCTAGGTCTACAAAACGTGATTATTTCCTTGCCACACCAGTCTTTGCTATGCCATGACTAACTCTCAAAAAAGCCCGGCAGATGAAACAGAGCGATGTTGTCTGGAAGCGTTCAAAGCAGGATATCGCCATGTAAGTCTACCTAAAAGACTCACGTCTTTCCTTCAAAAACAGGCCCTGACGTCCGCCCAGATCGATTCAGCAGCCAAATATTACAACGAAGCTGGCTGCGGCAACGCCATTCGCGCATCTGGAATACCCCGAGGTCAAATATTCTTTACAAGCAAAGCTGGCGATGTCACCTACGACCAAGTGAAAGCACAAGTCGATAAAAGCCTCGCCGAGTCGAAGCTAGAGTACATTGATTTGATGCTCCTCCATAACCCCTTTGGAGGATCTGAGAACCGGAAGGGTGGTTGGAGAGCTGTGAGTACCTCCCGCACTGCCTGTGATACTCTTGCATAGCTGATACATCAATACAGCTGGTTGAAGCCGTCGAAGCAGGAAAAGTCCGCTCAATCGGCGTCAGTAACTACGGCGTGCACCACCTCGATGAACTTGAGCAACATATAATTGAATTAGAAGCAGAGCGCGGCGGAAAAGGAAAAGGCGGTGTCGTGAGCATCAACCAGATCGAGCTACATCCATGGCTGGCGCACCGTGAGATCGCAGACTGGTGCAAAAAACGTGGTATTATCGTTGAGGCCTTCTGTCCGATCGTGCGAGGAACTCGCTTTGAGGAGCCATCCGTCAAGAGTCTGGCGGAGAAATACTCCAAGACACCAGCTCAGATTCTTATTCGATGGAGTATTGACAAGGGTCATGTCCCCCTCGTCAAGAGTGTTACTTCATCGCGCATTGCCTCGAACGCCGACGTCTTTGATTTCTCGCTTACAGAAGAAGAGGTTCAAGAACTGGAGACGGATGAGTATGGTTCCGTCTCATGGAATCCTACCCGTTCAAAATTAGAGGATTAGAGAGTATTAAATACACAGTATCATAACAGGGGCTAAACATTTGAAGCCTGAGCATCATGTTCCATGGTCTAGAAATCCCCTCGTATTTTTGTTTTCGTCTCGTTTCCCATGCATCGCATGATCGTAGGTGATGTTTTGGGGGCCTATAAAGAGTCGGGCGTTTTTGGCCCCGCCCCCATCTGCGTTGAGCCTGAGTTGGTTTTCACGCGCTCGAACCCGCTTATTGTGTTGTCTGCTGAGGTGTCGTTCTTTCTTTTCTCGGGCTATTGTCGCGCTGTCTTTGCCTGTGAAGAGTTTTTTGATCCAGTCCATTGTTCCTTTGCGCAATCTAGATGGTACGTTAGGATCATGTATCTCGGTCGGTGCATAGTAGGGTTCAGGAGGGGGTCAACATACTGTGCCGTGGACGACTGGGATATGAGTCATGGATATTGTACAGTTTCAAGTTTGAATAGTGACCAGGGCAGAAATGGCATCTTCGATCAAGACTCTTGTCATCCAGTGAAAATGAGGCCAAGATGTCTCACGTGTGGATCTAACGGGGCGTTGGGTTTTCGTATCTCATAGTGGCGCCTTGTTAAATGCGCACACAAAGTATCTTTGGGCTTCTTGAAGCGCCAACAGAATACATGAAAGATTTCATCTTCTTAATGCATCATGATATTCCAAGGTTCTCCCAGTCATGTCGCATCAGTGCAAAGAAGCGTGTTATGGCTGCCTACGCCAAGCAACCGAATTAATGTGTCAGACTAAATAAAAATAGAAATGGAAATCATATTCTCCAAAGTACCTCACATGCCTTAATACCTACTCTATCCTTAATCTTAAATTAGCATCTCAATCGCCTCATGGACAAAGCTGGCTATTGTGAAAACCATCATGGTTAATAAGCCTAAGCAGCCATGTGGGTCTAAACGGAATAGTGCGGGGTCCATCTCGCACCTCTCGCACCTCAATTGCGCACTTGGACTAGGGGCTTATCGAGGCTGTGCGGTATCTATTTTAACTATCATGACAAGCTTTCCCTCCTAGTCCATCCATTGCAGGACATTCAGGGAGATTCCAGGGGGTGATGGCGAACGTGGGCCAAAACATCTGGGCTCCCCCTCCACCCAACCCCATCATCTCACTGCCGGGGCCTGGCAGACCCGAAGATACAAACAAGCGGAGACTGCTATTGATCTACGTCCATGGATTCCAGGGCGATGAGACGACCTTCCAGGAGTTCCCGAAACATCTCCATGGTCCTGTGTCTGATATGCTGATTGAGTCGCACGTGGTGTATACACGGATTTATCCACGGTACAAGTCTCAGGGCGAGTTGCAAACGGCTGTCAACCATTTCAGTGCATGGTACGTCATGACCCACTATACCGAATATTGTTTATTTCCTCCACATGGCCACGGTCTTGTTGAAACTAATGAGCAACAGGCTAGCACCGCATCAAGCAGATGATCTAGATGTTATCTTGCTAGGGCATAGTATTGGCGGTATTCTCAGTGCAGATGTTACATTGTTGCAACGTGGAAGCAGGCCAAAGCATCGCATTCTCGGCATCATCGCCTTTGATACCCCATTCTTGGGACTGCATCCTCGCATCATTTCAGATGGACTCAAAAGTATCTGGCCTTCTAAAGAGGATGTCTCCGCTGAGGATAAAATAGCAGATGAACAAGAGGCGTTGGGAATGGAGCCAGCGTACAAACCCACTGTCCCCATGGAAAGAGTCGAGGCGCCTGATCCGAACTTCAATCGTCCCTGGCGAAATGATAAGCGACAACCCGACCGGGGTTTTCTCGGGGGTATGAAACATTTTGTGGAAAAGAAACGAAACGAAGAATGTTTCGGTCGAGCGGTCTTTAATCGCTTTCTTTCCCCTGTTAAGTTTGCCAACTGTGTTAACAATTACACTGAGTTGAAGCAGCGGTATATGGCTATCAAGCGCATGGAACATGAGTCGAATCCGTACAGAATACGGTTCTTCAACTACTACACTTCCAGTGAGGGGAGGCCAAAGAAGCCTAAGAAAACAGGGGAGAAATCTGATGATAAAGAGAATCAGAATGAGAATGACAAGTACAATGGCAATGGCAATGACAATGACAATGAGAAAGGGGAAAGTGCACCTTCGACACCACCACGAGAAGGCTCTTTGACTCCCAGCTTGGCCGAGTCCTCACAGATGAGCGCGAGCATGAGCAGTCTATCGCTCGCAGAAAGCTCCTCTCTTTCTGAATCTATGTCTCATTCAACAGGGGACTCTGGGAACTCCAACTTGAAGGTCCCCACGCCTAAAAAGCTGCAGAGGTTCATTCTTCTCCCCTCTTGGCATTGGAAGACCGATGATGATGCAGGATGGGGGCCTGTGTCGATGGGGCAGATGGATGCAGTACTTGCGCATCAATCTATGTTTACTCCTAAGGGCCGACATTATGAGCACCTTTTGGGTGATACTATTTCTTTGATTGAGAGATGGGTTCAGGATGATCTTACTCGACGGCTCGTACAAGAATATAGCTGAGGGTTTATTATAATAATGGTCAATGAATGTCTTTTGCTTAGAATGTTGTTTAGAAGCCATACCCAGAATTTGATTTGGTCTTTTTGATGAGTGATGAGCACATGCACAACTTGATTGAACATAGCAAGGGATAGAATCTTGGAAGAGGTTGGAAAAGGTCGAATGATAGTACTGTTTAATAATTCACTCCTGTCAAACTGGTACTGTACTATTCTTTCATCTATGCGTCTACCTACGCGTCTTTCTGATGGCTCTCTATTGTGTATGGAGGTACATATAGTAGAGATCCCAACTATATACTATCACAACCTTAGAACCTTAGAAGGGATAGGATAACTAACCGAGTCGACTCAAGCTGTGCTTGTGCTAAACAGCCACCTCACTTTAATCCAGCGCAATCCACTAATTTAAAATTACGAGTACGAAGTACACAATCTCCGCCAATATCCGTAATGTCCTCCTAAAACCACGATCTAATCACCAAGCCGACAGTCTGATGAACTTAATGCCGCCCCACCCGAACATCCACACCCGTGCCAGTGCTAGATCGGCACACATGTATCCGACGCGCCCCCTGATTGACCCTAAACAACTTGAACCCTACAACCCATATCATTACAAATACAAATTAACCACCAACATTCCATCAAACAGTTCGCGACTCACAAGCCCCCAATGACCCCGTGCAGTCTCACGCTCAAAACAACCCAAAACATAGTTCAATCCAATATACCCACCACCGTTACACCCAACAATCCCGTCACACATAGCGCATTCACCAACGCCACCGTATGAAGCTGGTCTCAATCAGGTTAAGGCCTCCTCGCTAATACTGTATTCAGGATGCAAGGCTGTGGAGGCTAGTGGGTCAATAGTACCCATTCAGGAATTTTAGTCATGCCAAGGATCCCCTAGACCCTTAGACAGATGTATCCGCAAATAAACGGAACGAGAATTGTTTGCGCTGGGGCCGAATAATGAGTTTGGCTTGCATTCAGCGCTAAGATAGTATTACGGTGCTAGTATTATAGCCCCATACTGTAATGGACTGTGAGTTGGGCTGGGTCGGAGGATGCGCTAGGGCTTAGTTGATTGTTTAAGCTTGAAAGGGTTCCCCACGGTCTTTCATGTTACGCAGTGTAGTTTTCTTTCTTTTTTTTTTTTTTTTTCTTTTTTCTTAAGCTTTTGTGTTGATGATTCATGCGTTCATCACAGTCGTAGATCTTATTACATTTGATCTTGACGCGCTGCTGGGACGATCGTATCTAGATTCTTCCACGACCAGCCTGTAGTCATGAAGCAGGCGAGGATACTGACAGGGGCTGCTCTGTTGACAGCTGTCGCGGCGGAGGACCTGACTCAACATGTCGATGTATTGTATGTGAACCTTTTGCCCCAATCTCGTAGTCGAAACTAATAATGGCCGACGCAGTATGGGCACAGAAGGTGGTGGTAACGACTTCCCCGGCGCAGTACGACCTTTTGGCATGGTCAAGCTCGGTCCCGATCTGTTAGATTCCAAAACAGACGCGTACTCAGGATATCTGCCTAATGGAGATTTCTCTGGCTTCAGTATGATGCACGAGCATGGGACTGGAGGAGCACCTAAATATGGGACTGTCTCGCAGTTGCCTTTGGTTGGCAATATCAGTGATCCTCTGTCTAATATCACGGTCAGTCGGAGCGGGACTGATGAAGCCTCTGTTGGATACTACAAAGCGCAGACTGGAGATGGGGTGAAGGTTGAGCTGAGCGCATCCTCGAGAGCGGGCGTCTATCGGTATACATTTCCCTCTGGATCCAAGGGGAATGTGCTTGTTGATGTTTCGCATGTTTTGCCTTCGTTCCGTGGTCAGGGTCTTAGCCAGAATTATGAGGGTGGTAATATTACTATCTTTTCTGATGGGCATTATGAGGGTGCTGGTGTTTATAACAATGGGTGGAATGAGGCACCGGATTGGACTATTTACTTCTGTAAGTTTTGCAAGATGATGTTCTTGGACAAGTACTGATTTCTCCAGGTGGTTACTTTGACTCCGCTGCTAGCAGTAACAAAACCTATACGGCTACCGGTGGACACAAGAGCGTCGTGGCATCTGGCGGCTTTGCTTCGTCCAACTCAACATACAAGCGTGTTGGTGGACTGTTTTCGTTTAGCGATAGCGAAGTCATCTCCCGCGTTGGAATTTCCTGGGTTTCCAACAAGCAAGCTTGCAAGAACGTGAACTCTGAGATTCCAAAGGGCACTAAATTTGAATCAGTGGTCGAGGATGCAGTCTCTGAATGGAACGAGGAGGTTCTATCCAAGATCACCACAACAAACACCAACGCAACCAGTCTCAGCCTGTTATACACATCTCTCTACTTCATGCATCTGATCCCGACAAATCAAACCGGAGAAAACCCCTACTGGTCCTCATCCGAGCCATATTATCAAGATATCTTCACATTCTGGGTAAGCAATGACAAGAAAGAAACCACCCGGTACGGAACTTCAAACTGATCTGGTCTAGGACCTCTTCCGCTGCTCAACATCACTAATGCAAATCCTCCAACCAACCTCCTACGAAGAACAAATTCGCTCCTTAATCGACATCTGGCGAAACGTCGGCTACATGCCCGATGCCCGATCCTCAAACTACAACGGCCGCACTCAAGGCGGTTCAAACGCCGACAACATCCTCGCAGACGCCTATGTCAAAGGAGTCCGCGGCTCCGTCAACTGGGCCGATGGCTACAAAGCTATGGTTAAAGACGCAGAAGTCACACCAGCCAATTACCCAGTTGATTGGATGGCTCCAGACTCTTCAACACACGAAGGTCGAAGTGCTCTGCCCGACTGGTTAAAGTACGGCTATATCACGCCTACGTATAGTCGAGCTGTGAGTCGGGCTGTGGAATATGCGTATAATGATTTCGGACTATACCAGGTTGCGGCTGGGCTGGGGAAAGATCATGATGCGCAGAAGTATTTGAATCGGTCGCGGAATTGGAGGAATCATTGGAATCCGGACTTGAGTTCGTTGGGCTTTAAGGGCTTTGTGGTACCTAGGGATACAGATGGATTTATTGATACTGATCCGTTGAGTGATACGGGGTACTGGGGGGATGCTTATTATGAGGCTAATTCTTGGGCGTACTCGTTTGCCGATGTGCATGATATGAAGCATATGATTCAATTGATGGGTGGAGAGGAGACGTTTGTTTCACGGTTGGATACTATGTTTACTGATGGCGCGAGTGGGTCGAGTGGAACTATTTTTGACTCAACTAATGAGCCGTGAGTATCCATTACCTCTATAACTGTCTACCTATGTGTCTATACTAATCTCTGCAGGATGTTCAATCTCCCGTACCTGTACAACTATGTCGGTCGCCAGGACCTGTCCGTCGAGCGATCTCGCAAGGTCGCCAAGGAAGACTATGCCACCGGTGTCTCTGGTCTACCGGGGAATAGTGATGCAGGCGCCATGCAGACCTGGCTACTCTGGAACATGATCGGCCTCTACCCGATCACCGGCCAAACAACCTTCCTGATTCATTCGCCCTGGTTCGAGTCGATGACCATTGACCTGGGCAATGACAAGAGCCTGAAGATCACATCCACCGGCGGCGATGGCAACGGCGACACGGATATCTACGTGCAAGGCCTCAAAGTCAACGGCAAGACATGGAAGAAGAACTGGTTAACCTGGAACGACGTCTTCGCAGAGGGAGGCACACTAGAGTTTGAGCTGGGGCCAACAGCCGTCAATTGGACGACCGGTGAGCTGCCCCCGAGTCCTGCATCTTAACGTCGGATGGCGGGGTTACTGCAGGTTACCGTGAGGGATTTCTTGTCAAGTTGATTCCTTCATTCCTTTTATCGCTGGTGTCTTTATTTCCATTCATACTGTTTAGAGTCCCCATGATGGCGGCAGGTCCAGCATGTTTACATTCTACTATTTAGTCCGTCGCTGGTCGTCGGGTTTAAATAAGATCACAGCTTGATATTAAAGCTTCGTGTACATCAAAGGCTAGACTCGTATTCCGTCTTTACCCCTTTTCAGCTGCAACAGGTCGCACCGCGCCAGGCCAGGAACGGCGCAGCCAAGATGGACGCATTCGGAACAGCAATAGTTCTCAGTATTCACGACTAGCTCATTCTATCTTGAATATACCAAGTTAGCAGACTTAATTTATCGTATTATTTGAATAATTTCCATAATTACCCCTGTTTCTTAGCAATCATAGGCTAGAATCCCAGCTGCAACAAAAAGTAGGCAGAAGTTGGAAAGTGGGCAGTCCAGAGCGGAGGCCCGAGCTCTCCGCATTCCCCACCCGAGCATCATCCATGATAAACGTTGAGGGGTTGCTCACCCCCCTCTTCTTTTCTTTTCTTTTCCCATAATTTTTTTTTTATTTCAAAAATCTTCATAATGACATCTGAATCAGCTGTCATCCCCGATGGAACAGGTAAATACCCTCGTGCCAGAACGAATTGATCTTCTTCGGGCGGTCCCAGCAACAAAAACGTCATAACTGATAACGGCCCCCAGGTGTTCTCAAGCTTGATCCGTGGCTGGAACCGCACCGGGAGGTGTTGAAGCACCGGTTTAGCTTGGTCAAGAAATGGGCGGATGACATTGAGAAGTCGGAGGGTGGTTTGGACAAGTTTAGCAAGGTGAGTAGCTTGAGCTGGGAGATGCGAGTTTTCGAAGCTTGGAGCTGACCATGATGCGGATAATAGGGATATGAGACGTTTGGTCTTCATGTTTTGCCAAATGGAGATATCACGTACCGTGAATGGGCACCGAATGCGGTGCAGGCATCGTTAGTCGGTGATTTCAGTATGTGTTGCTCTGGAGAGCTGGTGGATCAATACTGAGACTGGCAGATAACTGGGATACCAATGCGAACGCCATGACCAAGGATAACTATGGAGTTTGGAGTGTCACTGTCCCTGCTAAGGATGGAGCTGCAGCTATTCCTCACGAGAGCAAGATCAAGGTGAGCTACACTCAAGCTCAGCCATTCACCTCAATGCTAAAACACTCTAGATCACAATGGTTCTCCCCAGCGGCGAACGCATCTACCGAATCCCAGCATGGATCAAGCGAGTCGTTCAAGACCTAAAAATCTCCCCAACATACGATGCTGTATTCTGGAACCCACCCGCAAACGAACGCTACAGCTTCAAACACTCGCGTCCCAAGAAGCCCGAGAGTCTACGAATCTACGAAGCCCACGTCGGTATCTCATCCAAGGAAACGCGCGTCGCTACATACAAGGAGTTCACAAAGAACATGCTCCCCCGCATCAAGTATTTGGGCTACAACGCTATCCAGCTAATGGCCATCATGGAGCATGCCTACTACGCCAGTTTCGGCTACCAGGTGAACAACTTCTTCGCGGCAAGCAGTCGCTACGGTTCTCCCGAGGATCTGAAGGAACTGATTGACACCGCACATGAGCTGGGACTCGTCGTCCTACTCGACGTTGTGCATAGCCATGCTTCCAAGAACGTACTTGACGGTCTGAACATGTTCGATGGCTCCGACCATCTTTACTTTCACGGTGGTGGTAAGGGCCGCCATGAGCTATGGGATAGTCGATTATTCAACTATGGAAGCCATGAAGTTCTACGTTTCCTAATGAGTAATCTTCGTTTCTGGATGGAGGAGTACCAATTTGACGGATTCCGTTTCGACGGAGTGACCAGTATGCTCTACACACACCATGGTATCGGAACGTAAGTCATTTCTACCCTTCATCCAAATCACCATTTATATTAACAAATTGACAACTCAGTGGCTTCTCGGGCGGATACCACGAATACTTCGGTCCAGCCGTCGACGAAGAAGGCGTCACATACCTAACTCTCGCCAACGAAATGCTCCACAACCTCTATCCAGAGTGTATAACCGTAGCAGAAGACGTCTCAGGCATGCCAGCCCTCTGTCTCCCCCACGCCCTCGGCGGCGTAGGCTTCGACTACCGTCTCGCAATGGCAATCCCAGACATGTACATCAAGCTCCTGAAAGAGAAAGCCGACGACGAATGGGACATCGGCAACCTCTCACACACACTAACAAACCGTCGCCACGGCGAGAAAACAATCGCCTACGCCGAAAGTCACGATCAAGCGTAAGCACCCCCAGTTCATCCACAAAGATCAAAGAAAAAAAAAGAATCAAGCTAATAAAATCCAGTCTCGTCGGAGACAAAACCCTCATGATGTGGCTCTGCGACAAAGAAATGTACACACACATGTCCACCCTAACAGAATTCACCCCCATAATCGAACGCGGAATGGCAATGCACAAAATGATCCGTCTCCTAACCCACGGCCTAGGCGGCGAAGGCTACCTCAACTTCGAAGGAAACGAATTCGGACACCCCGAATGGCTCGATTTTCCCCGCGAAGGAAACGGGAATTCCTTCTGGTACGCCCGTCGACAACTAAATCTGACCGAAGACAATCTACTCCGCTACAAGTTCCTGAACGAATTTGATCGCAGCATGCAGCTTACCGAGCAGAAATATGGGTGGTTGCATTCGCCACAGGCGTATGTTAGTTTGAAGAATGAGGCGGATAAGGTACTTGTTTTTGAGAGGGCGGGATTACTTTGGATATTCAATTTCCATCCTACAAAGTCGTTTACGGATTATCGGGTTGGGGTCGATGTTGCGGGGACTTATCGGATTGTGCTTGATAGTGATGATGGGGCCTTTGGGGGGTTGGGGAGGAATATGAAAGAGACGAGGTTTTTTACTACTGATATGCCTTGGAATGGGAGGAAGAATTTCACACAGGTTTATATTCCTACTAGGACTGCTTTGGTGAGTACTCTGTCTGATGATACGAGGAAGTTTTTTGAGGCTAATGTTTTTTCATTTTAGCTTCTGGCTTTGGAGAATACACTGTGAGGTTTGGCTGGTGTTCAACAGTACACGGAGTGCATCATGAGATGAGCGTCAGGTAATATAGGAGACAGTTAATACATGTGATTTGATTTATTGAATGTTGAAGTATGCAATGCTTTTGATTATAGTAAGCTAAAGAAGTTACAGTAGACCAAGTAGTATACTCGTGCTTGTACAATGGGGTTATACTAGATCAAGTCGAACCTCAACCGAACTAGATACTATCACATCAGCTAAGATCAGAACTACTAGCTACGTTGGCACATTACAGCACTACGGTAAATTTACTGGGACTAGAATCATTCACAAAGGAAAATACAATTGAACACCAAGATTTCTTAGGGCCGCCTCGCAAGGCCATGGTTTTCAACTCTAAATACACAATAATGAAACACAAGCCAGCCAGACGGTATTTGGGGGGATGGGGATTGCATATCCGACCAGGCTTTAAAATTCTCCAAGAGGAAAAGAGGGAATCTCATCAACTCGCTCAGTTAGACATGTCACGTCGCATCAACCCTCTCACCCTTTATCCTTCTTCCTCCCTTCTCCCTGCCTTAATCGCTGAACGCTTCATAACTTTTTCAACCTCCAACCTCTTCGTTGCTTCACCAAATCCCATCCTCCAAGTCCAGAGGATCCAATCCGTTTTGTAGGGTAGACTAGGTGTGTCAAGCCCGTTTCCAGGACGACATACGAAAGTCTAGATCGAGAACATCTGAAACAAGTAACGCGAGAACTCCCAAACGACATTCATCGGAAACCCTTCAGAAGAAATCAAATCAAATCGAGGATATCGACATTCAAATTCCCTTGTTGAGCTTCTGTTTTGCTTGTAGATCGAGTACTATACACGCATCCGAACAAAGGCAAGATGTCACGTCGAATGGGAGGAGGCACAAGCACAAATATTTCGAACAAGGGAAATTCCGGACCATAGGAAAATATCAGAGGTGACAAAGAGGAAGGAGGATAGAGAAAAAAAAATAAAACAATAGTGTTTCAGGCTAGAAGATGGCGCGAAGATTTGTAGAGGAGGAAGAGGGTTGAAGACGCCGCTAGCTAGCATATGACAAAATTACATTTAAGCAGAGCCTTCAAGCTCAGCCAGAATCTTCTCACCCTTAGCGCGGGCAGACTCAATGTCACCAACCATGTAGAAGGCGTTCTCAGGAAGGTCATCAGCCTCACCCTGGATGATGGCCTTGAAAGAACGGATGGTGTCCTTCAGGTCGACCAGCTGGCCCTCGATACCAGTGAAAACCTGGGCGACAGCGAAGGGCTGGGACAGGAAACGCTGGAGCTTACGGGCACGCTCGACAGTAAGCTTGTCAGACTCGGACAACTCGTCCATACCCAGAATGGCAATGATATCCTGGAGGGACTTGTACTCCTGGAGCATCTGCTGGACACGGGAAGCAATGGCGTAGTGCTCCTCACCAATGATACGGGGGTCCATCATACGGGACTTGGAGTCAAGAGGGTCGACAGCGGGGTAGATACCCAACTCGGAGATACCACGGGAAAGCACAGTGGTGGCGTCCAAGTGAGCGAAGGTGGTAGCGGGGGCAGGGTCAGTCAGATCGTCAGCGGGCACGTAGACGGCCTGGACGGAGGTAATGGAACCCTTCTGGGTGGTGGTAATACGCTCCTGCATACCACCCATGTCGACAGCCAGAGTGGGCTGGTAACCGACAGCAGAGGGGATACGACCCAGAAGGGCAGACACCTCGGAACCGGCTTGGGTGAAACGGAAAATGTTGTCAATGAAGAGCAGCACATCCTGACCCTCCTCGTCACGGAAGTACTCGGCAATAGTCAGACCAGTCAAGGCGACACGGGCACGGGCACCGGGGGGCTCGTTCATCTGACCGAAGACCAGAGCGACCTTGGAGTCACCCTCAAGGTTGATGACACCAGTCTCCTGCATTTCGTGGTACAGATCGTTACCCTCACGAGTACGCTCACCGACACCACAGAAAACGGAGTAACCACCGTGGGCCTTGGCAATGTTGTTCTAAAAGGGGTTAGAGACTATTCTCGTTTTTTATATTGTAGGTCAACTTACAATCAGCTCCTGAATGAACACAGTCTTACCGACACCGGCACCACCGAACAGACCAATCTTACCACCACGGGCGTAAGGGGCAAGCAGATCGACGACCTTGATACCAGTGACGAGAATCTCGGCCTCAGTGGACTGGTCAATGAACTGAGGAGGCTCAGCGTGAATGGGCAGGAACTTGGTGGCCTTGACGGGACCACGCTCGTCAATGGGGTCACCAGTGACGTTAATGATACGACCCAGGGTGCCGGCACCGACGGGGACCTTGATGGGAGCACCAGTGTCGTGGGCGGCAACACCACGGGAGAGACCCTCAGTACCTAGAGCGAGGATGTTAGTTGACCAAAGTTGTTTGTTGGATGGATCAGAACATCAGAAGGTTGTCGGCCCGGTTAACAGTGGGTCCCCCTTTCGGTTGGAAAGGGACGACACGGTGGCCCGAGAAAAGCTGATATCTGGGGATGATCCAGGGGATTAGGGGAGCAAGCTTACCCTCCATGGCAATAGCACGGACGACATTCTCACCCAGATGTTGCTACAAGGACACAGTTAGTTTGGGGTTTGATCCTTTCAAGGGGGGCCAATGACGAAGCACATACAGCAACCTCCAGAGTAAGCTTCTGGCCGTTGTTGGTAGTCTCAATGGCGTTGAGAATGGCGGGGAGCTTGTCACCCTCGAACTTCACTGTTGAATCGCAAGGAGCACGTCAGAAAACACCGTAGGTAGATGATTGGGATCGATATCGATGGGTTTGGGGATGGATTGGGGCCCAGGAAAAAGATTTTCGCGATGGACCCCGATGGATCCAGGAGGCGAGCACGTACCGTCCACGACGGCACCAATGACCTGGTGAACCTTGCCGGATTGAGCAGCGTCGGTGCTGGCGAGACGAGCAGACAGAGCAGGCAGGGCATTGGAGCGGAGAGGCTGGAAGGCGCGGGCGACGGGGGTCGGACGGGCAAAAGCAGCCCTCCCGAAGGTCCGGGCGAGACCGCTGTGAAAACGCGAGTTAGGGGATGCAAAATTGGAAAAATCGAAGTAAAAATGGCGAGCTGGCAGTGGTCAGGTGTGACATGTTGGGGGAGCATACCTCTTGAACATGATGAAGGTGTTGAAGAGCGAGGTGGTATTAAGGGTAAGAAGGGTGTGGATGGAGGGAAAAGAGGGAAGAAGAGGAATGGGAAGAGGTTGGTGGACTCGCACGGGAACTGGGCGCCCTTAGCCTTTCCGGGGCGGTTTTGCCGATGGTCCCGTGATGAACCGACAACGGAGACAATGCACACTCGCGATACAGTGGACTTATATTTTATACAAAAAAATTATAGTTGTTCTGGATATTCATTAAGCTCTCAATTAATTCCCATCTTCCTATTTCACTGGTGGTGGTGGCGGCGTAGAGCCTCTGCTCTGTTCCGCTGCCCCGTTGCTAGGGTATTCGTAGAACTCTTCACCGGTCGGCTTGGCATCCGAAAACATGGTCAAGCTTAAGGAGAACCTAGCGATCTGCCTCCGACGAAGTATATAGAGCTTACATAGCTTGATATCAAAGAGAGAAAATAAAAATGAAAATTCAAAAATTCACTCTTCCCACAAACTCCCCTTCCCCTGCACAGAAGTCACCCGAGGCCGGGCGCTTCTCCTCACCAAAGCTCTCTGTTCCCCTGCAGGAGCTTCCCCAGTGGAAATCTCTGACGTGTAGTCCCGGAGCCCTCACCCTCACTCTTCCGAATGGTATGAGAACCTTGGAGATCAATACCGCCCTATTTAAAACTCGGAAAAATGATACAAAAGAATAAAAATAATTCCGAAAAATCCACTTCTCTCTGTTGCTCCCATTTGAACCTATTTTCACTCGCTCAACAACCTTCAATGGGGTTGAAACGGCTCGCAGACAGGGGTTCTCCGCACCAAGCTGTGCAGGTTCCGAATCCCTCCGGCCACCCACGCCATGACCGGCGGGAGGTACAGTCGGGGTTACGAGGCCAATGCGACCTGAGGACAACAGTGTAGATGCAAAATAACTTCTGACATATAAGATACAAAGATAACAGAAAAGAAAAAGAGAATCCAACATATTTCTCTATGGCTACAAAAGAGATACATTGATTATAGCACAAGTACGGGATACACGCATTTTCAGATGCTGGTTGATCAAAACGATAAAAAACAAAAGGTCGAGGGGAACCAGCAGCAGTCCAGCGCCGAGGAGAGTCGCGTCATCCATCAAGGAGACATGGCTATCAGCATGAGAACCGTAGCCCAGGGACATCAGCTGTCCCTGAAGAGTGTGGGTTTCGTGTGTTGGGAAAGACTCCCAGCTCCATCCGGCGCGGATACATGCCACTGGTTTACCTCCAATTTAGGTCATAGAACCCATCTATGACTTCTCGAGAGGAGGGCTCTGGACGAAGCCCTTGCCCTCGTAACCAGGCTTGCTGATACCGTGGATAGGGTTGATCTTCTCGGACTAGAAAGGGAAAAGAAAGGTCAGTACGAGCAGCTTATATATGAGGGATATCTGGTTCTGCGACTAGACAACACCGCAAAAGTCGGGCACGTACCAGAGCGTATTCGTTAGAAGCCTCTTGCCACTCCTTGGACATGGTCTTAGGCTGGGGCTTGGCGAAGAGGTGGATGGCGTAGAAGACAGCGAAGGAGACAAGGGTAAGCTGGCAGACCTTGAAGAAGATCTTCAGGCCCTCACCCTTAGGAGCCTGAGCACGGGGACCGTGAGGACCGAAAGCAATCCAGTAAGCTATTGAAGATGAAAATCAGCATCGCGTCATATAAGAAAAAGTCGTATGATATTGGGGGGAAAACCCGGGGAGGCAGGTGAGTCAAGAAACTCTCCCTCGGAAGCAGCAGGAACGATGAAAGACGATTCCAAAATTCAATCAAAGCCATTCGCAACAGGGTACATACCAGCCTTCTTCTCCTGGAGGGTCATCTGGTGCCAGTCGACCTTCATACGGTCACGGAGGTTCATCCAGAGCTCAGCCTGCTCCTGAGGGGGCATACCCTCCCAACGCTTCTCGATAGAGGCGAGAGTGGGGTTGGCGATGGCATGGTCGGAGGCAAAGCGAGTCTGGAAGACGTTCAGAGAAGCAATTGGGCGAGCGCGGATGGGGATCTGGCTGCGAGGGACAGCGCGAGCGACGGAGCGAAGAAACATTGTGCGGTAGGTGGGAGGTGGCGGCACCACGTCAAAACGAGTCAATGGATGTTGTTATTAAGATATCGAGGCCGGCTGAGCCTGGGACCACGAGAGACTCGGCTGGGGAAGGGAGTGGAGGGGGGGTGGGTGGGTGGGTGGTGTGGGTGGAAGACTGAAGTTGCTCTTGTGGTTTGAGGTGGAAAGACGAGAATCCGGACTAGCGCTGTTCTGGGTTTAGCTGCGCTCTGATTGGGCCATCGCGGCCACACCCGGGCTTCGGCTGATTAAAGGCGGCCGGGCTCATTCGCTCATGACGCTCGCGATTATGCAGGATGTCCTTGTTATTTGATTATTATTTTTATTGACTTGCAGGAGCAATCACGTTCCGTCTATCCAGTAGACTCTCCTTTCAGATTTACTGTCTCTGCTAAGTCTACCGCTGCCAATTCCTCGGCTCATATATCACCTACCAGATCCGCCGGTCGCATCAAGTATACAAGCCCAAGAATAACACATCTAACAAGGTCCAACAGTTAAACATAATGGTGGTCAGATTGCTTAAATACTCTACATCGAAACCACCCTAAACATCAATTTTTCAGCCCATTGCTACCCGCCTTCTCTCTATACCACAGATAGCAGAACACGGCTCAAACCGCCATCGCAGCAGTCACCGCTCAAAAAAGATCAGCAAACATGAGAATGATCCCCCAAAAGAACAATAGGGAGGAAAAGAAAGATGGCCAAGTCGTAACGGTCTTTGCATTTCAACTAGCAGAGGAAGGATGATTGTGCAGAGAAAAGGATTTATGAATTTCATCGTGCCGTGGCGTCTCAGGATTTCAGATCCTTTACCGGTCGCATGGCCCGGACCCAGCCGGTGCCGTTATTTAAGCCTTACCACCGCTAGCCTCCTTGAGGACGGCCTTCCACTCGATATCGCCCTTGTCGTCGGCGTGGATTGAGTTGGAGAGGTTCAGGGCGTTCTTGAGGTTCTCCTTTGTGGAGGCGTAGATCATGGACCACTAGGGGACGTTAGTGAATGTTCTTTGGAGATAAATTGTGCGCTATTGCACTGGAGCGAGAGAGGCCATTGACATACCAAAGTGGGGGTGTCCTGGGGAACCCAAGAGATGAAGATGATCTTGCTCCTGAACGTTGAAGTACATTAGCACAGCGCTCGATATGAAAGAATTCAGGAGCGAACTCACCGCTTGCCCTCACCGCTACCAAGGTCGTACTCAACATCGTAGACGGCGTAACGAGGAGCGGGGTTACCCTTGGCATCTTTGGCGTTCTCGAGGTCGGTACGGAAGACCTCGTAGTCCTGCTCGGTGCCAACCTTGTCGACAACAACAGTCTTCTTGTCGTCGGAGATCTTGAAGATGATGTACTTGGTCTTGCCGTGGCTCAGACGGAAGGCGTTGAAGTCAGTGAGACACTGATCGTCGATAGAAACTCTGCGCAGTTATGTCAATACGGAGCGGGTGGGAGGAGGGGGGGGTAAAGTAATTGGCGGGTGGATGATCGTACCCAGATGCGAGCTGCGCAACAACATAGTTAGCATTGAGAAATGATACAATGGAAGCTGATCAAGATATACATACAGACATAGTTGCGATGTATGAGAGAGGACAAAAAAAGGGGAAAGATGACGGGAGGCCTAGAGCGGGCACACGATGTCAGTGGCTGAGTCGACGAGCGCAGAGTTAGGGTCATGATTATGAGAATCCATTGCAATCTCCATGTCCTGTTGACATAGCGATCACAGTGACTCTCACAGACCCAGAATAACGGGGAAACTCACGGGTGCAATGGGGGGGAGGAGGTGATTGGGGGGTGTGAGGAGGCGGAGGGGTTGTTGCCCAGGTAGTTGCGATAGTGGGGGGCGGCGACTGCACGTGATATCAGTGCGCCAGGCTGCGAGTAAACAAGCAACTAAACAGATAACGAGGAAAATGAAATTTGAGGAATACTAGTTAATATTTAAATGTATGATGGTTTCTACTGTATAATTCTATTGCCTTTCCAGGCATCCATGTGGAATACTTGTAGCCTGGAGTCTTTTCTTTGTACCAGAACATAGCTCCGGCAACATTGAGTAGGGTTGTTGATGATCACACCACCGGGGATAAAGGCCCCTGCATGACATCTGCTGTACAGGATCCCACAGGCTTGATATGTGCCTAGGGAACCAAGTGGGCTTGGGTACTTAAGTCCACAGCAGGACAATTACTAGTATCAGTCTCTGAAGTGGCTGCGACATCCTTGCAGGCTATATTTGGAATTGATCCCGTAACCATGGAACTGTTACTGTGCTAACACGTCACTGCCCATCGGGTTTAGGTGGACAGAATCCCACTGTCACCACTTAAAAATCCTCCAAATTTCATAACATATAATATTTACCATTTATGGTTCAAGATTCTCAGTTTGTAATTTAAACAGACTCTTCTTATAGGTGATTATTTCGAGTGTTTAGTTCATATCAGCCCCAGACATAATATAGTAGCCTATTTAAATCTTAGGCGCATACCGAGACTTGGTACGGTCTGCAACAGCCTGTAAATTAAAGATATAGTTCACGCTCTCCTGCGCAACAGTAGACTCAGCCCAGCGCTTGAATCGTGGTGCCTTGGCCTGCAGAAGACCAGGCAACTTAGCACTGACCAAACCATGAGACTCGGGCTTGGTAAGGCCGAGAAGGCGCAGCAAGAAGGATCCAGTTTGAACCTGAAGGAGCAAAAGTTAGCAATAATAAAAATGAACAGATGGGAGAATATACCTCAGCCAATGTGATCTTCTCGCTACCTCCGAAGAAAGGACCTTTACCATCTGTCTCGGCAAGAAGAGGCTCAATCTCCTTCACGACAGCAGCAACAAAGGCCTCCGCATGGCTGTCACGCTCCTCCTCGGAGGCAGAGCGCAGACTGGCGAGATAGTGAGGGTTAACCTTGCTGAAGAATGTGTCGACGAAGAAGCTCAGGCGGGCGCGGTACAGCGCATTTTCAACGGGGCCGGATGGAGGGAGGAGAGTGGAGGGGTGGGCGTCTGCGAGGAATTGGGCTACAATGCCGGATTCAGTGAGGATGGTGCCATTGTATGAGAGACTGGGGATCAAGCCGCGCTAATATAAGAGGTGATGTTAGTATGTATATACATGGATATAGATCAATCAATACGGCGCCTTGGCTATTCAAGCCATGGGCCTTGGCTACTTTGTAGGTAGCGGGATCAATAGCGGGGTTGAGGACATACGGGGTTAATCTCCAGATACCATGGATCACGGGGTCTGTCCAAGTCAATTATAACTTCTTCATATTCGAGACCGAGCTCTTTCAAAGCAATGTGGGCACGATGAGCCCATGGGCACAGGTGGTTGGTGTAGAGAATGATCTTTGGTGCAGACATGGTTGTTCAATGTGGTCGTGGGGGTGGTCAGGGTATACTTGGGAAATCCGGCGGTTAAATAGCATTAGGGAAAACGCCATCATTTATCATATCGCGAAATCATAGAGGGAGGGGTCTTTGGATTACTAAAGGCCTATGGCGATAGAGAACCCGAACTCCCCGGCACCGGGTAAGAACTGATGAGAATGTGGGGATCTTCAGTTGCGTCGGTACTTGAAGCTGGTAGTGAAACCATGGAACCTTCCAGGTGGAGCACACCCCGTCTTTTCGATGTTCAATATACGGAGTATGGGAGGTCCGATGGATATAGTTAAGGCCAACTTTTGAAACAAGATTCAGGTCTAATTATGTACATACATTAATGCGTGCACTATATGTATCCGATATCGTCAGACAATACGAAATAAATAGAGAATTACCACCGGAGTGGACCGCACGACCAGCTCGACCGTATCAAGACCTCGGGAACTCGAGGTGACAGACGAAGTACTGATGTACATAAAAAGACAACCCGAAAACAAGGCCAGCATTGCGTGATGACCTTGCTTGTTGCGCCAGCGTCCGGTTCCACAGGAATCCATAAAATCACAAGGGAGAGAGTAAAATATCAGGGGAAAAAAAAGTAAATAAAAGAATAAAGAAGAAGAAAAAATTGTAAAGGAAAGAGACGAGCACACTGTCCGTCGTAAAATGGGGGGTATATAGAATACTAATAAAAAGAAACACAATCGTCCCACGAAGCATCGGAGTCAACCCAGAGGGTCGGGGTAAAAAGTGGTGTCGAGGGTAGGTTGAAGAGGTTGGGGACTAGGCCAGCTGAGGTTCCAGGAATATCACGGGTCAACTTCCTCGCGCAATGCTGGCACGACACAAGAGAATGATGCACACGCTGTCGTCAAGGCGTTAAGTTTGCATGAAACAAGGGATTTTATCCCCACGCTCAAAACTCGTCTTCCTCCTCCGGAACACCACCGTCGATGATCTTACGCCAGTGCTGCGGAAGGCAAATACAGACCAAGGGGAAAGCCTTGATCTCACCAGAAGGTGCCGGTGATGGGCCCAGTGGCCGTTGTGAGCCGTTAGAAACACCGCTGTCTCGTTGTTCACGATGGCTGATATCATAATCTTCGGCGCGTTCGTGGACGCGCACACCCGTGGCCCAGCCATCATCCCAAATACCAATCACCTTCAACATTTCGCCACGATCTAATTCGAACTCATCACCTGCTCGTGGAGAATAGGCCCAAAGAACAGCTACATGATCACCGGGGTAAATGTCATCTTGTGAGTAGTAGTCACGGAAGTAGGACATCTGCTCTGATTGACCACTGGTCACTCCTTCGGGAGAAGAATATTGACCAATGGTCCCCGAGCGAGGTGAGCTGTCACTGTCCAGTCCAGCCAGAGCAGAGCTACTTGAAAGCGAACCATGGCGCTTCCCGGTCACAGGAGGAATTCTTTTAGACATGGCGCCAGGGCTGGCTCCCATGCCTTCTGAGTCGGATGTATCACTGTATTTTGCTGCATACATCGCCCCGGATGTTCGCGAATGAGGGGGGGACGAGCTAGGCATCTCACGCAAAGCAGACATACGCGCAACACGGCCACCTGGGACCATGTTGAATGATGCTGATGTCGGGCTGTCGGTTTGTTGCATGGGCATTGGAGGCGAAGCTCCCTTTCTCTGTGGGTTGGGTTGGTTCAGGCTAACAGCATCACTCTGCGACCGACGGCGGCGGCGACAGATGAAAAGCAAAGCAATTAAAGCGATCAAGATCGCGGCTCCAGCAACGGAGCCGACAACAATGCCCGCAATATCACCCCCTGATAATCCATTGCCGCCACCACCACCGGCGCCAGCGCCCGCAGCCCCGCTAGTCGTCACTACTGGCTGTATCGATGCGGTCGAAGTAGGAATCGTAACATCAGCACACTTTGAAGTGGCATTGGCGCTTGTGCAGCACCCGTCGCTCTCAGACTGGCAGTAGGTACAGAGACCGATGGTGTTGTTGGCGAATCCACAGTTCTCAGGCTCGTTGTCGGATCCCTCGACGCAGCTCCCGGTTAGTGAATCCGCAGGAGAGGCACAGATAGTGAAATCGGATCGAACTTGCGACATATAATTATCGCTTAGACTTGAACAGAGATCCGAGTTGACCAGAATCTCCTCCTCGCTAGTTGCCATTAGCGCGCAGGTATCCGCGCATATTGGTTCCGATTCCTTGTCACTTAAGTTGCAGTCATCGATTGAGCTCTGGATTATACTGCTGCAGATAACACTGGTTGCGTATTGGGCATAGTAATCGTTCGTTGCGCTTGAATTGAGGCCATTGCACCCGAGATAGTCGACGAACCTACGCGTCTTGTTAGTACCCGCGTTGGGCGCAAACTCCCATTGAAAATCACTCACTTAGTTGTAATATAGTCCGAGGTGACATAGTTGCTCAAAGCTTCATCGAATGATGTGACATTAGAAACACCTTTCATCCATGAACTTGAATTGTGGTCAGCATATCCCTCAGGCTTCTCAGTATCAAACTCTCTTTTGACGACTCACAAGTCCGTTTGGATAGTCGAATTGGTCGAAACAGATGAGCTGCTCCAGGCCGGGCATACTGTCGACCCCGAAAGGGAAATACAGCTCATGTCGGGCAGATATTCTCGAGTGTCCCAAATTTCCCCCCCGAAGAATGTCCGCGCGGAATGTGTCAAAGATCTCCAAATGTCGGGATTTACTGTCGCATGTCTCTCGAATATCGTTTCTTTCCTCTTTTTTTTAATTTGTTCTTTTGTTCGTATTTCGGTTTTTCACACAAAGATAGACCCCAGGTCCTCCGAAAGGTGTGTTTCGAGCTTAGTTGAAAGGAAGAATAAAAAAGGCAAATGAATCTGGTGTCAAACGAATGGCGTTCGGGGCAGGACCCGCAGAAGGAAAGATCAATCGAGCCCCGGAGGCGCTCTTCAGATCGAATTGAATCGAATCGCAAACGAAGGGAAAGGGAGTGGCCAATTGAGGAGGAGGAGAAAGGAAGTTCTGAGCTGTCGGGTGGTCTGGGCTTGGGGGGGAGTGGGCTTAGTCCACCGAGTCAACAGGGGCGGCGCGAGAGATGAGACGAACGCATGAAACGGGAAGAACGCCCCAATTTCGTTTCTTTCACCGTTTAGCGTGGTAAAAAATATGTCTGATCTTTCACCCTCTGAAATGCGCATACGGATTACCATACATCAATGCTTAAAATAGGCAAGGCTCGTTTCAACGCTCGCAAATTACTTGCTGTGCGGTGGAAAAGGGGGGCGTATCGCTTGTTTACTATACCAGGAACACGGCGGTACCTTTTTCGCACTAGATGTCCTACTCATAATTTGGGATTTTTGAGGGATGTTCGGGGCCCAAAACAGATGAATGGAGACCGCAGAGGGATCCTGATTGGTGTCGTTCCTGTCTGCCAGTTACTCTAGTCCCATCTGGTACCTGGCGTGGTTATTGTCCTCCACTTCCCAGCCTCGTTTCGGGCCCGTCAACCGGCGATCGCTATCTCTTCCTCCCGCGCACAAATTTTGTCATTGGAAACGGTTGGAGAAAAAACCGGGCTAATCCTCCGAGTTCCCTTGCATTATGCACGCGAATCCCGCAGTTTGTCGTAAGCTCTGCGAGGGACGGGTGCTTCCTGCTGGGGGGTAGGATGACGAGGGATAAGAAGTCGAGACTATAAAGTAGTGGTGACTCTGAGTTTGCAGTAATTTCCCACATAAAGCAAAGTACCATCTACTCCAGATAGAGTACGAGAGTGCAGACCCTTGGATCCCCGCTTTGCTGCATACGACAAGTCGAACCGTGGTCTGCAGTGGATCACTGCAAAGAACAGGCCGTAGCGCAGAGTGGATAGAGAGCACTAAGGAAAATTCAAGATCCCAAGGAATATAAAGTGTAAACAAAAATTGGATAGATCCAGTGCCCACTGATCCGGTGGGAAACCTGAGGTGTCCACATCGACTTCATCGCCGTCACTGAACCATGGTCATGTGATCAACGTCATCTGATCCCCAGGCTGCTCCCAATCAATAAGCAACGGCATCAGTCAACGATCTCCTCAACTCCCAACATTCAAATCCTCGATAAGCTTTGAAAAACCTTCTGTTCGTGACTTCTCGCAAATTATACATTCGACCTTGCAGGTGATAGACCACAAACCCACGGAGCCATGTGTAGCTCTGATGTATTCCTGGCCGTCCTGGCCGTCTTCTTCCCACCCATTGCCGGTAAGACCCCCACTCCTTGCGATTAATCCAAAAAACCACCGAGCGCGCAGAACCACCAAACCCAAAATACCCAATACATACTGACGATTGTTTTCGCTGTCTAGTCTGGATCAAAGCAGGGATCTGCACCGCTGACTCCGTCATCAACATCGCCCTCTGTCTATTGGGCTTCATCCCTGGCCTGATTCACGCATGGTATATCATTCTCAAGTACCCAGACCCCGATTGGGACGAGGTCGCCTATGAGCCCATCCCCGGTGGCTCTAGCCAGCGTCGCGATCTGGAGAACGGCCAAGTGACATACTACTACGTCTCACACCCCGCTCCCCAGCATCCATCTCAGCGATCATACGGTACCAACGAACCCCGGGTCCAACAGCCAACCCAGAATACTCAGCCAAAACCCCCTGCCCAGCCCCAAACTGGAGGTGCAAGCAGCAGCAGTGGACAGGGTGAAGTGCGACCTCCACCTACCTATGCCGAGGCTGTGCAGGGTGATCACAAGATCCAATCCCAGGACTAGAGTGCTGGATATCAGCCGGGAATATCATTGCCTAGCACTGCTTTTTTTGCCGCATGATTCATCTATCATACTAAATACCTCTACACTTGTTTGCGCGGCTTTTTGTAATCAGACTCAGCGACGGATCGTTATGACTTTCACGAAGGAAATGGGGTTTTCGTACTTTTTGGATTTACTGTGTTTTTACTACCCTTGTTAAGATATGGCTACTTTCCCTATCTTGTGTATTCTTTGCTTCGGGTATACAATAAAGCAATAATACGATGTATTTTATTCGCGAGTACAAAACTTCGTAACTAGTTTGTCGATTTCGAGCGCTTGTAGGTCGACACAGGCGTCCTCGATTTATAACTAATGACTAGACCCCCAAATCCAGGTCTTAAACATACTTGAATGAGTACATATGTGTAGTATACCTATTCGATATCTTTCTCATTTCACTTTGTTTCCGGTTTTGGTGGATAGCCGCCATTTACAGTGTCAATTGAATTCTACTGCGTCATGATGTGCTGACAATGATATCCAGCGCGCACTTATAGATTTGGTAATTTCAAGCTTTATTGAATCTACTACGTAGACAGTGAGAATTGTATCTCGGTCGATATATATTGTATTGGCCAATTCAAATGTTTTTGAAAATGTTGAGTGCTTAGCTCAACGAAAATGGAGAAGCGCTATCCACGTGGAGCAGAAATATATTTCTTTCAAGACAAAAAAACGACATTTGAAACATTTGAAATTATTCAAAGGTTGGGACGAGTTATTGAAGCTCTACCTAGAAAGATGAAAGGATGTAAAATGACACAGAACAAAGCTCTCAAACAATAAAATTCAATCCAAAAGCCTCTAGTCATGTTAAAAGGACTCGGAAGAATCCAGAAGCCAAGCTGAACTTGAATGAGCTTGAGCGGTCAGTAGAATCAGATAAGGACCACCCAATTCCGTCCCGAGATGATCCTCCGCTGCCGGACTCATAACCTCGGAACCAACCCACCTCCCTGGCCCATGGCCTCAACCCCGGCCATGAACACAATGCCATTGCTCCTCAGGCATTCGCTCAGATCAAGCATCCAAATATGCCGCACAACACGATCAACACCCCTCTTCCGCCCGACACCTCCGAGCCCCATCTCCATTAGACCGACACGAGCATTCTCCGTTTGCCTACGATGTCAATTCCGCCAAGATCCCCGTCTACTCAATGAATCCGAGGATAAACCCCAAGCCAAGCTCAAATCATACCTAGAAGAAGGATCGCAGTCCTCCAACGGCGCTTATGCATCTAGCTCTGGTTCTCCGTCGGAGACGGGTGCGGGGACAGGAACTTCTCGGGCAGCAAATATCTCCGCGGTAGAGATCAACAGACTTGTAGAAGAGTCTACTATACAAGGAGCTGAGCGTGGGATTTTGGATCACCTTGAAGCTGAAAAGAATAGAGAGGAGGCGGAGCGTACGGGCCAGGCGCAACAGTCTAAATCGGAGGCGCAGAGCCGTGGAGCACGAGGAGAAGATGAGGGAGGGCTTCCGTCGTACCTTGAGGGTCGACGGTCTAAGATGTCGAAGCAGTTCACTACTATGATGGATAATATCCAGTCTAATGTCTTTGTAGCTGGTCAGCGCTTGAATGACCTGACCGGGTACTCGGGTATTGAAGCTCTGAAGAATGAGATCCAGCAACAAGGTACGTGCGACAGCACCACTGGCACGTGGGAAGAGAGAAAGACAATATAATTTGAAGCTAATGGTTTTTTTTCACTAGAAAACCGTCTCCGTAATGCTCGATCTCAAGTTCGCATCGCCAAAGACGCCTACACATCTGCTATCAACAACCGCTCCACTTCGCAGCGCGAAGTCAACGAGCTCCTCCAGCGCAAGCACGCTTGGTCACCCACTGACTTGGAACGCTTCACCCTTCTCTACCGCAACGACCACACCAACGAAGTCGCGGAGACAGAAGCACAAGAAGCACTATCCCACGCTGAGCGTGAAGCTGAAGAGGCCGCTGCACAGCTGAGCAAGAGCATTCTATCCCGCTACCACGAGGAACAAGTTTGGTCAGACAAGATCCGTCGCATGTCTACCTGGGGTACATGGGGACTAATGGGTGTGAACGTGTTACTCTTCCTCATCTTCCAAATTGCCGTGGAGCCATGGCGCCGGCGCCGCCTGGTAAAGGGATTCGAGGATAAAGTGGTCGAGGCGATAGAGAAAGAGAAGGCTCTTAGCCAAGCTACTCTTGTTGATACCGTGGCACCAGCTGAGGGCTCTGTCGTCGCTACGACCGAGTTACCTGGCAATGAAGTTGCCAAGGCTGTCCCCGTCACCACCGAGGTTACGAACCAGACATCACTGGAAGTTTCTCCCTCTGATATCGTTTCTGAACCACTATATTCTCGACTTATCGGGATTAAATTCTCCCCGCTTTCCCTCGAATATTGGAGCCAAGTTCTGAATGAGGTCCTCAGTGATCGTAGCGTTGCTGCGACTCAACGCGATGTCACCATGGCTGCTGTGCAGAGTGCTGCGATTGGCGCGACTGTGACAGGTATTCTGTTCGCCTTGGTGAAGCCCAATTAGAGGGGTGACTTGTTGAGAACAACGAAAAAAATGTATATGAGGAACTTCTGCTCATTCCCATAACTCCATATTTGGATTTGTTTGTTTTGTCCTATATTCCCGTTTCACTTGGCGATCATGCTTGTACAGATGAAGATATAGATTTGATTAGGTTCAATAAACCTACCTAGGTAGTGTATCATAATGATCAAAATGTTCTTTATAACAGGTTGTAAAGCCCGTGCAAACGCTGTAGTCAATTGATTCGACCTGACGAATGGTGTACCCGGGGTATTATACTAATCGTCTGATGCTATGACAAAAGTTCCCTCTATCGTTGCATCGCCGAGGTCTAGGACTAATAAGACTACTACCTAGTAGTCTTTTGAACGATCTAAATACCGGGCTGAACCATAGGCAAAACCGATAGCGCTGAATGAACGTGCCTCTTTCTACCAATTTACCCACATACACAGCAAGTGATCCAGACGAAGCCTTACAATGCAGAAAGAATAGGGAATATGCAACAAAGGAAATCTCATGACTAGGCAATACACTGGGCAGATATAGAACACAAGTATATACTCAAGGAGATCGCAGCCAGCCCAACCAGGCCAGCCATCAAACCCCTCCAGAACGAAGACTCGGGTCTGCCAAAAGAAAAAATAACCCGCATATCAAAGCCACAACACCGATGACAGACCTTGGAAGAATGGGGTTGTAAAAAAAGAGGCTTATTTTTGTCCATATTAAAACACGGTCTCTTAATCTTGACAATGACACACGGCCGCTCTGTCTAAAAAAGGAAATCAAATCACGCAAACACATACACGGAGACACTCCTCTGATCTCCAGCCCGCCTCATATTTGGTCTAAACGAAACAAGCACCGAGGGTCATCTCGGTTATACTGGGTTGATTTTCAATAACAAGTCGCTTAACCAATGACGAGGACCTCGTCCTCGGGGAACTGGTATTGGGGAACCTCCAGGTTCAGAGGGGCAGGGCCCTTTCGGATACGGCCAGAGATATCGTAGTGGGAGCCGTGGCAGGGGCAGAACCAGCCGCCGTAGTCACCGGCCTCGCCAATGGGTACACAACCAAGGTGAGTGCAGACACCTATTAGAGAGGAAGCGGTTAGATATAATTCTGTATATGTATTGGGTCCATTGCCCGAGGTTCTCGGAATTCACGTACCAAGCATGACCAACCACTCGGGGCGCTGGACACGGTCCTCGTCGGATTGAGGATCACGGAAAGCATCCCACTTGGCCTCACGGGCCTCATCGATCTCACTCTGGGTACGGTGACGGATGAAGACGGGCTTACCACGCCACTTGATGATGACCTATTCGCAACATGTTAGGATAGGGTGAAACCGGGTGCGATGACGGATCGAAATATGACATACGTTCTTGCCCTCAGGGATAGCACCAAGAGCAATCTCAACCTTAGCCTGAGCCAGGACATCGGCGGAGGCGGACATGTTGACCAGGAAGTCTGTAGGGGGGTTAAAGCACATGGTTAGCCTCAAGATTTCGGAACCACACAATCGACATGATCCCCGGTATAACACCCTTCAATTCGATATAATCCCATTCTTTCTTCTGGAATATCCATCTATTTCTCGGGCTGCGATAGAAGGGAAGAAAAAAAAAAACCTACCCTGGACGGTGGCCTTGGCACCGACGGCGGAGGCCAGACCCATGGTGCCAGCCATGAAGTAAGAGAAGACCTGGTTGGTGCGAGGGGAAGAGTTGGACTTGTATTTGCTGAAGTTGGGGATCTTCACGGTAGAGCCACGCTCGCCGGCGTTGACGAAGGGGCTGTCGAAGGACGCCTTCGCATCCGCGACTCCCCTCCGCTGCTGGCAGGAGGTGACGGCGGCGCGAGCGGTGGGCAGCTGCTGGCGGGCGCAGGAGCGCAGCAGAGTGCTGGAAGCGGAGGAGAGCGACATTGTGATGGCAATTGACCACTGGTGAGAGGGGGGTGTGACCGCGGCGTTGCGTGGAGGGCGAAGGGAGGGAGTGGATGAAGCCGGGATGAAGTTGGAGCCAGAGCTTTCGCTAGCGATCGGAATCACGGGGCCTATCATTGGCTGAGACGGGTTGGGCGGGTGAATTCGACCACGAGTCACGTGAGGAACATGCATTGTATCTTGATTTATCTTGAGTACGATGGCGTTACTATGGTGGATCAATTGATTTTAGTTAAATTAACTAGTAGTTAATTGGAAATATAAGTAAAGCCATAGTCTACTCAATCCCAGGTACTATGGTTGTTGGGCTCTCAGTAGGCCGAGTTTGTCTATCTATAGACATCCGTATATTACTTACTATAGGAAGTACCTCGGGAATGATACATGAGTCTACCCGTTACTCAAATGAATACAAGAAAGTCTTTTATCATTATTGTGCATACCGTGACCAACATAAAGCCCCAAGCCTCCGTGGGACCCATATAGAGGGGTTTACCGGTTGGGCGCCCTGCGGCGAACGCCAGAGTCCTAGCCAAGAAAGAGCAATCTCCAAAATGTTCCATATAACAAACTCCGATGCAACGCATGAATAGTCAAAAGGAAAAGTAATGGTAAGTCGGGTACAGACAGCAGGCGGGCATTAATCCTGCATCTCGATATCAGGGTCGTGACGCGCCGATGAATCCACTGTTCGATCCGCGATCAAGGTACTGACGGGCACCTTCGGAGTACGAGGCATCGACGGTGATTGCTGTGTCTCTTCGGGTACTGGCTCGGGCTCCTCTGCATGTGCACCATTTTGCTCTTCAGGCGCTGGGGCGCTTCCGTTCAATGTCCGTTGGCCCTTCTCCAATTCGCTTGGCGCCCCGGCCTCCTTGGCCTTCTTTTCCTTGAATTGCTTGTAGGTCGTCGTTCTCGGGATCACGTCGGCGAGGAATTCGAGGTTGTCGACATGTGATACCGCCGTTGCTGTTCAATTCTACCATCAGTATTTGTAGAGCACAATGCACGGTCCTGATAATCTTGCACGCACCTAGGTCTTTATACTGGACGGTCTTGCGGGGCTTCCGCTCTGACTTGACGACGTTGTGACCCTGTTCGGCGAGGTATTGAATGAACATTTCCTAGACTTGATATTAGCGGGGGAATGCGCTTTACTTTCTGGATGGCATGGGTCGAGGATGACGAACGGTGGCCATGGAGATGACAAAAGTCGCGTTGTTAGAGCATTGTACGATATCGTCGTCCAGCTGGATGATCTTCTTGATGCGAGAGACTATTCACAGCAATCAGTAAGTAATGTGAGTCTTTCTTTCTTTGCGGGAGCTGTACGCACTGGGGAGGGCACTCTGGCCAGTAATCTCATCCGGCTCACCGGCGTTCTTGGGAGACATTTTGATCTTTCTTTTTTGGCAATGAATTGGTAAAGTCAAAGTACTCAAACGTGAATCCAGTCGTAAAGTCTGTCGTAGCTCGAGTAGTTGCTTCGGGCGCGGATGTCGAAGAGTCAAACGCGTGCGCGGCGTTATCTCAGCAGATCTCCGTTATCGATTACTTGGCATGGGCGGAACTTGGCCTCTTGACAACCTTAACCTCGACCTTCACCACGGAATTGCATAGATTTACTCCCCCGATTTTCATTTCTGACATTGTCAGTCTTTCAATGAGGACATAATAGGCACTGGACGAATCCCCTAATTTGTCCCGAGTCGCTTTGTTCTCGCGACCGTCTCCGATCGTCTCCTTTGCGGAGGAAGTACATTACTGACTCAGGTCGAGCCCGACTATGCTAAGCATATCCTCCGGTCGATGATATGACCTCCCCACGCCTCGACTCGGGCTTCCCCCGGTCGCCCTCCATTCTTTCAGAGCGCCGGGATATGCGAAGGCTGTCCGGGCGCTCTGTTTCTGCTTTCTCTGTCTCCTCGAGTGCCGATCCGACTCCAGCGCAGGACGCGCAAGCTCCCGCCATCACCGACGAGATCACCGAAATTAAACGATACGAGGATTTCACTACAATTGATTGGGTTCAGGATGCCGTGTACGAACAAAGCCGTCGTCGAGCTAAGCGCCGGAACGGCGGTGGGTTCTGGGATCGAGAAGGTGTTTTTGGCTGGAGGCGCAAGCTGATGGAGTCCTACGATGCGGGTCAAGCGTGGCTTGTGGTGACACTCGTTGGTCTGGCCATTGGTGCCAATTCGGCTTTGCTGAATATTATCACGGAGTGGTTATCAGATATCAAGCTCGGTCACTGCACCACTGCATTCTATTTAAATGAAAAATTCTGTTGTTGGGGTGCTGAAGGTGGTTGCCCTGAATGGAAACCATGGACTGGATTTTGGCCATTCAACTATGTTGTTTATTTCTTCTTTGCGGTAAGCTCTGCATCGTCTTGATCGCTCAAAAGGTTCTTGATTTACTAACAACCGTTAGGTCTTGCTTTCTTTTGTCGCAGCGATTCTGGTCAAGACGTTTGCGCCGTATGCCGCTGGTTCAGGAATCTCTGAAATCAAATGCATTATTGCTGGCTTTGTCATGAAGGGTTTCCTCGGCGCATGGACCCTTCTGATTAAGTCCATCGCCTTGCCTTTAGCTATTGCATCTGGCCTCTCCGTTGGAAAGGAGGGCCCTAGTGTCCATTTTGCTGTTTGCACCGGAAACGTGATTTCACGCTTCTTTGGAAAATACAAAACCAGCGCGTCTAAAACGAGAGAAATTCTGACTGCCTCAGCGGCCGCCGGTGTTGCTGTGGCTTTTGGCAGTCCTATCGGAGGTGTGCTGTTCTCTTTAGAGGTATGTTTCGATCATTACTTTCAAGAGAGATCTCCATTAACACTGGAACAGGAAATTGCCAATTATTTTCCATTGAAAACCTTGTGGCGCAGTTACTTTTGTGCCTTGGTAGCAACGAGTGTGCTAGCTGTGTGTCTTCCAAACCCCTGGCATTGAAATTAACATAACGAGCTTACTGACACGAATATTGTAGGCTTTGAATCCCTTCCGAACTGGACAGCTGGTCATGTTCCAGGTCGAGTATGATCGCACTTGGCATTTCTTCGAGCTAATTTTCTTTATCTTCATTGGTGTCTTTGGTGGACTTTACGGCGCATTCGTAATTAAGTGGAATTTGCGGATGGCATCATTCCGTAAGAAGTACTTGGGCAAATACGCTATTGCGGAGTCTGTATTTCTTGCGGGATTCACAGCTATTCTATGCTACCCCAACATCTTCTTGAAGATCAACATGACTGAAATGATGGAAATTCTCTTCCGGGAATGTGGAGGTGGACATAACTACCACGGACTCTGCGAGTATGAATGCCCCCTTTGATTGGAACTTCTAAAAATGTTCTATTCTAACATCTTCTACAGTGAGAAGAACCGATGGTCCATGGTGTTGTCATTGGCCATTGCTACCATTCTGCGCACTGGACTGGTTATCATCTCCTACGGCTGCAAAGTCCCCGCCGGTATTTTCGTTCCATCCATGGCTATTGGTGCATCTTTCGGTCGTATGATAGGAATCATGGTGCAGGCACTTCATGAGTCCTTCCCCAAGTCGGCTTTCTTTGCATCATGCGAACCGGATGTACCCTGCATCACGCCAGGTACCTATGCTTTCCTCGGTGCAGCAGCAGCACTGAGTGGGATAATGCACATTACGATCTCAGTTACCGTCATCATGTTTGAGTTGACTGGAGCTCTGACCTATATCCTGCCTACCATGATCGTGGTGGGTATCACCAAAGCCGTCGGAGATCGATTCGGAAACGGTGGTATTGCAGACCGCATGATCTGGTTCAACGGATTCCCATTCCTAGACAACAAAGAAGATCACGTCTTCAACGTCCCAGTCTCCCACGCCATGACAACAGACCCGCTCTCAATCCCCGCATCTGATTTCCCAGTGCGTGAAGCAGAGCACTTGCTCAACGACAACAAGTTCCAAGGTTTCCCGATCGTGGAAAACCGCAGCAATAAGATTCTCGTTGGCTACATTGGACGCACAGAACTTCGATACGCCATCGACCGCGCCCGAAGCGAAGGTCTTATCTCCCCACGCGCACGATGTGTCTTCACCAAAGACGCAGCAGATGCGTCAATCGCTAACCGCGCATCGGGACGCCAGAGCTCCCTTCATGTGCCAGATAGCTTTGATGCCATCGAAAATAGCGTCGGAAGTGGCATCGTTGATTTCTCCCGCTTCGTCGACCATACGCCCCTCACAGTTCATCCTCGTCTCGCCTTGGAAACCGTCATGGAAATCTTCAAGAAGATGGGTCCACGTGTGATTCCTGTTGAACATCGTGGTCGCCTAGTTGGGTTAGTCACTGTCAAGGACTGCCTGAAGTACCAATTCAAGGTCGAAGCCGAGGAACATGCGCTAGCAGCGACAGGCTCCTCGGAATATTCTGCTCTTGGTGGCCATTTGAGCAATCCAGCACCCGAGACACTGGAAGATCGCTTATGGCGTCTTATACAAACTGTCATCGGGTTTGTGTCGAAGTCCACTGCCCGAGGGTCTGTCAGGTTGCGCGAGAGAGACCGATCTCGGCCTGGCCCTTCTGATATCCTCGACGGCACAGAGACTGATGGCTTGGTTGAGCTCGAAGATAGAGAGCAAAGGTTACGAGATTGAGATTAATATGATTGTATTTATGAGGGACTATGGATATACCCTTGAAAGAGAATTTAAACTCATATAAGATCTTGCTTCAAGTTCTTACTCTTATCATTGACCCGAGACTAGTTGAATTTCGCTGCGGTAGCGACCCAAGGATGAATACTACATCGCCAACGAGAGGTGGGTAGGTAGTAGTAGAAGGATGAGTATAGGTGAATGATTGATGAGTTGAGTATATGCAAAAGTTGTTTTGAACCCGTGGACTCAAGAATACATCAGATATATCAAGCGCGAGTTAAACTTTTATCAAGCAGCAACGAGGAACAAATCCATCAGTGCTAACTTCAGCTTCTATCAGGAGGCCCTGAAAATTTAAGAAAGATAACATCGCCCGAATGACAGCCCAGCGCGATAGATGTCACCTTCCCACAAATCGCTTCCTCCTGCATCCAGGCCGACCAAACCGGTCTACATTCAGTTGGCAGCCGCAATACTTCTTGCTCATTCCAAGTGATCCAATCTCCCCCCGGGCTGATTCTGTACCCGACATCTCTCATGAGCTCAGACTGATTCATGTGGACACAATCTCGGTCATTCAAATGACCAAAGTCGAAGGGTCCAATAAGGCCAATGTCTGTTTGCAGATAAGGCCGTGTTGGATGAAACGATATTTTGTGGATATTTAAACTGACATCAACAGTCACTCGATTCGTACCTGTCGAGACATCCCATATTTGGATGAATCCGTATTGTGTCAGCGACACTACAAGCTTTGCATCGTGATTGCAAGCTACCGATTTGGGATCACCATGACGCAGCTCGTTCTTGAAAGCCCTTCTACCGGCATGACCTTTCGCAATATCCCAGATTCCAATAGAAGCTTGGAGCCCCTTTTCACCTGCCGATGCCCATACAATGAAGTTAGAATTAGGAGAGAATGCCACTAAATCAACTGAGCCAGTTAGAACTTTGACTGAATGGATTTCATCTCCCGAAAGCGCGTCCCAGATATGAATGAAGCCTATGCTTGATCCTGATACAACGAGTTTTGCATCATGAGAAATGCCAGCCGAATTAGCAAGCGTCCAGCGTTTGGCAAAGACCGGAGAGAAGCTACCAGTTGCGACATCACGAGTTTCAATAGTCCCATCATTCGATACCAAAACAATTTTTTGCCCATCCGAGGATAGTGCAGCTGATCGTATGGGGTGTTTAAGATGTGCAGGTATCAAACCATGAGGCCTTTCTGCATTTGTGGCCTCCCAGATCTCCAGAGTATCGTACGCATTGTCATCATCATCTGAATAAGAGGTCAACCAATCTTCCTCTGGGGCTCGAACAGAGGGCATTCCAGGTTTTAAGACTAAAATCTTCCCATCCTGAGAAAATGAACTTGCTTCAAACCGTCGGCTGGAGATCTGGCCACTCTCAGCCATGTTCGATTCAGCAATATCCCATATTTTTATGGTTTTGTCGCGTGATCCTGATATCACAAGGGTTTTATCATAGGAGATCTGCACGGACGCTACCAAGATGTCTTGATGTCCTTCGAGTGTGTTGAGCAAAGTACCTTTTGCGGTATCCCAAATTTTGATGGTCTTGTCATGAGACCCTGACACAACCACCTTGCTATCATGAGAGATCACCATCGAATCAATGGGGCCTTTATGTCCACAGAGATTGTGTAACTCGGCACCTTTGAGAGTATCATATATCTTGATCGAATGGTCTGATGTTCCAGCAGCCACAAGCTTCAGATCACGAGAGAATGCAGTCGCCGCAAGAAATGAGGCGAAAGGTATTCGGAGATGTCGGATCTGTGTGCCTGTGGCAACATCCCAGACAAAGATGATCCCGGGCATTGGTCTCACTGTCACCAGGCGTTTTAGATCTGCGGAAAGTTCAGCCCAGCAGTCACTGACTTGATGATTCTGAGAGAGTTGAACTATTTGAATGACAGAGCCTTTGACAACATCCCATATTCGAAGAAACTCTCTTGCTAACTCTAACATGACGAGTTTCCCATCGTTTGCGACCCTAAATGAAATTTGGGAATCTCTGTTATGCCCTTGTAACGACTGGCTCTGCCTACCCCGGGCAATGTCCCAGATCCTGACTGAATTATCCATTAACTCAAAAACGACCAGATTGGGATCATGAGAAAAATGTGCCGATCTTGCGTTAATGATTTCGGAATCAGCAGAGGCCTCGGAGTGTACATCATTACAGAAATGGAACGTGTGGATATCTACGCCTGCAACAGTATCCCAGATTTTGTTGATCCCATCGAGCCCACACGATACCAATGTTTCGCCATCCAGCGAGATGGAAACTGAGAAAACCGTATCCTCGTGCTCTGTGAGTGTCTTGAGACATGCACCCCAGCCACGCTTTATTTTCGGTAAGACAGACAGCCATGAGGGAACATCGTGTCGGAAGGTACTTTTGAGTACGCTTGTATCAGGCGCAAAAGCCAGTGCTGATGTGGATATCTGTAAAGGTGTTTTGCTAATGACTGCAATGTTCGCCTGCAAAAATCGATTTGCATCAGCAAGGAATCTGGCGACAGCTGCACTGGATCCTGGCTATCAACAGAATGAGTTATCCGAGTTATCCAATTCATGATTTGGAATATTCAATGACCAAAAAACCTAAGAACATACCTACCTTAAGACGAGATTGTAAGATCCGAACCAAGCGGACTGATTGTGAAGCCCTTAGCATTAGACTAAGAGCTTCGATCCAATAAAGAAAGCTTTCTTTGAGAAACAAGTGTACATCATCGTGATCTCGAATCCTGTTCTGACTCTCTTCGAAATGATAGACCCAAAAGAGGCAAGCATACTGAACATGACTGGGGATAAATTGGCTGATAGTACTTGCAGGTACTTGTGCTGCATGAGCTCCTGGATCCAGGCCACACATATTTCTCCGAAGACTCGTCTGCTTCGAATTGTGAGTAAATCCAGTGTTATTCGGGTCCTTCGATCTCATCAGATTCAAGCAACTTGAAGAGAACCGGGAGTGTGCTTCCTTATTATCGATTCTGAAAATACTGAGCCTCATGTGTTCGGCAGTTGGAAGGATTAAATTCGACCCAGGTAGAGGTCTTAACATCCAATTTACGGAAGCAGGAAGATTGGTATGTCGGATTGATAGCAAATACTCTTTCAGCGACAAATGCACCAAATGAACTGTGTCATCGCTAATTGATAAAATATTCTTCAGGACTGAGTTGACCAGCTGAATGGTGTTGTTGCCCGGACAAAACTTATCGAGCTCATGTATAGTCAAAGGCCGTGAGGCCATGGCGATATAATGCAAGATCACAGAAGCTGATTTTGCATTGATATCCGGGATTTCCAATAGTATCCGATCGTACATGGCATTAAGTCCTTTTGGGAGGCGAAAGTCTTCGGATTCTTTGGATAGAATTATCTCATGCACCTGTTCTTGATGACATCTCAACACCTCCGTGGCCAACCACACCCATAGGAATGTCCCGCCAGCTCGATCCAACAAGATTCGTTCTAAGTCCGGTTTCTGCTGGTCAATTCCTGGGATTGCTCTCACTCTGGTCTGCACAAATAGGTTGACATTATGCTCTGTCATCAAGCCATACTTTTGCTCCAAGTCAATGTGTATAAAGCCTTGCTCTGGGATCTCCAAGTTTAAGTTGAGATTTGGGCGGCTGACCACGACCGTCTTGATACTCCATTTTGGATTGAGAGCTTCATGATGCTTACTGATTGTTTCTAGTTTGATGGTCAAGAAATATCTTGATTTTTCATCACACTCGTCAAGGCCATCAAGTAACAGGTATAGAGGACGTGAGATTCTAGTAAGCATCTTCTCAAATATACTCCATAACTCATTTATGTGCGCATCACTGAAGAGGTTATCGGACTTTGCTTCCCAGATCTCGAATGGTCCAAGAATTTCCTCGTATAGATCTTCGTCGGCAGTCAGCACTTGGTAAATCAAGCCCCGAACGACGGCTAGAGCAGTACTCCGCCGATCATCGGTATTATCACAGAAGAACCTAAGTACAAGTGGCCTTTCGTTGTAGCGAGGTGCTTTTGGTGTTTTATTACACAAAAAGTCGACAATGTGAAGGGCAAGAAAAGTCTTTCCTTTCCCAGGACCACCAGATATCCATAACAGTTGAGACGTTCCCTGAAGCCACGATTTAAATTCATCGACGTCCTCCACCCATATGCAAGTACCTTTGATCACGTTTCCCTTAGTTGTGGTGATATCATGCTGGTCACTTTCCGGGTTAGTTACAACCAGAGCCGCCAGGCACTTAGTGCGCTGATTTTTGGCGGCCACCCTAGGGTCTAGTAGTGATAATAAACTAGTCAGGCTGAGATTTCACCTTGAAGGTAGAAGGAAGAATCATTCACCAACAGAATATCTTTTGACTGTAAGGCCACCGTCTACGTTTTTGACTGTGAAGTCGCCGTTCACTTGGAATGCCTGGCCAGACGCCTGATTGTTGCTGGCGATACGACTACCTGATTGCATGGTCGAAGTACCGAAGATAGCCGTCTTGCTCGCTGGCGCATCGAAGATAGTTTTTGAAATTGAGTATGCAGATTGCAGTCAAGTTATCAAGATCAAAGCAGCAAGATACACAATTACAATGTTGCACGATAGGCACTAAGAAATGGCCCCCAAGGCTGTCTCTGCTGATAGACGGATAAGTGCTTTAGAAATAACACTGTGGCTGAATAACATCATCATGTGAGTTAGTACGTGTTCCCGGGCGATAGGCGTGGGTTGCCAATTTGGCATAGTCAAGCGCGTAATTCGTGATTGTGGCTGCATTGCATACTAGCTCGAAAAATGAGCGGCCAATCAATTGAGAGCGAACAATTGATTCTCATTGAAATTTCAAATACGAGATCTAAGATTGAATTGCATGTCTTCAAACATTGTTATCATTTAAGTTATACATATGTATCCCCTGTTCTTCCAAGGTTCCCCACCTGGCATGTGCAGTGAAGTTCACCTACTCTTACTTAGGTACTACTAGTAGTAGTACCAACTGCATATATAGTACCTATCCAAAAGGGTGACATGAAGAAAACATGAACCTTGAAATGCCACATAGATGATTGCGGCATGAGGATATACACTTCAACAAGGCGTCCAATTCTTCTTGAATAAAATTTTCATCGATGAGGCGCAATCGACGTCTGGAAGAATCAACGCATGCGCACGGATCTTACTGGTTGCCCTCCACCAGCCGCAGCACTTTCAAATTTTGCAGGCCAGGCAATTAGTGTACTAAACATGTCCCGCTTATTACTAGACCATCTCCCCCACAAAGGTTTCAGAGACTTGCAGATATTCCTTGCTTTTCATGAACACTAGCACCAAGCGTCGCCAGTAACCTTCAGTACCAAAAGCCAGAATAACTGGTCAAAATTGCATTGACATGGTGCGGCGCGATAGAAAACGGACCCCCAAATGTTGAAATTTCAGCTGGCACTAACAAATGGTGCAGGATATCTTTAGTGTCACTGCAGAGGCATCCTCAATTCTGCTTACAGTGATCCGACTACTTCGCCAAGCAGCAAAGCAGCAAACAGAACTCGCATCAAAGCTCCAATTGTATGATGCGGAACTTGAAGAAACCAAGACGATTGTGGACCTAGTCATGGATCAGGAGGTTTTGCAAACTCAAGGCGCCGTAGCTACGATCAGACGGATCGAGACTTTTGGGCAGGAGGTCAAAAATCTCTTGACGTCAATGGGAAAGCCTAGAGGGCCGGCTCGACAATTCGCTCATCAATTAAAAGTCGGCTCGAAGGATGATGACGAGTTCTCATCCATAATGGACAAAGTCACTAGGGCGAAGCAAAATTTAATCTTGCAAATTCAAATAGCGAGTGTTGGACTGACGAAGACTGTCGGAAACATGGTTGATATCGAAATGGCCATGGTAAACAAAATCCATGCTCTCCTTGAGAATATTTTAGGAGAAGGAAACGGGTTGAAGATGATAGATTTCTTGAAACGAAAAGGGAATAACATGGATGGTAATTTACCGAGCTTTCTGTTGTCAAGATATTGAATATAACTGAGAATAATTCACAGGCCAGGACTCGGTACGGCTCTCCGAAGAAGAGTTTCAGGAGTTACAAATTGAGGAACTTCAGGCTCTTTCATCAGAGTCAGGGATCGACACAACCCCCGAGGGGAGGAAAAGGGTCATCGTCGACAACCTGACCAGAGATCAAGCTCTGCAAATCAATGGCCCCATTGCTGTGGATATGTGGAACGATATGGCCTTCATCCAGATAGAACGTAATGTGGCGACAGACAATGCCATTCAAGCCAACTATCCAATGACGATGGAAGTTTTTGACAAGCTTTTGGCCGCGGGAGCAGATAGAATACGTTCAAGTTCAAGCACTTGAGGCAGATTGACGATCTTTGATGAGGCAGTGCAATTTTGGTAATTTCAAGACCTACATAGGTGTCAAAAAAAAATGCACCTGGTGTCCAATATGAAGCGGTTGAACCTTTAGAGAAAAAGTAGTAACTTGTGGGCATAACCTTAAGTGCGTTTCATGTATTTTGCTTGTTGTGTGAGCTTCCCTTGAATTCCCTTAAGGAGTTAGTAGCCAGCTTGAGTGTGGCGGCATCAGAGAACGTTAGGTATTGAGTAATTGTGTGCATCTGTAGTGATCGAAGGACACGAGCAACAAATGTGCATAGAGCTGTGATGTGGATGTGGGGTAGCATGGTCGATAGCCTATGTTCCTAGCAGTGTTTTGATATAGTACTTTCAACCCGCTCCTATGCAGATGTGACTCTAGCACTAAATGGGAGATTTGAAAGCGTCCCAATCTTTGTCTCGTGTAACTATTGTGACATGTTCGATATGCAGATCCTTGCAAGCGGAATATCTATAAAGCCGATTCAAATTGAATCGGAATGCCAGCCACATTGCCACCTGGGCAAGGATGCTTATCCCTACCCAGGTGGCAAGGTGACTGACACAGCCCGAGCATGAGAATATTGATTTTAAATGCGCGAAGGTGAGTTGTTTGATTCTTTTGGAACGATAATGACAAAACTGACCAATAAGAGAGACATGATGGAACAAAAGCCTCTTCGAGTTCTCACCACAATATCAGACAAGAGCCCATATTGGGAGCAAGCCTGGTCTTCTCCAGAAGAAATACTAGTATTCACACCCGCTCTCCAGACCCTCAAAAGAACCTTGGAAACAAACTACTAGAGTCCACCAAACAATCTGAACTTAGATTACTGGCAAAGGAAAGATGGAAAACTCGCGTGTTGATGGTATTCGACATTGTAAATTCTTCGTACGACGCTGCTATAGCACATTTCTCCGGGGAAAATATATTTCCTGTCGCGATTGTGCATCTAGGTCACAGAATGCAAGATTACTCGGCATGTCCTCCAATACAAAACAGAATTAATTGCGAGGTTGCCAATTTTCATAATGAAAATGGCCCAGGCAGCATCCCACCTTTCATTGTGGATCGTACAATTGGACCACTGGTATATCCCAATATAAGAGATCCGGCTCGACTAGTGAAAATTTGAATGTGAGGTTGGACGAGTTTGTTTCATGTCCGAGTCAGCGTGTATCATGGCTCTGAGTACTGCACTGCCGGACTTTTAGAGCTACCCCATTCAACGGTAGATTCAAGCCGTCGAGCCTGCACATGTGTTCTATTCTAGATCTTTCAAGCTATTTAGATCTATCATACTACCCTTTACTCCTTCAGCATATCCAAAATCTTGTGACTCCATGATCTTTTCTTTGAAATAGCCTGATCTTCAGTGAAACTTTGAAGTCTTCCAGAAAAATCGATATTTTCAAGGGGTACCCTGCAAATAAATTCCATAAGTTCTCAGCCGTTCTGTAATTCGCACTAACCGCCTGGATATGAAATTCGAGGACTCACCACTTAGTCTTAAACCACCACTTATATCCAATAAACATCAAGAAAAATATCGGAATACTGATATATGACGCAATAAACGACTGATAATTGAACGGCGTTTCAAAAACTGTGAATCCCTGAATCAACAACAGGAAAATGTTGAAGAAGAAATTGCCCCAGTAGATCGAAATGTGACCAGGTGCTGTGACTGGGAAGCTTTTTGGGTCGACATCTTTCTTTTTAGCAGCAGCACGCACTCTGAGCTGTACGAATGTGATTACAGCCCAGGCGATGTAAGCAGCCGTACCCCCAAATGAGGTGAAGTAAGAGAAGAGGCTGCCCGCCGTTGTTTGTAATGACATGAGACCGAGAAAGCCCCATAAGTTTGAGAAAAGAATAGCCACGTATGGCACTGAAAAAGGAAGTCAGTCACAGAGCTTAAAAAGTGTAAATTTGAATGAGAAGATACCTCCTCTGGCAGTTGTAATTGCGAAGAACGATGGGGCTTTGCGTTTCAAGGCTAGAGAGTATAGTGTGCGAGATTGGATGTACACCACTCCGTTAGCTGCTGAGACGAAGGAAATAAGAATAATTGCGTTCACAAAATGGGCAGATGACTTCCACCCGGCAAGAGTGAAGCCAATTGTGAAAGGAGAAGAGGCGGTTTTGGATCCTGGATGTACCAAGTCACCTGATGTAGATGGACAAATCAAGCCTTGAAAGAAAGACATTCCGATGAATACAAACAGAATACGATATAGAATGGAATTAGTCGCCTAAAGGATAATGTCAGTATTTAGGGTGTTCCGATACCGCATCTTGATAGTCTATAAGTACCCTGGGAACATCACGCTGGGGGTTCTTAGATTCGCCTGCCGCAACAGAAACGATCTCGGTTCCCACATAATAAGCAGCTGCCATGACGAAGACTTGCCCAAAGCCATTGATTCCGTTTTGAATGGGACCTGGGATATCCAAACACATTAGCTTCTGTCTCTGCTCGAGGAAGAAAATCCAAGAGCCGGACGTACCATACGGTTCTTTCCAATATCGAAATCCAACATAGCCATTACCAAATGCACCGACATTGGCGAGTATAGAGATAAAAAAGAGCACAGCTAGTGACAAAAATTTGAACATGCCAAAGTAGTACTCTATTTCTCCATAGAAATTGACCCCGAGGGATGTCAGAATAGAGAAAAAGACGAAGATAAGGATATACCAAGCCCAAACTGGAACTGCAGATTCGGGAATCCAGAATTGAAGGAAGACAGTCGCATTGTTCCAGTCTGTCAAGATATCAGTCTCAAAATCTCTTCAAAATCATACATTCAAAGGTTGATTCTGACCAGAAGCTAAAAAGACGCTCCACATGAAGTAGTATAGCCACGACACCGCAAAGCTAAGCGCCGGATCCACCATTCGGTCACAGTGCTGAGGGAAATTCATTATTACTGATTCAGCGAGTAGAGATAATGATGCATACTCACCTCAACGAACCCGCCATGCACAGGGAACAATGTAGCTACTTCACCAACACTCTGCATCAATATCCACATAGACGCTCCTGTCATGCTGTCAGTTGCAGTCTGCGCATTAGACTCGTTCGTACAGACCGACGACAGAAAAGCCGATAAGTAAACCCAGCGGGCCAGCTTCATAAATGCCATAGCCTAGTCCGTAGAAGCACCCAGGTCCAATAATACTACCTAACGCGATGATCACAAACTGACGACCCTTGAGACCTCGCCGAAGACCATCCTCAATAATATCGCCGGAGACGTCACGGATTGGCTCGCTGTCATGAGATGTCTCTTCAGCAACAGATACACCCGTTATCGCATAATCTTTAGCTTGAGCCGAGCTTGAACTTGACATCCTGACTATTCAGCTTCCGATATTTACGAATCAGTTATGCTGCTTGAAACGGCCAGCACATGTAATAATACTCGCAGAAGATCCAAACGTATAGCTGCATGTGCATCACCATAACAAAAGCACACCATCTCGCCTATCTGCATGGAGTAATCTTGGCGAGAAGGTGCCAGAAATTGGAGTCGGCAATTGAAACTGGCGTGGAGCATAAGTTGACGCCATTTAGATCTATATTGCCATTTCGCATTCGATAACTTCATTTGGAGCGTAGTGAACACGCATTTCCAGAGCACTGGAACGCTAGTTGATGGCACCAACTCTAGCGCAATAAAACGCGAGAATGACGAGGAATCTGACAGTCCCGAGCCCCGCATGTCAGATGCGGCAGGTCAAATCTAGATCTAAAAAGGCCACTCAAATCGGGTGGACGTCGGATTACAACCTAGGAGTATGCATCGAGGTCCCAAAAGAATAGAGGCAGAGATAACATTGAGAGGATTGTGAATTACTGATTGATCGTCAACTGAGTGATATCAAAATTTCTAGTCTATATCTATCTCGATTTTGCGAAAGAATCATTTTATGTGATGTGAATGCATTTATTGTAGCTCATGCAAATTTATTAGATTCAGATACTGTAGTGGGGAAGGTCGTCCTCTACATATTCTGCCGGAATTGGCGGTGAGATGGTGACTTGAAGTCTAAGTCTAGATTGCTACACTTTACGAGACATACATAGCACGGCAATACACACTTTTCAGCGCCCATATGAGCTCTCCCAGCTATTCCCGACCGTAAACATATTATACATGTTGGTCGTGGGTGGTTTTCTTCTCCATATCGACCTGTACGGCTAGACCGTACTGCCGAAGAGCGTACCCCGTTTCAATACCTAGGTATCAATCGGCGTCAATTGACCGCGACTGACGCAACACCCTCCTCTGTTTGCAAAATAGAGAATTTCTGGGACAAGCTTTCAAACTTGCGCACAACTTGCACAGTAGCATAGTAGCTAAAAGGCAATGCAAAAAACCACAATCCAAAATTAATACTAGCCGTAGCAATCAATATGGTAGGCACAGCTTGGACACCAAATCCCACAGCAACACCCGCTGTCTCAATGCCTCTGAGAAGAGAACTATAACGAATTTGATCTCCAGGCGAGTCAGAAAGATTACCAATACACCAGTAAATATAGTTCTCCACCAAGCCGAGACTGATCCGCTCAAAGAGATAGAGACCGAAGCCACGCCCAAAGGCACGTTGATCGCCCCAGTCCAAAACAGGGTTGGTATGTCTGTATTCATCTTGGATGATGACTGCCCAGATCCAAGTTGCACTATTCAAAAGCGCAATGAGAACGTAGGTGATTATAGCGCGGTGCTTGCGGCTATTGAGCCAGGGAAGATCAACAAGAGAACCACCGAGCCAAGTCGCAAGAGTCCCGACAACCGCCGACATGAAGCTACCCAGTGCTCGTGATCGAACAGTGAAGTACGTCGCGAGATACGTACCAGGATACGCTTGGATCCAGCCAAAGTACCAGAAAAGTGGAACAAGGAGTAAGATAGACTTGCTCCTTAGCAATTTCCACATAACTTTAGCTTCTTCTCGCCAGTGAATACCGCGAGGGGCTTCAATCTTAGTATTGTCATCCCTTTGTACTTTTTCCGGATTTGAAAGAAATAACCCAAAGATCAGACCTAAACATTGAATCGCGATAAAAGCAAGATATGTCTGATATCCAACTTGGCCTTGATGATTAACCTTATGATTAAGGCCCAGCGAGACTGCCCCACCGATGATATTGCCAAAATTGCGAAACGTAAACCAAGTCGCAATATAGCGACCCCTCTTATGTACCTCAGGATAACCCGTAGCAATAGCGCCTTCAACACTCCAGAAAAATCCCGCGCTGAGTCCACAGGTCACAGAGCCCAGGTACACCAGCCAAGTTGCACCGGTACGATTGTTTAGGTACAAGCCTGCTGCGTATAGCGGATACCCGATTGAGCCCAGCGCGAGAGTCCAGCGGAACCCGATTATATTGGTAATGAATGGCCCCGCAAAGCATGTCACTGTCATGAATGCGTAGAGGAGGGCGTTTGCGGCGTTGACCAGGTCAGGACTTTGGGACCCGCCTACCCCGAGACCATTCATGGCGCTCCATATTCCCGGAGCACAGAAGGCACAGAGACCGACGATTAGAATTTGAAAAAGTGTTGATCGGAAAAAAGGTGGTCGGGATGCATTATTGGAAGTATTGGGTTTGTCCTCTGGAATTGTCGAGGTGTTGGTTTGTATACCTTGATCCACCTTGGAGATGGCCATTCTGAAGATAGTTACACAAATAGGCCCAGAGTTCACGGGAACCGTCCGAGATAAACGGTTGGTTTAAATAGGCAATGATAACTCATCTTATCGCCGGCATGCTCGACATTGTTGCCGACGTTGAGCCTGTTCTCCCCGCAAGCACGTATACACACCCCGGAATGGCACAATCCAACGAGAGCCTCGGGAGATATTTGAATACCTTGGCAGACAATAATTGCTAGAAATGGCGAATCGGCAAAAATAATGGAAGAAATGGCATAATAGAGTTTTGATTAATTTGGGAAAGATAATTAACTTGAAGGGAGTTTCTCTTGTCTGAAGTTATGCAGTGTATTTAACATTGAAGTCGGACAGTCCAACGACCTTCCCCGCTTTGCATTCTGACATACTTCATACATATTCATAAGTTACTACGATTACAGGCCCAAAAACTTCAATATGGCGGCTACTATCGAGAATATTAATTTCGAGAAGTTGCAAATTACCGACGCAGACACATCTATAGTCTCGTTCGAGCCCTTTACCCTAACCCCTTCCAACCAGCGCATACTTGGAGCACCTCATCCCAAAGACACCGTGACTCCCCTCGCACTACGCCTCACAGAAAATTCTAAAAGCCCCAATCTCGACTCTATCGTCGAAACTATCCAGTCTATCCAGCAGCGAGATGGTACTTTGACCAAAAAGCTAGCCCGACACGGCACTCTTCTATTCCGCGGTCTTCCCATCCATAACGCAGAGGACTTCAGCAAATTCGCCCACGCCTTTGGATACAGACCTCACGAGATCATCGGAATAGTAGTGGATAGACCACTGCTCGCACCGAACGTGGCGCCTGCGAATGAAGCACCCAAGGAAGTCTTGATATACAACCATAACGAGTCGCCGCAAGTCCCTCATGCCCCGGAGTATATCTTCTTCTATGGACATAATGTTCCAAGTAAGGGAGGCGAGTCTCCGGTTTCTTCCTCACTGGAACTATTTCATCGCGCACAACAAGAGATACCGGAGTTCATCGCTGAGCTTACGGAGAAGGGTATACTGAGTCGCGTTACGTATAAGTACGAGAAGCAATATGAAGGCGGGTCAACACTTAAGCAAGCCTTCGGTAAGGAAATCGTCGATGGCGACTCCGAAGAAATTAAGCGAAGCAAGATAGAAGCACAGATTGCACGGTACGGACGTGGAAAGTATACAACGTGGTCGTGGACGGATGACGGGCTTGTCTTGACTCACCGACTTCCGGCGATCAGAACACAACCTGAGACTAATCTTCCTACGTTGTTCACGGGACTAGCCTCGTACTGGAAGATGAATCAGGTGAATAATAATTCTGGAGGCAGGAGGAATGTTACGCAGCAGATGTATGGAGATGGGAGCGTTATTCCAGAGAAGTATTTAGAGCATTTAGCTAAGATCACTGATGAGATTCGCGTGCTGCATAAGTGGGAAAGGGGAGATGTGTTGGTATATGATAATACAATTTCGCAGCATGGGAGAGAGCCATGGGAAGGCGAGCAGTCGGATCGTGTGGTGTTGGCTAGTCTTTTTGATGGGAAGAGTGTGCCGGGGCCGTATGGGTTTGGGGAGTGGTCGAAGGTTGTGCAGGCTTTGGATTGACACTTTTTGTATCTCGACCCACGCCTATGATGCCATATTTTGAAATCAATTGATCCTCCAGAACATAGATTACCTCAAATGCTTCTCAGAGCTGTGTAGACATGTGAGATTCGGATCAACATCTATCAAAGATCCAACTGCCAGGAGCTTATGTAGTAGGTACAGCCGCAATCAAAAGCCTAATTGAAGTCTATTTGTGGGCACATCTTTGCTCTGGTAACAACATCAAAAATTCCAAATTTAGGGATACCACATCAATGAGTACATTTGATCGTGAAAATATATATATAGACTAAGCCCCATCTCTCATTCCAACCAAAATACATCCAGCCCCCATCATCGCAGCACCAAGCCACCAGAGACCACCTACAGCCTCACGAAAGACGACCATTCCAAAGAGAGCCGTCGCAAGGAAGTTTGACGCGGTATTCGTGATAGAGACCTTTGTCGTGGAGGGACCCGCTGTTAAGGCGCGGGTAAAGAGAGCCCACATGATGACGTTGCAGAGGACGTTAAGACCCAGACATATCTATGCGAGTTAGCATACACGCAATCGGTTTTAAGGGTTATGATTATTTGACAGGGGATATCTATCCAACTACAAATGAAAGGGGAATCGTGTACTTACACCTCGGACAAGTAGCTCCAGGAATGGAGATGATTCGAGACCGAACAGGTGCGCGAGGGATCGCGCGAAGGATGTGGTATGTTGGTCCGTTGTTCTGGTGATGTTAGTAGTGCTCTATGTTTCTTTGATCATATCATCCAGATCAAGAGTCATGCATCCTAATCCTGCTACTTACAGCTTTGCGAAGAGCCCGTTCAGGGCCGCGAATGCGCCACTGGCCACGGCTAGGAGGATCCAGGGGGAGGTGGATGATTTCTGCGTTGAGGACGCCATTATCGCGTCCTATGTTTAATTTATGGATGTTTTCAAATGTTCTGTGTATATGTATGGATATGAAGGGTTTGTGTACATATACTGTTGCGTGTCGTGCTGTACAAATTGCTTCGTGTGTGCAGGGAGAACGAGGAGGTTAGAATGCCAAGACTGATAAGATGGCAGCTCGGGTGGATCAGCAACTACAAATTACTGTAGAAAGAGTCCGGGGAACGAAACAGACCGAGACAATTTGAATCAATTGATTGAATGATATCTCTAACAATGCTCTTCTAGTATAAACTACGGAGAAAGTCTTTGAACCTTCCACTTTCCACCTTCTACCCGAACATACCGGAATCGATCATGCAATCTACTCCGTCTCCCCTGCCAGAACTCCACAGATTCCGGCACCAAACGCACTCCGCCCCAGAAAGGCGGCAAAGGAATCTCCTCAACACCAGCAAACCTCTCTTCCATCTCCTTAACTCGTTGCTCAAGCAATGCCCTCCCATCATCAATATCAGTCTGGTCAATATTCGCCAATGCCTCCGTGGTCCCGTCACCCGCCGCCTCCTGCACCCTTGCAACACTCTTCCGCCGCTGATGCGCCTCTAACTGTTCCGGCTCAGAAGACCAAAGCACCTTACTTTGCCAACTAGCCCACCCGCCAATCTGACTTCCTCGCTCCCTCGTCCGCCAGTATAACTCGCTCTCGTCACGGGAAAGAGGCTCCATGAGCCCCTCGACGCGAACCTGGCGCTCAACGCCCGCCCAACTGAATGTCAATGCACCCCATCTATTACCTAGATGTGAAGCGGCGGCTTCGTCAGGCTCGGGCATGGAACCTAATTCTGACCCGGCCTTCTCGTCTAGTCCAAAAACTTGTGCTCCTTTGCCTTCGCGACTGCCCCAGTTACTATAGACGACCCAGCCGCGCTCATCGAGTTCCTTTAGATAGACTGAGCGGGCGCTGACGCGGCCGGAGGGCAGGGTTGCGGTGGCGAGGGTACATGTTTCTGGTGCGGAGCTGGGGAGTAAGCGTGGATCTTTGAACCAGGCATGGAACTGGTGGAGGGGGTTTGTGCCGTGGATTTGAGAGATTGTGAGGGGTGGGTTGGAGACGAATTGGTGTGCGCGAGCTGGATTGGAGAGGATCTGGTTTTCCGTGGTAGAGTTGGGGGTTGAGGTGTCTGAGCGGAGAGCTTCGAGGTGGGGTTGCATGGCTGATGCTGAAGTAGCTTTCGACTCATCTGGTCCAGCTGCAATATCACCGGGGGCGACTGGTGATCCTTGAATTAGCTTGTAGTTCCGAAGCTTGCGGGCTACTGGGATGTCGCCGTTCAGTTCCCCGCGGGGATCCTGGTGTGTTTCGGGTACGCGAGATCAGGTGTTTGATGTGGAGAACGACAAGGGTGACATACAGATGAGCTTCTTAGGACGCCGAGCGTCTACCTCTTCATTTTGCGACATGGTTGCGCGGTTCCAGAGAGATGCGGTTGTGTGCAAAGCTCGATGGCGGGGTTGCGGGAAGCGAATGCGGAGAAATGAGTCAAGGGCAGATGTGCGTAGTGGGAGGGTATGAGCGAGCATTAAATATGTTAGAGTGTAGAATTGGACCTGGTTCTTTAGCTGATCATGAGGTCGAAGTAAGTAAGAAAGGAAAAAGTCGGGCCATTGGCGGGAAATCCCAGTGACGTTGGATCAGATCGTGCCATCAAGCGGAGCTTATCGCGGGTCGATCTCGATCTGATCGGGCCATGACGAGCCTTCCAACATGGATCTATAAGAATATGCATAGATGAACCATGGACTATCAGGATGGATACGAGTGAAGACATACTAAAAAATATTCATGGTGATTATAGTATACGACATTAATAGACTTTTCATGCTGTTCATTTCTCATATCAAGCGTCACTTTATAGTAGAAGCACCAAGTCCAAGTTTAGCATTCAATCATATAATCGTCTATAAGTTCATCATAATGATCCAAAATCCAGCGTCACTGACCCTTTTCAACATACTCATCATAAACAGGCCTCTCTAACTCCCTCAACTTCTTAACAGCCCTCAACTCCTCCAACTCTACAAAGCCCACCCAAACCAACGTATTCACAACCATTTTCTCAAATCTCGAGACATACAACCCCTTAGACCTATTCCAAAGTTCCAATTAGCCCACAATCCCATCCAACCACATGTCTATTTAAAAGAAACAAAAAAAAAAAAAAACTCACTCTCTAATAACCCTCGACCTCTCCGAAGCCCACCGATTAATCCCCGCCACAACCGCAATTCCAAAAATATAAACAACAGAAGCCCCTTTCACCCGACTCTCATGCACACTTAGGGTAGCTGCAAGCGGAATAGAAACGGCATAAATAGTCCCATACGAAGCATTGAGATAAGGCGTGTAACAAAAGAAGAAAATAGCCAGTCTCGCATAGACAAAGCTATCCAATGTACTGATCGATACCTTATGCAGAGACGGTATCTCGTAAGCATAAGATATCAGTGAAATGAGTGGCCGTAAACATGCTGCTGCTTGATAGGGGGGTCGAGTTGTTTCTGGATGCCCTCTTCGGAGCGTTTTTACGAGTGCTAGACTTGTGATTGACCAGATGAAGCAGGATGTCACGTCTAGGAGAGTCGGGGTGATTGAGGTATTGTCTTCGTGTACTTGACGCAGTCTGTAGCGGAATGCTTCTGATAGGCCTGTGAGTATGTGGATGTAGAGGATGAGTTTGTTTTTGTGGAATTTTCGGTGGTAGATGGGGACTTGGTGTTGGGTGTGGTAGAGGGCTATGCTGAGGAAACTGGTTATGAAGGCGAGGGATTGGATATTATCTGGTGTCATAGATGGAACTTGGGAGTTGAAGCTCAAGTTCAAATTCAAGTTCCTTATATGTGGTATTTGGTGTGTGGTATTCATGATTATATTCCTTCAATCTGTAGGTATTTGTTGAGTCAGATTGAGTTCTTCGGTGAATTAGGTAGAGAACAAGGTTTGAGATCGGGACTCACCGGGCGGTTCTGTGGGAGATGGATTTCTAAATATTTTCATTCTCCCTGATGTCATGTCATGTAATTCATGATTGAAATTGTTCAAGTTGTTGATCTATCTGATCTATCAGTTCGTGCAACACGAGCTCATGGTAGATGTTGATCTTGTTGATCTTCTGCTGTGTGACTACCCGATTGATTTCGACGCAGGCTTTGCGGCCAATCTGCTTGTTGCTCAACCCTACATATTCTCCTAGTTGCAGCTGTATATCTTTGACCATTTTATGGACCACTTGAAGATGAATAGAGTAAATGAGATAGGATCGACAGCTTTTCGCTTTGACTGCGTGTCGCTTTGACTGTATGTCACCTGCTCAACATGTGAATCAATTAATCAATTTCTTGCCCAATTACAACAGTTAGATTGCAGAAATTATGCAAACACCACATCGGGATAGTCGGTATGAAGATCGGATGCTGAGCACTCTTACACGATTTATGGCTCCTCATCACTAAACGGTGAAGTATCTTAAACTGATGAGTTACTGTAGCCTGCTCGGCATAAAACTAACTGCGAGCCTAGACTCTACAAGGAGTCTACATTCACTGAAAATTCTCAATCACTTTTTTTGTATTTTACTTGGCGTACGATAGCGCCATGCAGAGTTGAGATGTGTCTATGAACATAAGACGTAAATGGTATACATGCCGTTTTGATACCCGAACGCCAGCTCGCTGAATGCCAAAAAATCACAGAGAAATCACCAGGTATATCCACTCCTGTCACCCTTCATACGCCAACCGGGCCCAAAGCCATGGGTCCAGCCCTGGCGAGAAAGGTGCCGAAAAAACAGTATTAAATCTAACCCGGCGAGCCGGAACAGTAACAAGAAAGATGAACAGAAGAAAGAAAGAGGAAGAATGAGGAAGCGAGGTAAGGCGAGGTATTAGACTGAGCCGACCAGGTCACGGATCTTGCTGGCGACGGCTGAGGGGTATCCGCGGGAGATCATCTCTTGGACGATCTTTGAGGCGTTGAGATGGTCTTCGGCGGCGAGGAAGGCACGGGTCATGGCTTCGTAGGTGCTTGGTTCGCGCTTTTGAATGCCGATGCTGTCGTAGATATTCTTGGCTTTGGTAACGTTGCCTTCAGCGGCCCAGCCTTGAATGAGGGTGTTGGCGATGTACGCGGTCATTTCGACGTTGCGCTTGATCATGCCCTTGACAATTTCTTCGGTGTCGGCGACGCGGTTGTTAGCCACCATGGCTTCGAAGAGGGCTTGATACAGACAGGGCTGTAGGCGGACGCGGCTGTCGGCGATGACGGTGTCAAAGACCTTGCGGGCAGCATCGAGGTTGTGCTGGACGCAGCCTTGGGCGTGAACGAGGGAAGCGTAGTGGACGGCGTCGGGCTGTTGACCGGCGGCCTTCATGGCTTCGAGGACCTTCTCGGCGGCTTCCATGTCGATGGGTTCAAGGGAGGCGTGGGCGTCGACCAGCAGCTTGTATGTGTGCATGGTTGGCTTGATGTTGCGGGCTTGCATACGCTCGTAATAGGCGAGGACCTTGCTGCGATCACGCTTGGTGTTCAGGAAGTACTGGATCATGGAGTTGTAGGGAGCAGGACGGGGCTTGTAGTTTGGCATGGATTCCATTTCCTCGAACATCTCTTCGGCGAAACGCTCGTCACTGACGCGGCAGAGGGCGTTGACGATCGTTCCGTAGGTGACACTTGTTGGGCGGACGTTGTTGGCGCGCATCTCGGCGAAGTATGCGAGACAGTCGTCGATGCGGCGGGCCTTGCCGAGCTTACCAATGAGAGCATTGTACAAGAACGAAGTAGGCTCGACACCCTCGGCGACGGCGCGCTGGAAGATTTTCAGAGCCTCAGTAGCCTCGTCGAAGGTCTTGGTCGATTCCTTCAAGGTAGTGATGTACAGACCAAAGGTGTTAGCCGAAGGCGCAGAACCAATGCTGAGCAGCTCCTGGTGGAACTGGCTAGCCATATTACGATCTCCAAGAGTTAGACAAGCGGCAACCATAGCATCGAGGATTGAGTCCCAGCCGTATTTGACGGTGTTGTAAGCCAAGTTCAGAGGAACATCAGTGCGGGCCATGGTGTGGATCTCGTGGACCAACTCAGGGCGACCGACCTTAGCAGCAGCAGTGATCATTTTCGCATATGTGATGTAGCGAGGGTGACGACCAATGCGGCGCATGTTCTTGAGACGGATCATAGCCTCATTGAGGTGGATCTCGGGCCGTCCAGCGGTCTTCTCGAGTTCATCGGAGATGATAGAAGAGCCGCGGAAGTCAGTGGCGTGGGCATAAGGATCAAAGGCGTCAGGGCTTGAAGGGACGGTGATGTTAGTGTCAGCCATGGAGACGGGGCTCATGCGCTCGGACAGGACCGAAGTCTGAGAGGTAGACTCCATATGATCTTGCCATTTCTTGACCAGGTCGGGACGGCTAGTGAAGAAGTTGCTGATAGATTGGTCAATCAGGCCAGTGGTATAAGTATCCAAGGGGAGAGAAGCCGACAGAGCAACGTCAAGCATGTGCGCAAAGCGGACAGGGTGAGCAACATCGAACAGCATAGCACGGTTGCTAGCCAGCATGCCAGCCTGGACCTGAAGAGCGAGGGTGAGGTCGGCAGGGCTCAAGTGCGAGATACCGACGGGACCAAGGTGGCTGACAGCATGCTCAGCTAGAGGAGAGACCAAGCCACCATTCTCCAACATGGACCACAGCAGGGACATGGATGCTTGGGGCGAAAGGACGGCGTGGTTCTGAACAAGAACGCGACCGAAGAGGTGAAGAGACTCGGTGATCTGTTCACGGACAGCAGCAGCGTCGACGACCTGTTTAGCACATGCGTCACGAATGCGAGCAAACATGTTACGAGCCTCGTGAAGACCCTCCTCAACTTGGCCGCTCTTCAGTAGCGCAAGCGCGTACATGGCGGTCGGCTGAACCATATCCGGGGTTGCCTGACCCACTGTGTTGAGCATGATCCACAAGGACCGGGCCGATGAGAGGTTGCCCTCGCGAATGTGAAGAGCAAGCAGCGATATAGCGGGAACTTGGCGGATGGCGGGAGCTGTGGAGAGACGATCATATGCTGCTGAAGCAGTGGCCAGATCACCTGCGTCAGCGGCCGAGACACAGATCTTAGAGATGGCCTGATCACGAGCATCATCAAAAAGCTCAGCCTTAGCCTTCTCCAGGGCCTTGCTGTGCTCTCCGGTTTTCACGAAGTGTTGCACAAGTGCTTCCTGGACAATCACGGCCTCGATAGCAGCCCAGCGACTCTCACGGTTCTCGGTCACCTCGTCGAATGAAGAGCGTACGCGGTCGAGGAAGCTCATCGCGCCGTCTTCCTTACCACATGTGAGATATGCACGGATGACAGCAGCGTAAACTTGTCCATCCAGGCGGCGAACAATGGTGAACACACCATTATCATCCGACACAGCCAGGCTGCGATACTCGTTGTAACATTCAACAGCACTCTTGAGATCGCCAGTGCTGGCGAATGCATCAATCATGTAAGGGAAGATGGTAGCGTGAGGCTGAACCTTCTGGAATTCCATATGAGAATAAATGCGAACCATATCATCAACCATGCCCTCGCGAGCACATGCAATGATCAGGTGACGGTACACGTTAACAGGGAAGACAATTCGGGCGTGTCGGGAAATAGCAGCATCGAAGAGCTTCACAGCGATAGACAGAGAGTGGTCTTCGGTCAGAATATCACGCTCCAATTCACTTGACTGCAGCATGAACTTGCCCGGCTCCTCCATGCCGCCGTAGCGAATGCGTTCCTGCTCCAGCACTTGCTTAGCCTCGATGGCATCATTTGCGCGGGTAGTCAAGAGCTGAACCAGAGTCTCGTATGTGTCTTCGTCGGGAATGACTCTGCGGCGAAGCATATCAGAGTAGACATCGAGGGCCTTGGGGATTGCCTGCGAGGCTTCGGGGTGAAGTCGGATAGCTGCGACCAAGAGGGCGTTGTACGCCTCCACGGTGGGAGTAAGACCCTCACGGAGAACATGTTCGAATGCAGCGGGGATCTCAGCGAAGTTCTTCGAAATCGCAAGTTGAACAATCTTGTCAGAAGCAGCTTGAGCCTCCTTCGAGATCTCCTCCGAAATGGCCACATCATCCAGGGTAGAATCCTTGTTCAGACCTTCCGTCTGCTCCGCCGACTCAGTCTGTGCATGTTCCTCCTGCATCTGCTGCATCTCTCTCGCAACAGCTTCTTCAACCTGCGCGCTCACATCCTCATTGACAGCCGCCTTGGTCGGATGCGGCGGCACAGATTCATTTCGGTCTTCGTGTGCCTGCTCAATATCCTCCGCGGAAGGCTTCCAATCAATACGACGGTTGAACTGGTACTGTCGCCAGTCGCTATCATCCCCTGTCTGTTGGGCATGCTGCCATGCGGCGTAGTAGGCCGCTAGACCGAAGTCTCCGTTCCCCGACGTTCCCTGGCTAGCCTTGGCGCCCGCGCCAGACGAGCTTGAGGCATTCGAGAAAGCATTTTGTAACTGTGTGCGGGAGAATTTGGCGGGTTGGGCGGCGAGGGAGTTGATAGTACTGGAGGAGGCGTAGGATTGCGATGCGGCGACTACCGACTGAGCATAGCCATGTGTGAAAGCTTTGGCAAAACTCTGGCGCGCGAGGTGGGTAAACGGTTTAAAAACCATTTATGTGGTGGGCGACCTCTTCAGAGCGAAGAGGCGATGCTGCGTTGTGTTAGTGTCGCGTGAGGGTTAATCACTGGGTCTGGTAGAATGTAGCGCACCTTGCACTCAGAATAATATTGAAAATGCAGGCTCATTGGACGACCCCGAGTCGCCAATGAACGCGCTATCACAAGGAATTAATAAAATTGGTACAGGATAGACCTGGTATCCAGGTCTTAATGTCGAATGAAGTTGGGTTGGTGATAGGGTTAGGAAAGGAACAAAGTCCAAGGATTAAGAAAGGAAAAAAAAAAAAAATAAAAATTAAATCGAAGGCGAAGTCACCAGCAGACACGGGCTTAGAAAAGATAAAAATCACGAACTTCTGGAAGGAGATGGAGTACCGAGTGGGCCTGGGATTGTTAGGGCCGATCTTCTCCGGAGAATCCAGCGTGTACTTTGTGTACGTCAGGGGAAGACACTGTGAAGTTCGGCCGTTTCAGACTTGATCAAGCGGAGTTGACACGTCAAGACTACGAGGAGATGTACCTCATACTTCTTCTTCTCTACATCATACACGGTGCATCTGCATATTTCTTCTGCACCTTCAAGTCTCCGATACATCCTGTTTTCCTGGCTTGTTCTCCTACTTGTTCCTGACTGTCATGTGGTTTGTCAGAAACTCAGGCCAAGTGGATCCTCGTACAAGAAGAACCCGCCAATCACCCTTGCGTTAATATGACTCAGACTTGATTCTTCCCGATTCTTTTTCTTCGGACAGATCCAACGCCCTTCCCCGACTCGGTCTCACGGAGCGGGTTTAACGGTGTTTGACGGGGAGTCGCCTTCATGTCTCCGAGAGGCTTGTTGGCCTCGTAGGGGCTGCTCAGGGGGTGCGGATACCCGCGGAGGATCCACGGAGGTGGTCAGGACCACTTTAAATGTCAAGAAAAGGGGGTTGAAAAAGAGAAAATGCGCTCAGGATCATTGTGTTCTGATTTTTTTTAATTCATCATGAATTTTTGTACGTCAAAAATTAAATATTCACAATTGAAGATCCTGTAGAGACGTTGCCAAGAGAATGCGAGGAACCACGGATAAGCAGATTGACACCCCAGATATCAGGTATCAATGATCACGTGAGTTGGTCACAATTAATTGTTTTCACTGGATGGAATTGACAACCACCACATTCCCCACACGAGCTACAAATAGATTCACATCGCTCATGATGTCAGAATCCGCTCTATCTATACATGGTCTAGACTATCACATTTCAACCGTCGAAATGCATTGCGCACTTCCCCTGGCCAATTCGTATGGAAAACAATCACCCACTGCAGAACCCCAGCACACCAAAGTGCAACACACTGTCCAACCCAGAGTCCCTTAAGCCCCCACCCACTCTGAAAAGCAAGATAGATACCCAGCGGAAGGGCAAAAAAGTAATAACTAACAACATTCACACTGGCCCCAAGATGCTGACGGCCCATACCACGCAACACACCTCCACAACACCCATTCATAGCATCGGCAATTTGAAACAGTGCAACAAACGGTAGAATGTCCGATGTCAACCGGATAACGTCAGGCTCATTGTTGAAAATTTTCGCGAAGTGATCACGGGTCACCATCAAGACGATCAGAACGACCATCCCAAAACTGCAGGCGAGAATGGTACCTAGATGTGCAGTTCGCATGGCTCGAGTAGCATCTCGCGAGCCGAGATAATTCCCAACTCGAGCTGAGATTGCGATACCAATGCCGAACGGAATAGTATTAAGGATTTGGTCTGCGGTCATAATCACACTTTGGGATGCGAGTGGTAGGGTCCCTAGTCGACCGGCGGCGAGAGCAACAATCTCAAATGCCCACCATTCAGTGCCAACATGTAACACACCGAGGAAGGCGAGTCGAGTAAATACCCAGAGATCCTGGAACGCCTCTCGAGACCACCCGCCCCAGCATTCTGAACCGGCAATGAACTTCGCATAAAGGACTAAGAAAGCGAATGAAAGCCAGTAAGTAATATCTGCGGCGAGAGGGGCGCCGAGAATCCCGAAATCGAGTGTATAGCAGAAGAAATAACACAAGAAAGCATTCAACGGCGATGTAATAAGAAGAACATATGTCCCGGCTCTCATAATCTCTGTTCAATACTTGATGTCAGCAAGTAGTCATAAAACCCAGATAAAGAATAGTCATTCTACCCTGCGCTTGTAAATACTTCTTCATAGTCTCAAAAAAGATATACCCTAATCCCCCCGGAATAAGGCAAATCAAAAACCTCGAGGTCCGATACGACAACTCAGGATCCTGCCCCAAAGCAAGAAACACGGAATTTGAACAAGCCCAAAAAATTGCCACGGGGATATAAAAGAGACTTAAAACAAAAAGTCCCCTTTGCAGTAAGATTCCTAAATCATGTTTATTCTTGCTGCCCGTGAACGTCGATGAAGCTAATGTGTCCAGGGCTGTTGTGCCTCCTAGCGCAATCATCCAGCCTGTTACTAATGCGAACATTAGAGAGAAGGCAGCGACTGAGAGGTCCATTGGGGATCGTCGGCCGGCGATGATGACGGTCACGGTCTGGAGGCTCATTTGGAGCATGTAGGCTAGGATTACTGGGGCGGCATCTTTGAGTAGGGACCAGCATTCTGAAAGGGAGTTTTCGTTCCAGATTTTCGAAGATAGCGATTGAGTTGGGGTTTCCGAGGAAAAGTCATTTTGGAGGAGGGGGGTTCCTTCTGATGTTGCGTGTTCAGTGTCGTGAATTGGGTTGTTCTCATGAACTTGAGGTCGTGGGAAATCCATTTTAATGATGGATTAAAGGGCAGAATTCGATTATTAATTCAAAGAAAGAACATTGGAAAATATTGGAGAAGAAGTTAAAAGAATATAGTAGTATTTAATTTTCCCTTCGAACTTGAAGTAAATCGTAAATAGCTATACAAGTATTTCCCGGCTTCCACGAGATATAGAACATTGAACATCCCAGATGTACTCACACGCAATCAGTGGTCCCCACCCCAATTCCGATTTTACATTGAACTAATCTAGCATGCATATGCTTAAGATAGACCGTCCGACTTCGGAGTCATATCTACAGACGCCTCGGAGATGGTTTACAGAAGCCATTGATCGAACGTGGTGCATATCACGAAAACAGCGCCATTGGACATTGCACAAAGATAAGAAATGCATGATAGGATATCTGCTTCTCTCTAGATCATCCGAGATGATCAGCATACAAAGAGAAATAGTAAAACAGTATCTTATCATCAGTAGGATTAGGCCGCATGGCTGGACTCCTCCAAATGTTGTCCCGAACAGGAAGTTGTGCGTAGTGGGGTAATGGGGTAGAAACTAAAATTTGTGGAGAATTAAAAATATACTAACAACTCAAAACTGTTCAGCAACATAGAGATAAAGATGAAGTCGTATAGATAGTTCTAATCAGAAGCTTAGAATTATCTATCATTCTTTCTATAACGATCATTCTTTACGGAAAGGTTGAGTGTAAAAGCCTATCATGCCGGTGACCTACGTGCGATACAATGAGATCGACTGTCTTTGGTACTCTCTGAAATTCAAAATTGCTTGCCTGCCATTCATCTTCTGTTTTGTGGTATTGTTTGCTGTCGGAATGATTTTACAAGAGCTTTCCCTCAATGCTCCTCCTCGCGGGCCAGTTGGAAAAGCTCCCATTCCGAAATCTAGCTTCGTTAGCCACAAGCGTCGGGGCTGAAGTCTACAACCCCTACTGAGTTAAATGAATCTCAAATTACGAAGTGAGTTTCCTTGAACCATAGTGTGTGGTATAGCTAATAATAGGAAATGATATTGCCAGTTTAATTAATTTCTCAGCGCTTTTACGACCCGCTTGGTTTTATTATGTTATGATTTTCGTATTTAATCAAGATTGCTAGTGAGATATGGCATTGATTTGTGCATAATTGACAATGGAATCAATTTGAAAATAGCATAGAGCACTCCTATAACCTCAGAATTCCTCATTTATGCTCTATTCACTGCTTGGACCTCCTAGATCATATTCAGGATTGACCCAAGATGGCTTTGGAGAGTGCTCCCGTATCCAGGCACCATATACATGCAAAACCAGCATGATGGCTGTAGAAAGAAAGAACATAACCAAAGCCTGAGTTGTAAAAGTCCAAGTCCATCCAACAGCTGCTTCCCACGGAGCAATGAAGAACTAACAGAGCATATCAGTACACATTATCTCTTTATTGGAATAGAAAATCGAGAGCGAACCGGGTTGATGAAAGCGCTCATATTGAAAAAGACCGCGTAGAAAGTCACAATACTTGTAGACTGTAAAGGGTAGGCGTCAATGATATAACTGCTTACAGCAGTATTCCCCATTTGAATGCCCGCGGAAACTGAAAGATGTTAATAATTAGTTTATCTCTCCAGCAGACTGAGGGAGGCATGATTTACACAAGAAGAATGCCACTTGCCCCACCATCCAATGATAATGTTTATCAATACTGATTCCCCATAGAATTGATCCACCTGTAATGTTCATTAGCATCTATGTCGTGAAATAATTCGATTCACTTACAAGCTGTTATAGCGATAGCAGGATATGCCAGCCAAAGCCGCATTTCTGGAGCTCGAACACTATCATTCCTTTTCGTCAACCACATGACAATATTATCACTGAGCCTACCGGAGCAACAGATTTCTGAAACAACTGTCCCAAGCGAAAGGCCCAGGAAGAGTAGTCCTTGTATAAGTGGTGAATATTGTGAGTATGCCTCCGGCTCCATGGTTATTACTGACAGAATCCACCAGTACCAGGTGAATGAAAATCCAAGGACTGCGATCACGACGACGGGAAATTGGAAGATGAGACAGAACCTAGTCAATGAGTCCCAGGGCTTTGGATGACGCATGCCTGGTATGGGGAAGAAGGTGATAAAAGGTAAGGATGTCGTTCGAGCGATATCGGGTCGCATATCAGCCAGAGACAACTCTGAAGATAAAGATGGTGGTAGGTTTTCTTCACCCGCTCCCTTCCCATTGAATGAACTGGATGTCAACACCGTTCCAATGGATAGAAGCATTTGTTGCCGTGGATATAAAGTCTCGGGTAGGAAGAAAGTTTCGAGGATTAGAAGAACGCCGAAGAGGATTGCGTTGAACCAAAGAATCCAGGTCGCACTGACGAGATTCAAGAAGCCACCAACTGCACCAGGTTAGTTCTGAATCAGATAGTGTAATTACTCTAAGGAATCCTTACAAGTTGGTCCAAGCAGGAGACCCAAATCTACTGCTAATACCCAAAGGCCAAGCTTTTGACCGCGTTCATATTCGAAGAATAAGTCATTGACTGTAGTCATTAGCAGAATGCTCTATCGGATCAGCTGTTGACTTCAACTTACCAATAGCCATTCCAACAGTTGATGCTGGACTCACTCCAAATCCCTGGAAAAAGCGAGCTGCCATGTAACCACTATAAGAATCCGCGACTGCGGCTCCTATAGTCGATATCAAAGCTGTCAAAGTCCCAATTAAAAATATCAGTCTTCTACCATAGATATCGCCCAAGGAGGACCATATCAAGGGGCCGACCGCCAGCCCCAATGCTGGAATTGCAACGGTCCAGTTCACTTGAGAGTAATTTATTCCATATTGGGTTTGAATCTCGGCGAACGAGGGGACTGTGGTCGTTGTGATGTATGTAAAGAGGAAGTATCTAAAGTACATGCAAATTAGATGAATTGTGTTCTCTGTCTGTTTGGGGAAAACCCACTTCAGCATCACAATCCCAAGAATGGTATGCTTTCGGACGCTTGTCCAGTTCAAAGGGTCCAGAGGATCAGGCGTTGGTTGAGGGAATTGTTTTCTCCCAGAGTTATCCAAAGCTGTGTTTAACATGATTTGCGTTCCTTGTTCCACTGGGAATGCGTTGTTTTGTCCTAAATTCTGATCATTCTTCAGATCGGTCTTTTCTAGATTCTTCTTGTCCATGTCTTAATGTTATTCTTTGACGTGCGATGCGATGCATAATGCTGAAATGGAATTTAGTAGTAACTACACACTGTAAATAGAGCACCAGTTCACCCTGAGAATTCACCTATACAGCAAAGTTAACCAATCGAATGGCGTAGTTTTATCTACGAGAATCCTTATCAGTTGCGCGAAGTGTCTGAGCCCCCGGATGGTGATCGCCAGTATCACAACCTGATACAGATGCCCCGGACCTGCAAGTTATTTCGACCCTTTTCCCCACTCCCATCAATGTCTCTTTTGGGTATAGCTCGCTCAGGAGCTTATCGTCCATTAGCAGCCGATCTCGGATTCATGTCTGTTCATGAACGCGTACGGAACAAAGAAGTCAGAAAATCTCAGATTAGATCGCGATGTTTTCATTGACTAATTTCACTGTATCTCCGAGGTGAACTCCTCGCTTGGATTGTCGAAGATATGCCGAATCAAGGTAACCAACGGAGACGCCATGACGCCTGGGCATTCTATCAAACTATCCTGTCAACGCTAAATTTTACAGACGAGTTACTGGGGAAGGAAGACTTAAAGTCTCAACCATATAAAGGGATCTATCTAGTTGTCGTGAAGACAGATTCAAAAAAACCAAACTTCTCTTGGATAATTTGAAGATGATTAGAACCGCTACTCTGCTTTTTGCTCTCTTGGGCTTATCCGCAGCTCATCAAAGTGCGCAGTCTCGACTTTCGTCTGGTCCACACCAGCAACTTTGGTATAACACATTGCCTGGTGATGGCGGTACTCAGGTAATTAAACGCAACTGAATGTTTTTACTTGAATAAAACAAAACTGTTTCTGACGTCACAACATAGGCTGACTCTGTCTTCTCGGGAATTTCCACATTTGGTCGACTACCTTATCACCCTTGTCTTTCCAACGAAGATGAACAATACGACATCGCCTTCCTAGGTGCACCCTTTGACACTGGAACCTCCTATAGACCTGGTGCAAGGTTCGGGCCCAGTGGTATTAGACAGGGCTCTCGACGACTTAATCTCTAGTACGTGTTAGCACTGAAAGTCAAGATTGAATTCGGCAGTCAGTACTTACACATTATTTTTTAGTGGAGGCTTCAATGTCCCGCTCCAGGCCAACCCTTTTACGAGTGAGATGAAGATCCTCGACTGCGGTGATATACCTGTCACTTCGTAAGCCTTCATGCTCAAAGAAATACCTAATCTCGGTCCATCTTTTACTAATCTTGATTGGTCAATTATAGATATGATAATGAATGGGCCATCCAACAAATTGAAGAAGGTCACAACAGTGTGCTCATGCGCCAGCCCTTCACGGATGCCGAAAAGCCGGGACTTTCACGAGCTGGCAAGACACTACCGCGCGTGATCACTCTGGGTGGCGATCATACCATCACATTACCTCTACTGCGGAGTATCAACAGAGCCTATGGGCCTGTCACTGTCATCCACTTTGACAGCCACTTGTAAGGATTCAGTACCGAGTGACTTCCACAGTATAACTGACGGGTACTAGGGACTCTTGGAAGCCCAAAGTCTTTGGAGGATCCCCTAGCAAAGTTGCTAGCATTAATCACGGTACCTATTTCTACCATGCGGCTATGGAAGGATTATTGAAAAATGATACCAATATTCATGCTGGTATCCGAACAACTCTCTCCGGTCCCTCTGACTACGAAAATGACGGTTATTGTGGGTTCGAAATTGTCGAAGCTCGAGAGATTGACACAATTGGTGCGAAAATCCAAGTTTCATTAATATTAATGAAATAACTAATGAACTCTGTTAAACAGGTATTGAGGGAATCATTAAGAAGATCAGGGAGCGTGTAGGCACCGAGAACCCTGTTTATCTTTCCATCGACATCGACACTCTAGACCCTGCCTGTAAGTCTTTCATTTCACTCATTCCCTTTATCTTGGACAGTTTCTCATTTAAATAGTTGCGCCTGCCACCGGAACCCCTGAGACTGGAGGCTGGTCGACTCGGGAGCTGAGAACGATCATTAGAGGCCTTGATGGACTCAACTTTATTGGTGCGGACATTGTTGAAGTCGCACCGGCTTACGATACGAATGCCGAGCACACCACCATGTAAGTATAGTCACTCTGATTCAAGGATGGAGATTCCAAGGTTCTTTCGAGCTGACAAGCTTTTGTTACAAGGGCTGCTGCCGATGTCCTATACGAAGTCATGACTATTATGGTCAAAGGTGGACCCTTGTCGATTGGATCCAAGCACTCTGAGCTTTAAACAACTTGAATCCAGGTGCCTTGCCGGGAAAGGAGGATATCTTACCTTATGTACTAGGTAGTTAGTATTAGTGGAACGGCAAATTCATAAAACCAAATCACGCATAACATTCACCAGATATTGACATAACTCGACATACATAACTTGTGACATAGATTTGCGCAATTCCAAATGTTACTCCGATCTCAACATCAAGTGCTTTCGCAATTCAATTCTGGAGTGAGGACGAGTTTGGTTTTTTTTAAGCGTTCGATAAACAATTAAGCCCATTTTATCCACAATACTCCTATATAATTGGTTGAATTCGAGGCCTTATCGCGTTACGCCAGTTAGGCACCGGCGGTCGTACCTATGAGGAACCGCCGAAGTATAAATGGAGTAAAAGCAAGTAGCAAGTAGTTTGGTGCAATAAATATTATTGTAGAGCGAGCCAAATCAATCTCGAGCGAGAAAAAACCTGATCAAAACAACTGCAAATGTAACTAAGCCCCTAGATATCATGAACCAAAATCAGGACATCTTTACATACGCACATCTCCTCGTCACAGACTCGCATAGCTACATATTGAAGAGGGCGATCTTTGGCAGTATGGACTAGCCACACAGGTCGATATGGAGAGAGAAAACCACCACCACTACAAATGCAACATATGTAATAGGCGAGAATGGGAAGAAGTGTAAAAAGGATGATATTCTGTCACGGAGGCACGGACTACAGATCAAGGGGGGAAGATCGGCGGGACACGCTCTATTCTTCTATCTGTAGTCGTGGTGGTGTGTGTTTGATATGGAAGAAGAGCAGCAGCCTGAAGTGGGAGGTATGCGGCGGTGTATCTCAACATGGATTGGCGTCACTATCCGATATCACCATATTAAGTACTAGTCTACTAAATGCTAGCTCCAGGTCCAAGTTCGATGATACATACTGGTAGGTATTATTAAACGACGTTGCATATGGCCGTGGCTACCTACGGCGAAGTTGCCAATATTATAGGACAGAAGCCCGGCAATATTGCGAATACTATAAACAGCTCTATATTAGTATACATCACAGACGCCCGCCAATATTTGAAGGCAACTTTCATTTTTTGAAGTGATGCGCAACATGTGCAGACCCACAGGTCGAGAATACCACAAGGAAGTCTTACACATCTCAATGATCGATTCATTAAGTCGTTCCAGGTCATTGCGGAAGCCTACCCAAGCACTCAAGGGCTTAAGGTAAATATTTGATGATAATGCAGCACTGGAGGATATTCAATACACACGTATGTTATACTACTATCATACCCTAAGCCCGAACGTTTAATCAACGGCATAACCTCCTTGGAATAATGAATATACTATAAGCAGTCGAGTACAGGCGATTTTAATATTTGAAGTTGGATGTGTCAAGCTCTCCAATGTGTGGCAGCACACTTGCCAACTTGAAGGTGCCACTAGCCTGTATAGAAACTTCAAGTTCCAACTTGAAGGTTGAACTACAGCACTTGAGGTTCAAAGGTTCTCGAATATAAATCAGCAATAGAATAAACTGCATGTGTTGAATCAAGATTATATTATTTTAATTGAAGTTTCAGACAGATTTAGTCACTACACTGCTTTGAGTTTTGTTTTTGTATGAGAGAGCTCAGAATGATGTGCACGAGTGCATGCCATTTGATAGTTTGTAGGGCAGTAGGTCATTCTGCTCTCAGGCAGAAATCAGCCACCAAAACAACTCACTTCATATTTTTACCACTGTGGACGCCACCACAGCTTAATGGCAGAATCCCAGGCCAGCTCCTACGTTCTAAAAGTTTCTTACTATGGATTACTAATTAACACTCAAAGCGCTCAGGCAATACTACAATATAAAGTGCTGAACTGTCAACTAAACTATCTTTACATTAGGGAAGAAACGGAGCTTCGCAGAAATACTGTCAATCTGACGTCAGATTTAAACCGCCGCCAACAATAGCCCAAAGTTGCTAAGATCGACAATCGTGGAATTGTACAGTTTTTCTTGATAGCGCTCGGGCACTCCGTTGGGGACTGTGCTGTCGATCGACTTCCCGTGTCAAGGATCATCATGGGTCGCGTGGAGAGGGGCAAAGTATGCTGTTTGTCGCGGGGTTCTGATCACACAATATTCCGTTGCGAGGCGGGGTTGTTTGAGCTTTCAATAAATTGAAATGTTTGAATGCTTCAATTCAATGTTCTTGTTCAATTTTTTTGAGATGACTCTTATCATTAAACTAAACTGATAATAAAAATGGTACCCACATGGATTTTGAATTAAACTTTAACATTGACCGAGTCTTTCCACGTTTATAACACTAAAGGTAGAACCTGAATCCAGGTCTACTTGTAGGTACTATCATAGATAAGTTCCCCGCCTCCGCTTTTGCTCATCATTACCCATACAACGCGCGTTAACTGTCGATGCCACCTTGTAATGTATGAACCCCATCTTGACCTCTCCACATACAACCTTGGAACATGGGAATGTGAAACTGAAATGTACCGTCGGAAGGCCAAAAGGGATCATCGAGAGGGGAAGAAATGCATTGCTTACTCAATTCAAACGTGGCTGGATTGATCCTTTGAGATTGTGCCCGCAGTTATACCTTTCAAAGCTAGTAGAAGAACCCTGTACGTGCCGCGATTCATATATCTCATGACACTAATCACGTACTTTTGTCTACCGCCGAGGTACTTACTTTCTAGAGTTACATGCCCACAACTTGAAGCCACGAGCCATCTACGACGAATGTGCATCGTTCAAATTTTATGACTCATTTTTATACTACTCCATATGTATCTTAGAAAAAAAACCATATCAAAGCGTGTCAAAGCGTGCCGATAAAGATCCTACAACAGCTCGGCCGGGCACGCCTGGCCCATACTAGATAAGGAAAGCGGAACTCCAGATCATTCCATCGCCTACTAATATGCAGGGCTGTGGGTATCTATTTCAAGACAAAATGGCGAGAGCGGGACAAATTACATAAATCAGATTCTTCGTACTCCGTACTTGATACTTTGTTCGGTCACACTCACCGGGTCTCCACCGGCTCCGAGTGCCAAGGCGGTTGCATCATCGGCCGCATAAGGTGGACTGGGATTATAAGATCTTCGTTCCCCTCACGCTGAACTAGTAACTTGTTTTGAGTTGGGTTCCTGGCAAGGCTAGACACGGAAAGTTATCGGAAAGTATTCGGGTGCATACAAAGAAGTTCGGAAATAGCTGCGAGCGCCCTCTTCAATAAACTCTCATAAACTAGTAACAAACTATTCATGGGCCCACGTATACATTGTCAGTAACAAGCAATGCCAAGCAAGAAGCGCCGATATTATCAGGGCATACATATTGCGCCGAGTCCGGAGTGGAATTCAAGTTCCTCACTATAGGAGCATAATACCCGATTCGTCTGGCAACGGAACGGATTTACGGTTGTGCAAGCATCAGGGTCCGACCTTCCCGGTCAAAGCGGGTGGAGACCGGTTTTAAGCTGTGGGTCTTCCCAGCAGTATGCAATCAAGACCTCAAACACTCTCAATCCAAAAGTCTCCAAGCAGATAAAGAGGTCCACACCCCAGAGCCATGGCCACATGATTCAAAGAAGCACTGATTGAGGCTTTTTTTTTGTGCCTCTCTTTGATTTTGGTCGCATCTCTGCCCCCTTTCTTTTGTGGTGGAAAGCTTCTCGAAGACATTCCCGTGCTTCCACGCCTTATGGGGCCCGCCGTCCGCCCGCTTGCCGACTTTCCGAGTGGTTTAACCCGGCCATTGCTTGATAAGGTATAGGCCGACGCCACATCTGAATGGGACTAAGTCATGTACCTGGCACTGTTAGGAAACGGGACTGCAGGAAGGATGGGCTAATCGAAAGAAGCTTCAACATGTACCCTTCTACTCATTGACATGTAGCAACTGGACAGCTTTATAGTGGAACCGCAGGGGCCAATGCTTCTTTACACTCTATTAGCCTATCCCACGCGATCGTGTATGTACGATGATGTTTGGTGATCGACCCTGTCGCACCCATGCGACACGGACACCTGTTACATATCACCTACTTAAGTAATGCTAGTAGTCGATAGTTCGAAAAAGGACATTCATCGTCAAAATGAGATTTTTTTGTGGGTCTTGATCGTCGTTCTCATGACGATTCTCATTTCGCAAGGACCCTTCCCGCGTCATCCGTACCTGACTATGAGCTGGATTTTTTTTTTTTTTTGTTTTTCTTTGACAATTGTCGCTGGAAAAAGAAGCACCCTTCTCACCATCATCAGAGGCAAAAAAATGTAACTTGAAGAATCCCCCCCAGAGGACATTCCAAAGATTCTCATCTCTGGTTATCCGTAACCAGATTTAATAGTGCCGAACATCCCATGAACGGCATCTTCTGTCTAATCGGTTCGCTGCCGGTTCATCCGGGTCATCAAGTCTGGTGACAATCCACTATGGTTACCGTGTTGACCGCTACTGGGCTCACCTTGGCGAATGGATTTTAGAAAAATCGAATTTTTAATTTATTAATTTTTAATTTTTAATTTTTTTTCCGTTTGCTGATCGTGGAGAAACGAGAAACTCGGAGTTTACTGCTTATAAATGGCAGCGGGCCCCCGTCGTCGCGGGTTGCGAAATCGCATTGTACAGCTTGCATTTGCTTTGTCTTCTCGCAAACTCCTCATTTTTGATTCTTACCTTGTTTATAATTCACCGATTAAGCTTCGCAAAGCTTGTACATTGGCATAATGGTTGCGCAAACACTCGTGCAGACACCACAGCATCCCGGGCGCACTGGTCGTGGCTCGGAGAGCGATAGCTCACTCGATGAGATCGCCGAGCAGAAGCAGAAGCTCTTTGTTACCGCGCTAGGAAAAAATGGAAAGGATCTCGACAAATCGGCCTCTCCCAAGCGATGGAAGAGCTTCTGGACTTCTTTCCGCTACTTAGCTAATCTGACTCCGAAGGAAGTCGACGATTTCATGGCGTCATACGTCATTTACAATCTGGACTGGTCCGATGAGAAACAAATGACCGAGGTTCTGGGCCCCAATTACCAGGAGAAAGTTGGCGATTGCTTGAAGTCATACTATGGAGTGCTGAACCACCTTTGCGCCTTGGGCGATGTCGAGAAAATGTACATCCCGCCGTGGATGAGCAAGAAAGCTTCTGTTTTAGAGAACCAGATTCTCTATGAGCGATCAATTGCGCAAGACATTGGTCTCTCTGCTGGCGATAAGGTGCTTGACCTGGGCTGTGGTCGTGGTCGCGTCGCGGCGCATATGGCGCAGTCCTCTGGCGCAAGCGTCACAGGCCTCAATATCGACCCCAATCAAATCGCGCAAGCGAAAACTTTCAATGAAGAGCGCGGACTGCAGAACAGCTTCGTTCAGCAAGATTTCAACAACCTCCCCTTGCCATTTGCCAATGAGAGCTTCGACGCCTTCTACCAGATCCAAGCACTTAGTCTATGCAAGGACCACACTGCGCTGTTCACTGAGATCTTCCGTGTCCTCAAGCCCGGCTCTAAGATCTCCCTCCTGGACTGGGTCAGCCTGCCAGCCTACGAGCCCGAGAACCCCGAGCACGCCGAGCTCATGCGCCGCGTCAAGCCTCTCATTGGAGCTGTCGGCACCCCCACTCCCGAGAGCCTCGAGAAGGCCTTGACCGACTCGGGATTCCAGATTGTGCGCTCCGAGAACGCCAGCATGGAGGGCCTGCAGGCTCCTCTGATCGACACTGTAGACCTTTACTTCCGCACTCTGCGCCAGGTCATTCTCGCCCTGGTCAAGCTGCATGTTCTGCCCCGCCACTTCAAGACCCTCATCAACCGACTGTGCTTAGATGGACAAGCCTTCGTCAAGATGGACAACATGCGCCTTGCCACAACAAGCTATAGCATCATTGCACAGAAGCCCAAAGCATAAATTTAAACTTGATTATGAACGGGATACACCACGATCGAGTCGCAGACCGGATCTGCGATCGGGGGAACCATGTTTAATTGCCGCTAATGAACACTATTCTATGCACGGCCGACCCAACCCAGCCCTTGTTCGAGTTACGCTTCCTCTCTCCTCCTTCCTACGTCTCCACGATCATCGCGTTTTATCGAATTGTGTCGGTCGCCGATACATTACAACATTGGAAATACCCTGTACAGTAATCAAAAGATTAGAGGCTTTTGGGAGTTCTCGGTGCTTTTTTTTTTTTTTTTTTGTCATCTTTTGTCAATAGCCCTTGGAGTTTGGACAGTTTATTTCGGAATGATATTGAATTGCATATACACACTTGAACTCGAACAGGAATCTATCTAACCTTGGTATTCTACTGCTAAAGTAGGTGTTTGAACACTCAATGTTTGGATGTATAGCCTGAGCCATGGTGGTGTCGAATCGCGGGGTATATTGTAGAAGCAAGATAGTAGATCACAGAGTGACCCTGAAACGCCAAGTTTACAGGTCTGGGAATAGTTACACAATCAGGAATATAATCATAAATTCGTCATACTCACCGATCAGATCCAGATCTCCAAACACCAAGTTGCGTGTGCGCGCCATACTTCAATCCCCGACGCAGTGCAACATCGCGGCACGCTAACCTTAATCAGGAGATATCGATACATCCTTGCAGAATTGATTTCCCCACCAAACATCAACCTCATCCACCCCTCCGCGCAAACACTTAATCCTGCGAGGGAAACCCACTTGACCAGTTCAAGACCGACACTCCTTCCATCCTGCGTCGTCTTAACCGACCGGAACCTCCGCGGAGCACAACACCACACATCGTTACACCCCCGCCTTTCTCTTCCGAACCAAAACCACAAGATTCATGGCACCTCAACCATCCTCCATAACGGCCTTGTCGGCGCCTGGAAAGGTCCTACTGACGGGTGGCTACCTCGTCCTTGATCGCGCGTACACAGGGACTGTGTTCGCTCTCGATGCGCGTATCCATGTTATTGTTCAGCAGTTGAGACGTGGGCACCGCCGTGGGCAATCTGGGACGGATTATAAGGCTGGGACGGAAGCGCAATCTGCGAAATTGGGAGGATCGGCTGTTGATGAGGGCGAGGCTGAGGATACTATTGTCGTGCGATCGCCGCAGTTCGTGAATGCAGTTTGGGAATACAAGATTCAGCGATGCGAAAATGGCGGTGGTGTCAAGGTTATTCAAAAAGGAGATACGTAAGGATAACCCCCCAGGTGGCGTCAATGATCAAGGACCTTGTTTATCATGGAAAAGCTAAGATGGACGATGTTAGACCGCGCAATCCCTTCGTCGAAACCTCCCTCAGCTACGCATTGACCTACATTAGCTACGTCGCAGACTCGAAAGATTTCGGTTCCTTGTCGGTTACCATTCTCGCTGATAACGATTACTACTCCGAAACCGCTACATCGAAGGGACCTGGCGCCCACCTACGGGGTGGTCGTTTCGTCAACTTCGGTGTCCCCCTGCAAGAAGCACACAAGACGGGGCTGGGCTCCTCCGCCGCCCTGGTGACGGCTCTTGTTTCTTCCCTTGTTATCCATCGAACCATGCAGGCGGACGATCTCGGCGCAGGCCGCGATAAGCTTCACAACCTAGCCCAAGCAGCTCACTGCGCAGCACAAGGCAAGGTCGGCTCGGGCTTCGACGTAGCCGCCGCCGTGTACGGGTCATGTCTGTACAAGCGATTCTCGCCCGCAATCCTGGAGAGTGTGGGAGATGTAGGATCCGCCGGATTCGACGAGCGATTATTTGCCGTTGTGGAAGATGCTAATGCCGAGCACCCGTGGGATACCGAGTGTGTTGATTTTGGTATGCAGCTCCCGCGCGGAATGCAGATGGTACTCTGCGATGTCGAGTGTGGTTCACAGACCCCGTCAATGGTTAAGAAGGTCTTATCATGGAGAAATGAGAATCGTAAAGAGGCCGATATCCTCTGGGCCAGTCTCCAGAATAACAATGAGCGTCTTCGTCAGGAACTGAAGCGGCTTGCTCAACACCCCGATGCTAATACTGATAGCGAGTTCACCGAGATCCAGACTTACATCCAGCGTACGCGTCACCATATCCGCACTATGACCCGCAGGACGGACGTGCCTATCGAGCCTAAGGTGCAGACTGAGCTGCTGGACAGGTTATCTGAGATTGAAGGTGTCATTGGTGGTGTGGTCCCTGGTGCAGGTGGATACGATGCTATTGTATTGTTGATTCGGGATGACCCGCAAGTCATAACGAGACTCAATGAGCAGTTTGAGAACTACGAGAGTGCTGTAGAGGATGATTTCGGTGGGAAGATTGGCAATGTTCGGTTGCTGGGGGTACGACATGGATCCGAGGGGGTGAAGAATGAAGTGCTCGAGCAATATGCGGGATGGGTTTAGATTCGCATTCTTTTACACTCCCCATTCATCATTAAACGGCTCCAAAGGACATGATGTCTTCCCGAAACATACCCCCGGCATATTGCATTTTCGTCAGCTTTATTCAACATATAAAATTAAAGTATAAATTAGTGTTAGTGGATGGCTTGGTCTTTGAGGACTATTGATATAGACAGAAATATTCGCCTTTGCTATGCAACTTGAATTTATCTTTAGATGATAAATTGCTACCATACCAGCTGCGATACACTGACACTGGGCGTTCAAGGTTGGATCTCGCTGAATTCAAATGTTATCTACTCATATTCGAACCTTTGAAGTCATACAGTAAGTGTATCTCACTCAGCCCGTACATATCAATTGATGCTCATATTGGTTTTACTCAAGTGCTTTTGAGGAACATTGCCGGTCGAGCGACTCTGTTCAACCCAGCAGATATTTGCTCAAATATGTGGTCATCATGTTAGAGATTTAAACGGAAAAAACTGTCTAAACTGGCTTGATAGAAAAGCATTTGATCAGGCATCAGCAACAAACCTTGGAAATATCACAAAATCATTATTTTGTTAAACATCCGAATAGACCAACGCAACTCCCGCTTCTTAAAATTTCCATGGCCTTGTATGACTCCCTTGCCATCGTGATCCACATCATGCATTCGACACACTTCCGCCACCCCAATGCTTAGACGAAAGTCGAACTTGAATGTTATCAACAATATCTTGAGCCCCAATATCAACGTTGGTATTGCCGCTACGACCTGTGCCTTCCATACCAAGAACACATGTTCCAAAATGCTTTCGCTTTTGGAAATCTCCCCACACATATCTCAGCCGTAATATTGCGATGCCAGGGTCCTGCATAGGGACAGCTACTGCAGGTGCGGCATCAACTCATAGGGTTAAACAACGCCCTACGGGTCTGACAATCCTCAGCAATCCTCAAAGCATTGCGGGAAGTAGTCGAATGGATCGGTCCATATAGTCCACGCCTGCAGATCGGGTTGGTCTCGCGATATCCACGCCACGCCGGAATATCATCAACAAGTTGCATGTGGAGATATGAAAAGGTATAAGATTCACTGAGCATCTCCAGTGTCTTGGCGTACTTGTGACCGAGATTCTAGCATTTAGTATACGACTTTGTACAACCATATATCGCAATGATTTCTCTTTCCGTGAGGATAACCCTAAAAGGCAGGCTGGAATCAATTTCACTCGGTTCCGTAAATGGAATCCAACTATCGACGACAAGTGCAGCAATCTCTGGAAGGGTACTACATGTGCACTGATGTTTGACTTAAAGTTGCATATCAATGTGAAATTCTATGGAGATTTGGTATCGAAGGGTGGATCTAGAAGATTAGCATCACGGTATAAGAGTTACCTCCTGGGCATTATATTCTCCTGCAAAGTTAATTCATCATTTAAATGAAATACGCCTAATGAGGCACTGGTAGCAGTATCTACAATATGACGAACTGGCTTGGGGAGAGCCAGTCATCAAAACTTTGTTCAGGATAATACCTAGGTACTAGTAGTAGTTCGTTTGCTGGTACCTATCTACCCATAGTACTACCTATACTAACTTCCTCTTTCTTCCTCACATCTCACACAGAAACATACATATTGATACTGGTTATTACTCACTCAAACTACAACTAGTAGTAACCCTCTTGTTTCTCCTCTCACTACTACCGTGTACCAGCACTACTATAACTTCTATTACTCTTACTACTACAATCTCTACTATTCTCGAAATAATGCCCAGGTGCCTGCTACGTTGCAGGCTTCCGAGCACGGAGTCACGCGAAACATAACGCCAGATATTATGCGAGATATTACGCCCAATACTATGCCAAAGACTACGCCCGTCTCTATGCCTACGAACTCTGTGATAATCTGATTGATTGGGTACTAGATACTCCCCGCGTGGCAATATTATACTACTACCTACCTAGTGAGCATTGGAAAGGTTTGTTGTGCCAAGACGGATGCGTTTGTCTGCACGCATTAGAACATGGCATGGTAGTCTTTGGCATCTTCATGTTGTTGTCTTCAAATTTTTCTCTTTGATACTTCAAGGATGCGACTCTTTTGTCTCAGGTGAAACAATACATTTTGAAGTTTTTGGCATACCTAGTTGGATCTCGGTATGATCAAGGGCTGCATGTTCGGAATTGCAGAAGGCTTGATATTGAAGCTCTCTACAGTTTTGGCGAGCACCTGGACGCATGCAATATTAGTGTACCCCTGGCAGAAACAAGGACATCAATTCTTAGCATTCCGGTTTCTGTGATAGAATAAGACATTGAATAAGATAGCTTTTCCCAGCAACATATCGTTTAACCTCAAGTGCTATTTCCAATCTTCCAGTAGACCCAAAATGGCCATCGTGATTCAGGGGATTTGCTGTATGAATTAATCTTGTGGAATCCCTGAGATACCATTTTATTTCGTACCTATTATCACCTGGGTATAAACAGCTGAGGGCATGATTGACTTCTCTCCAAATCATGATGTTCTCCTGCTCTTTTAAATGTTTTTTTGCCATGTCATCATCGCATCCGTTTGCCTCCATAGTAGAGACAAATACGTGGATTTATTCGACCCTGCCAATCAAAATGATATGGAATTCCACCGGATCGGAAAAATCACCTCTTTCCCAGAGCCATCAAATAGTTAATCGCGAATGTAGCCGGACCGAGATTGATGCCCGGTACCAATTGGAAGAAGCGCAATATTCACCCTCAAACAAGCGAGTTGTTAGTATTGACCAAGGCCATGTTGATACAAATGCACCGCCAAAAGACGGAGGTCACTACGAAAATGAAGGCAGATCATATTGTGGCTTATTACCATCAGGTTTTCCGATAACTTGAAGATCCTACTAGTATTCTTCTTGCGAGGAGGATCTTACTACTTGCTAACCGTGATATGTAGGTTCTTTTGGTCAGTATTGACCCTCACACTTCCAAGGTTCCAGTATCCGCGTCATGACTGCCCAGGTGGGTACTATAAAAATGGACTCAAAATGCAATATACGAAGAAGATAAAGGTTTTTGCTTGGCTTTGAAGGGCATGGACTCACTGCGAGAACCCCAGGATGGAATGCAAGATCTGCCGTTCGATCTTGCATCAGGGCAGATCTTGCATCAGGAGCTGAAGAAGCCGAGTAAAATTGCTAAATTGCTGAAGCCTCTTCTGCGGTGGGCATGGCCCCTTGCGGTTGGAGACACGGCGCAGGTGTTGAAAATGGTTGCGATGAAGGAGTAGTGAGTGTTACGGGCTATCTTCTAACTTGAACTTGCTTCAAATTCTTAGCTAGCTATAAGTACTATTTTTATGTTTTCTGAAACCCCCAATGCGTCCATTTTAATACCTAAGTGCACATCCAACCTCAGGCGCTTGACGTTCTCCGTATTCTCATAGGCTCTGCTGGCCCTCACCCCTGCATGAATATCACGAGATCCAGTTCTGTCGGGATTCAATTTCCCGTCTTTTTTTTTTTTCTTTCTTTTTTCTTCGCTCTCTCTGGATTCTTTGGCCTTCGCTGCCTTTTGTGAATCTGTGTGACCGTTTGTTTGTCGGGGTTCTGGTCTGGCCTGGTACATCCGGTCGAGATGGACTAGAACAGGTCATGACTTGTCGTTTCCATGGATCGCGTGTGTCTGTTCATTGCTTTTTTTTTTTTTTTTTTTTTCTGATTCTGCACGGGATGACATCGACTTTCTTCTAAAGTTCTGTAGGCACATCGAGCTCTGACTAAACCCGACAGCTGTCTGCTTCATGGGTCGCCTGCAGGTATCCAGCACAAACAAGTTTCATGTCTTGGCAAGGCCATCATAGTCGCGATACTTCCGACCTCCACTCGGTACTCCCACCAGCCATTCGCTTCCCCGGATCTTCCTATCAGCTTAGCTTGGCATGGCCACAAATAGTCCTCTCCTGAATAATTTGCTGTGCTATAAGTAGTAGACATTGTAATTTACAGCTGGATTGATTTGACAGCCCCCAAAGCATTAGCCTCATAGCTCCATCCGTGGGAGAGAGTGTCACTGGTGAGTCCCTGCGGCCCTGTCTCGCGCCGATCCCCTTACCTGTGGTCATTGCTCCTTTGCCCCCAAGAGAAAGACTTCTTTCTCATCATCATCATCGCCAGCATAACCCACTCGTTAACTACGATCAATCTCACGGCGTTGGTTGTCTCCGACTATTTCCTGCACGAGTCAAAGAAACGATCGTGCCGCCACGCTTATTCGCCCCCGACTCCTCACATCTGGGCCCGATCGACCATTCTCCTCTAAACCTTCCACCTCTCTCTCCCTAACATTCCCAAACTTCTCCCTTCACTCTCCCGGCGCCTCCCCCAAAACCCTGCCCATCAAAGGGAACCCCCAATTGTCCGCCATAGCGGCCTACACATCATGTCTTCCACCGATCACCCGGAGACTGGGTCCAACCCCAACGAGTCCCCGGCCGTCACTTCTCCGCAGGAGCCTCAACCGAACCAAACCGAACCCGAATCAACAACCGCCCACACCACCGAAACATCGACTGAGCCCAAGTCCCCCGTCGCAGAGGAGAACACTCAGGACGCTGACGCGGCGATCGCGAAGAACCCGGCAGGTGGCGAAACTGTCGCCCCTGTCCCTGCGACAAGCACAACCACTGCGACCGACGCTGCGATCGCGCAGCCGCAGGTGACCGAGTCGCCGGCGATGAACACGGAGGAACCGAAACAGCCGGCAGAGCTTTCATCGGAGCAGTCGGAGGATGTAGAGGGGAAGGAGATGGAGGATTCAGGACCGTCGCTCGACATCACCTTGTTGTTAACGACGGGATCGCGTCACCCCTTCACGATTGATGGTAAATATCTGCGGAAGCGATCTGTCAATGTGGAAAACTACGACCCATTTGCGATGAGCGTGTACACTTTGAAAGAATTGATCTGGCGCGAGTGGCGATCTGGTATGTCCTGATGAAGGGCGAGCCTGCTTGTTTCCGATTAAAGCTAATCAAACTCCTCAATAGATTGGGAAGCCCGCCCCTCCTCTCCAAGCTCGATTAGATTGATCTCATTTGGAAAATTATTGGAAGACAAATCTCCTCTATCTGGTATGTCAATTCCATGCACATACCTTAACCACACACAGGATGTTAACAAAGAAAAGAATCAAAATTCAACCACGACGCCCCAAACGTCGTACATATGACCGTCAAGCCACAAGAGGTCGTCGACGAGGAAGACGCAAAGGGCACAAAGACTCTAAGCGGTCGCGAACGCGAAAACAACGAACGCAGTCCCGGCTGCCGCTGCGTGATTCTATAGAATCGTTCACTTTTCCTCCACCCGTCTGGCCGAGCAAAGACCTAGTCTACACATACGGCAGCTCGACCAGACCAATCTACCAACATGGCTTTCCTTTGTTGAATGTGCGCTTCGGAAGCGGCGTTTGGACATTTTGCTTCTTTCCCATCCCACGTTTGAGACCTATATACCCATCCGATCTCTTTTCATTGTTGTCCTGACCTTGACCCTGTCATTCACCATTCATTGCTTCTTTCTCTCCCGCGTCATTTGTATCGGTTACCTTGGGATTTGACCTGTATCTACGACTTCATTTTCTTTCCCTTGGTTTTTGCAGTGCGTGTATATGCTGTTTTGCATCTGGTGGTTTGTCGGTATACAGTTGAATGATACATTGAACTTATTTACAATGCATTTAATTTTAGTAACTCGCCATGTACCATCTTAGTAATTTATATTTACTTGTATCCTACAACTTTATCGCACAGCTGCATCAAGCAAGGGTCAATATGCATGTGCTTAATATATGTAGGCAAGGAAAATCATAAATCCGAGTCCTTGGGTTCCCCACATTGACACCATTTAAGCCTCATCTTAATGAACATTTGAACTTGTCAACATGGGGTGCAGAGGCATGTGGAATCTAGGTACATTACCAGGGTAGATAATAAAGTACTCTTCCAAAGTTAAAACTTGAACATTTGAAAATGAACACTATTAACCTCTACAGGCAAGTGGTATCGCATATGTCGCCCCCGATATCAGATCAACTACCCAAACGCCAAGTACACCCGGGAACGAATACGAGAACTACGCACTCTGCCCGACAAGTTCGATGAATGGGAATCTAGGTATTCCAGTCCGCAGTGCATTGCATTTCAACTTTAGCTACATATATACTGTTGATCAAGATGCTGGATACTTTGTAATATCTTATTGGAGGGTGTTCGTACCTTCGTCAGTACAGCTTGATCTTGATAGTATGTATGGATATGACATGGTTAATATAATGGGGTATACTACATATCTCCCAGCATGAGCTCGAAAACTTCAAGTTCAATGTTGGAGTCAGACAAGCCTGGTAATTCTCCGGAATTACCAAGTGACCTTCCAACAACCCGAGTCTATCCCGACCTCTGGATCACCGGACCACTGAAAGTATCGACTTTTGTATTCCATCTCCCATGAGCGAACTACAAGCTCAATTCTTCGTGGATTTCATCCAGATGTCTTCCTAGGGCTGGCGCTTATATATCGATGATCCCTTCCAAGGTTGACATGCATGTGGAACTGCACGCCTTTTTGCAGAGTTATAGCCATAGCTCTGCTTCGTCTTTCAGCTTCCGATTTCAAACTTTCGGGGACAGGCGATACCGCATCTGAATTAACCATTTCATCATCTTTCATTCCACTTTGGGAATCTCTAGAACATTTCAAGTTGGAATCAGATACATCTGGTTCCGTGGTTATCTTCTTATACCACAAGAAGATATCTCATTAGAGTCTACAACGATGAAAAGAGAAATCTCAGAGACCAAATTAAACACACAGTGAAACCTGGTTGTATGAATTGGTTTAGGCGTCGAAAAGCTAGAGTTGGATCTCAATTGATGGTCGAAAAGGCTTCATGTGCGACTTGCGAAGCCTTCATATATACGAGGGGAGGTACGGTTGATTGGGAATCTTTGGACTGTTCCACCTGGCCAGATTGATTATTCGATTCTTTTTAATGGGTGTTTTTCGGGGTTGGCTTATGGGTTGGATAAGTGAGTTTCTGTTGGTTTGTTAAGTTTCAGTTTTCCAACCTTTATTCATAGTTTTGAGGTATCGCCGTCGAGCTGACGCTAGATAATGCCAGGTGATCGCTTGTACATCCTTATATGTGCATATGTATTCAAAAGGTAGCTAAGGTTAGCAGGATTTGCCAGTGGAATTAGTTCGCAGGATAGGTAGAACGACACCTGGATGGATGTGAAACACTGGAGGAAGACCTCGGGAGTTTTGATTGAACATGATATCTGGATACCTCTCGTGAAATACATGAATGTGAATTTCTAAAAAGATAGCATGTGTATACTTCAAAAGCATTGTATATGTTATTCCAAGGTTAGGGTGCATATCCCAAGTGCTGGAGACTCCAGATGTCGGACTCGGATCATGACGATATACATAATACTCGAATTTTGTGATTTTACTCGGACCTATATATGCATCATGCACATTTGAAGCCCTGGGGATTTGAAGTATCGTTTTCTTTTCTTTCTTGAGCTGTCCTTGTGTAATGGAAATCGTCTATACCTAGTTGTCAATGCCTAAAATCCACTACAGGGCTGCGATCATGATGTCCTACATGCATGTGATATGCAGAGTATGAGATTAGGTATGTAGTGGGATACGAGCATTCAAGTTGAAGGTCCATATGGTCCGATGATTGTAGAGATACAGGTTTATACTCAGATGTACATGCATGCGGAATTTCTGGCCCTAGGATGTTGCCCGACACGGAATATGTCCGTAATCGGCATCTATAACCCGTCGTGTACGACCAAGTGTCTTTGTAGGGTCATGAGATATCCGAGACGAATAAGCAGCTGGACAAATCTTATGCATATATACTGCATTGAATTGAGATTCAATGCATTCTACCCGTGATATCCTACACACGCGCCGATTACCCGCAGTTGAATTGAATTGAATGCTAAGAAATTGGATTGATTGGTGCATATACCCTACCAAGGTACATGTGCTACCTACTCAATAATCCATCTCTCTATCAAACAGGAAAGTAGAATGCAAGGAACAACCGAAAGCAATCCAAAACAAAGACATGACACACATTATCAATTTAAAAGTCCATTCCCAATCGCTTCTCCATCTCATCATGGAAAGTAGGTGGTTCCCGGAACTCGTCACCTAAATCAAAGTTAGACACAATCCCATCCAAGCCATAAAAAATCTATCAGATAATAAAGAAGTGACATACCCTGGAAGATCTCTTCCCATCCAACCTCAGTATCCCGACCACCAAGCACAAGAATATCCTCATGGACATTACCGCTCTTCACACCGCCCAGCACAGCAGGACGGAAAGTGCTATCGCGAACAATCTTCAGCTCCATTCCACGGCGGACTGGCTCGGCGATACCGTATGCACGGCGCAGAGACTCCATCTTCAACGCATCTTGGGTTGAGCGCCAGGCGAGCAGGCGGGCTTCGAGGGGGTGTGTGGAGGAGGGGATCTCGGAGGCGGTGGGGTTGTTGGTTGCTGAGGCGTGGGCTGTGGCGGGGAGAGTGATCTTGTCACGGAGAGTGTCGGGGAGACCTGGTGCTGAGGGGGCTCCTTTTGAGGGACGGGTGTGGCGGGTTGTGGTGTTGGATGTCTGATTGGCGTAGCCGGTTGGGGGTGCGATGCGGAGAGACTGAGATTGTTAGTTAGGATATGTATAGCGGAAAGAGCTTTTAGAAAGCTAGATGCAGCTGCAAAGAGCAATAGCAGAAACAAAAACACAAGAATTGATGATGCTCTGTGTATGTTCTGGGCTTGTCGGAGACCCGCTGATGGAGGTCGAGGTTCATAGCTTATAACGCACCATTATGATAATATGTGATCGAGTCGTTCAAAGCTCAAGCTCGAATATTCAAATGGTGAAATCTTAAAATGTGGCCGGGTTATGGTAGAAAGCGAATGAGATAAAACGTAGAGGATGATGAAGATGACCAGCTCCGTCAGACGTCAGGCAGAGAGCATCTGCGCGTCCAGCTTCTCCGGCTGCCCATAAAACTCACACCCGCAATTCAAGATCACGTGCAACAATCCCCATCCATCGAACATTTTGGAGACCCGCAACATCGAATCCCATCAACACGCCGAAACCATGCCTCAATTAATCTCGCCCCTAGCCCTCCGGGCTCTACGGACACTCACTCAACGTCCAACAACTTTCACACCCCTCCGAACCCTCACAACATCCACCAACGCCTTCCGCCAACCAGCGCTTCGGCCCTTCCAGCCCGTCCTCCGGACACAGACTGCCCTGACGCTCTCACGCCAATTCTCCTCGTCGCCTATTATTCGCGCAACCTATAACCAAGTGCGAAAGGGGTGTCGTGTTGGTCAGCGCGCTCGTCGTGGTCGTTCGCCTGCGTTGAAGGATCATCCGTCGCTTAAGGGTGTTTGTTTGAAGACCGGTATTACGAAGCCTAAGAAGCCCAATTCTGGAGAGAGGAAGATTGCAAGAGTACGCTTGAGTACTGGGAAGGTTATTACTGCTATCATTCCTGGTGAAGGTATGTATTGTACTTGCGTTATTGGGGGTATTCGTGCTAATTGGACAAGGTCACAATATCCAGCAGCATAGTGTTGTTCAGGTTCGTGGTGGTCGTGCTCAGGATTGTCCTGGTGTGAAGTATCATCTTGTTCGTGGTGCGATGGATTTGGGTGGTGTTGGAAGTCGCCAGACTAGTCGTTCGAAGTATGGTACTAAGAAGCCCAAGAGCAGCTAGATGGGGTATGTATCATATTGAGGTTTAAGCAAGCAGGAGCGGTCATTGGTTATGACTGTTGTATGCATTGTCTTCTTTTGGCTGGGCGTCATCTTGACTGATGGCGGTCCTTTCATTTATCGTGTATTATTTGTGCAGCATGGGCGATATTGTCATTTAGGATCGCATTGTATCATTATGGAAACGCTTTTTGGTTCATCATGGATTAACTTGTAGAAGATGTCTTTATTGCATTTTCATCCTCCGAAACGTGTTGAATTTAAGTCCATTCATCTGGGTCAGATTTTGATATAGTAGACCGTTGCTCATCCTGAAACTCTCGAATACTCCGCTGACCCATGCATCCAAGACATCAGTGAACAAATATGAACGCTGTTAGAAACCACAATAGTCAAACATGCCCAACATAGAAGTAAAAGTATCTTGTAATTGAAACACGACTGAAACAGAAATTGAACCCCAAACAAAACAGAATAGTAAAAAAAATAATAAAAAAAAAATATTGAAGTGGGGAAGAAGATAAGGGCGGGATTCCCAGCTTAAGTATGATAATTCATGTTGGACAGTGAACGCTACTTACCACTCACAGAGCGGTACCTTATCGTATTTCGGCGTCGAGTGACAAATCCAAGTACAGATTGGACGACGTATTCGATTCGGACGAATAACCAGACTCGTACATCACGGTAGAGGATGAGAATGACGACACCAACTCCGAGCAAGAAAAGTGTCCAATGGCCAACGGCCAGAAGTCATTGCTTAGCATCCCATCCATCAGGCTTTTGCAAGTTGTTGACTTCAAACCAACGTTTTGTGCCTAAAGAATGAGTATACGGAAAGAATCAATGGATGCAGGGTAGACTTACAAGAGTAGCCGGCCCAGTCGAAGTTCTCGCTGGGCTTGCAGTGGCATTTAAGGTCCAGCCTTGTCTTCTCACTGCTTGGGCAATGGGTAAATGGTACGTGGTAGTAGGCGATCTCATTCCAGAAGTGGATTTCGTCCGCCTTGAGCATGAGAGAGGCAGCAATCGAGTGGACTGGTGCGTCACCCCATCGCTCGTAGAAGAAACCACCATCGTGATCCAGGGCACTAAAGTAGTCCAGGTATTGATCGGACCGCAGCCAATTCAAGCTACCAATTTCAAAGTTGGACCACTAAAGTCACGTTAGCTTAATTCGTTGTCTGGTCAATAATTAACAAAATGAAGAATACGTACGAAGTGACATTTGTTATAGGTTTCGCCTCCATCCTCACTGATAAAGTCGATAGCATTTCCAGCAGCAATGTGCTGCGGGTGGCTCTTCATGAAACCCTTCACACTGTCCCAGAGAGAGGGGATAGTCTCGTAGTATTCGTACAGACTGATTACAAAACTGTACTTCTTGTTGTTCTCCTTCATGAAACGGAACGGGTCTCCAGGAACATCACAGAAGAGCTCAATGCTGGGCTCCACACGCCAGTAGTACTCGTAGTTCAGCATGATTGGGTGACGGAAGAAGAAACCAGACTCATAACGGCACATGTGACGGTAAGCCTCGTTATCTCCATAGATGATCTTCTTGCGACCCATCTCCTCACGCGCCTCGCGCGCTTTGTCCTGGTCAATCCATTCGGGGTATGACCAGTGATCCTTGGGGATGAGACCGTAGTGGGTGGTACCAGATACCAAAGCAGTCGTCAGCTTCTTGAATTCGTCATCGAATTCCTTATCATTCAGGAAAACCCAGTCATATCCGAAGTCGCGGTTGAAACGGTCCTCGACGCTGCGGATGGACTTGGCGATCTCCCAAATGTCGGAGTTACGGGCGAGGGTCACAAAGGTGGCGTTTACCCGTTCATTTTTTTGAGGGGATGGCGCCAGGCCGACAAGGGGTTGTGATTTCTCGTCTTTGACTTCTTGATATGTAGGACGGGAGGGGGCAAATGAGGAGCTGGTCGGAATTTCAAGAGAGGATCGGGAGATCAGGTAGAAGAATGTTAATCCCTGGGCGCGTGTTAGTGGCCTTGATGATGCTAGTCGCGCCCAATGGAGGACACATGGAATTCAGAGGCTGGGATTCATCATTAAACATACCACCAAGGCGAACGCGAGGTATCGAGTATAGCGCGCGGAGGACATGGCGGCGGGGGAATCAGGCGTGAGGCAGAAACGAATGCGACGGAGCGATCAGGCCCAGCAGAAATTGGGGGGCAGCCAGTCCACGTTAAAGAGAGGCGACCATGGACAGGGTCAGAGTATGGGGAGGGTGAAACGAGGAACTTTGCAGGAAAGAGAAAAAGGAAAACGGGGATTGACTAGGGGTGGACGTTGACAGGGTCTGGAATCGGGGCGATGAGGGCCACGCAATAGGATGAACAACCGCTTTCAGCCGCGTAGAGGTTTCACCGGGAAGGGTGTTCAGGGGATTTTCGAGGTTAAATAGGATATCAGCCTCGTCAGCATGAAAGAACAGCAAATCCACTTGGTCTCCGTGTCGATCGCATAAAAAAAGACCTTTGGAAGGAAGTGCTGTGGCGTGAATGGTTAACCCGACCAGAAAAACCGGGGACAACGGCGGCGGTCGATGGGGGTCCATGTAATCACGAAGGATCCAATGAACGAAGGCTCGGGGGTCCTCTTGTTTCAGAGCTGATTTGGTTCAGGAGTGATGCTATAGTGATGGTGTTATCGGAAGTGATGGTCTTATTCAACCAGCGCTGATTGACAGTCCCGCCCTAGAACCATATGGCATCCACTACTGTACATACTGAGACATCGTGGTGGTTGCATGCATACATTGTGTAGATGAGGTGTAGATACAGCCAAAAGGCTCAACCAGCGATAGTTGAAAGTGATTACTGTAAATGACTGGGGTGAATGACTGATGAATATATCTCAGTTCTATTTTATTTTAATATCTGTCAATAAGTAATAGATAATAAGCAATCAACAAACTTCCTATACTATCTCAGTCCATCTGTTAACGTGAAATGCTTGGCATTACTGCCTCAGGCATCCGCACTGGGACTTGCCAGCTTCCTGCAACTTCTGGAAATCTTTCCCCACCATCACCTCTCCCCTTTCTTCCTCCCCCACACCCATTCGGCCATTGATGTCCTTCTTTGGCTTCGATACCGACATGCCGAGGAACCGCGATCCTGGTCCCGCCGGCTCCCGGGGCTTTTTCGAGAATCCTGACCCCTTCGCCGACATTGCCAGAGCCTCGGCGCTCGAAGATGATGAGTGAGCACCATGCCCTGACCGCTTTCCAGAGCTCCAAATGAGAGTCGTGCATCCTAACCGTCTTGCAGAATTGACTTCGAAGATACCTATGATGGTCTAGGTGACCAGCTTGATGACGATCAGGATGCATTCAACGACGATACCTTCGGAGGAGGTGGTGGTGGGGTTACCGCCGCCGCAGGAGGAGCTGTCGGCCGGGACTTCGATTTCTTTGGCCGCACTGCTGAAGTTGCAAATGCAATTGGCGAGGAGCAGGTGCGCTACAGTCTGCAGAATCCGCAAGCCCCCCAGGCTGCGCCGGTCGCCCTGCAGGAACATCATGCACCCGTCCAGCCAGCGGTCGAATCGACGAAGCGTACCGGATATGAGAAATACTCGGATCCCGGCTACATTCCTGACCTTCAGGCCAAATCCAGCGTGTGGGGAATCGCCCAAGAGAAGCGGGAACCCAGTCCAGCAATGCTTCCTACAATGCCTGCGCCGAACCGCAAGATGATGAGTCTCGAAGAGGTGGAGGCCCAGATGCGTAATCGAAGCCAGGCTTACCCAGCTGAGGCAGCGCAGTCGATTCCTCAGACTATGCCCGACCCATCATTCATGCGCCCACCTCAAGGAATGCCCATGCTGCCTGATGGTTTTCCGGCGAACATCCCTCCAGAGATCCTCCGGGCTCACCTTGAACAAGGTGGACTCCCCCCGCACCTGCACCAGGAGCTTTTGCCACATCTGCGCGAGATGTACCTTGGCCCTGGTCCTATGATGCCCGGGCAACCACTCCAGCAGATTCCTCAGAACAATCTCCCTCCCCAAGAGTTGCCACGTCAAGATCCCCGCCACGCGGGCCCACCTCCCGCGCAGCGTCAACACCATGTACCACCACCGCCTTCTCGTGGTCCCAATGGTGGCTTGCCGGTGATCACCAATACCGAGCAGCTCATTCATTTGACCGAGGAACAACGCAATGCGTACTTGATGGAGGATGCCAAGCGGGCGAAGCGCAACCACAAGATCTTCCTGTTGTCTCGAGGCAATGGTTTGATGACACCCCAGGACAAGAACTTCATCACCCGAATTCAGCTTCAGCAACTTGTGGCAGCCGCTGGCAACGTGGCGGACTCGGACCCCGAAGCTGTGCTCGCGGAAGACTTCTATTATCAGGTCTACAGCCAGATCCGCGGTGCCCCCCGCCAACACCCTCACCAACCTCTCGGTCACTTTGCTCAGACATATCTCCTGCAAACTGGCAACCGCATCAGCGGCCATGGCAACCGCAGGGCTTTCCACAGTGCGGACAATCATATGCAGCGTATGCAGCAGCAAGTTCAGCGTGCTGTTGAGGCGGCCAAGGCCAAGCCGAAGAACAAGCAGCTTATCATTGAAGGCAGCTTGGGTAAAATATCCTTCAGCAATGCCAAGGCACCGAAGCCCATGCTCAACATCAAGCGACCAGACAGCTCGGAGGGTGTCCGCCCCAAGAAATTGCAGTCCGATCTCACTATCGGTGACCGTAAATCTCTTCTGGGTAGCATTGAATCTGTCTACAATGCACTCATGTCTATGGAGGATATGGAACGCACAATGCCACCACCGCCAGAGGAAGGCGACACAGAGGCTATTCAAGAGCACATGGAATGGCGACAAAAGGTTCAAGCACTGAACCAGAAACTTTGGCAGGCCCTCAAGGTTATGGAGCCAATCGTCCCCAACTCAACAACCCCACACCCATTCATTGCATTCTTATCATACCCCAAGGGCAAGAAGGCCATTCCTCGTATCTTCCGTCACATCGACCAGGAGCAACGAGTAACTATTCTCACCATGATTGTGGTCCACTTGGATAGCTTGGACGTTGTTCATCTTGCTCAACCGTCCGGCCCTGGTGATGCTCAATTGTCTGTGGCTGTGCGTGAGGCCATTGACCTATTCTCCTTGGCTGTTATGCCAAGCTTACTGGGTTATGTCAACGAGGCTCCCTTCAACATTATTATTGGTCTGTTGGGTCTGGTCATTGCCCAAACCCAAGTGGTCGCTGTGGCTCGCACGAAGACCGGTCTGGGTATTTTGACTATGTTGCTTAGTCGTGCTGAGATTGTCAAGGAGGCTGGACAAGCATCCGAGCGTGATTGGCAACAATGGGTTGAGAAGTTCAACGTTCTCTTCGACATGTTGGAGCCCAGCTTGGTTCACATCTTCCCCGGTTCGATCAATTCTGGCGACGATATGTACGTGTGGCAATTCCTCGCTGCCGTTGGTATTGGTGCCAGCCCTGAGCAACAACAACGCTTGGTCATTGCTGTTAAGTGAGTAACCCCGTCATCGAATAGACAATAATAGAATTGATGCTAACTGATTCTTCTTAGGGACCGTGTCATGGAGACTGTTGGTTATAGCAAATCTCTCCCTGCCGAGATGGCGAGCCAGCGCCTCGGCAACGTCAACCTGTTCATGCGAGCTATTGGTTTGGACGTGGAGCTTCTTGGTTAAATGATTTTATCATATACTGGATCAGCTGCATCCAACCCTCTCTTTGTGCAGGGACCGCCGTCTATACACCCTTCAGCACGCCTCGTCCATCAGTGACCAATCCAAACTCGACGGAACAAGTATAGTCCTCAAGGCCATCCACCATTTATTGTGGAAACGAATTTCTTTTTATTATTACCATTACTGTTGATCTAAATGCACCTCGGTCACGCTGAAAATGCAACCACATGTGCCGGCCTTGAGGCCTTGCTTGAGGATACCAAAATTTCAGGGGCTATATTTTCTCCTTGGTCTTCTCCTAGTCCCGTGACCCGAATATTTTTAGGGTACTACATACTCCTGGGACTTGAGTCAACATGTTCTTATTTCATCCTTTTTGCTCATACCAATGAATTTATTTGACGATTTTATTTACCTCTTTTTTTCCCCCAAAAGGCTTTTCGAGTTGGATGTCTGCTTGTATTCCACTTTGATGATCAGGAGGCTCTGGTGAATATGAATGAACTAGTGTACTTAATAAGGATATGTCCTAATGCCTACGATTTTCTGCAGATGTATACCTATATTCATGCTTTTTTTTTTCTCTGTTTAGACCCGAAGGCCACTCAAGTGCTCCCTATTTGCCCGATGATAAGGTTTCAAATCCTTTAGAGATACTATATAGTATTAGATGCTCAAGGATACCAGGGGGTATAAGGTTCAGCCCATGCTAATCCGATGCGAGAGAAACTCACAGCTTGAGCTGCACTGCACCATTTGTCTCAAAGCAAAATAGCAACGAAACTATGCAAAATCATTACTTGGGTTATGAAATCTTGCCAATACTGCCAGGCACCGAGACACTGAGCCTCATCCAATGCGCAAACTTTTGTACTATACAATGATGACCAAAGCGATGGATTCAAGTTACAACATTTTGATGGCATGCCTACGATCATACTTTGCAACCTTGGAATTTTCCAACCTAAATTTTAAAAAATTATGTACCTAGTGGGGGGAGCTCTCTAGCTATACGGGCTAGCCGTATAGTACATGTGGTCAATATAAAGAAGAAAACCCGTGGACCCACACCCAATACCTCCACATATATAATATATACGGCCGGGGATGGTTGAATGAGCCGCATGTATACGCTGGAGAGTATCATTTTGAAAGGGTATTGCATTCTCTAAATACGAAGCCATACGGGCCCTATATAAACATAACGAGTGGGACTTGGTTTTTTTTCAGGCCAAAACTTACCTACCGCCATCAATTGATAGCGGCAGAATTTCTACCTAGAGGACGACCTTCCCCACCCACTGCAAACAGTTGACATTGAATATGTATGTCTCACAATGTAGACCTCAGGCTCCCGAGGTCAGCGATTTTCTCGTTTTTCTTTACTAGTACTCCTGAGTCTCTACTTCATCGCGTAGATCCCTTTATCCATCAGCACCTCTCTTTCGATCAGTACATGAATTAAATTCGAATAGCAAGACTAATTCTCATGCTCTCGGTTGTACATATATGTACTTTTAAAGCTTGAATAGCTCCTCATAATGTCATTCCTTGACACCGAACTTCAGTGCTTCAGAACCCTCTGGTCGCGAAATTTCAAGCTCCAAATTCAGGAATGTTTGCTCAAGCGGCATGCGTGAGTTCAAGCTGATCACTGTTCTGTATAATTTGAGCATAGAGGCAAAATTAGACCATACAAGAATCGTCCATCTATACTATTTCTTTTTCCTCAGCCGCCTTGTGCTCTGCGACTAGCCATTCCGCGAAACATTCGCCCAACGACGCGGCAAATCGCACGCGCTGGAAATCCCACGCTTTGTGGGATTCTATGGCTTCTCGGCTGACACGTAGAATTCTCGCATCAAGGGTCAAATGTTGATCTCGAGAAAAGTCTCCAAGCCTGACAAGTGCCAATTTCCCCTCATGGAGGATACCTCTTCCACGGTATTTCACTCCTGTCACGAGGTCTGAGATCTCAAATCCAAGTATACACTCCGTTGAATGATTTTGAATTTTATCCAAATATTGAGTGGGTATCACCAAGGCATGTTGCATTTGAAAAACGTGCGACCCGTGTCGAGTGGCGACGATATCTGTGGCTACAACTTGTTCACGATCATGCACTATTCGGACGTGGAACTTACGACTTGCGTCACTCGATGCAGAGGAGGGAACTTCATCACTCAGGCAGTCGATCGAATGTAGCAATATCACTGGTACTTGAACAGATCCTGGTTGATGGATCCAGCCTGTTGCGACCTCGTGCATGATCATTCGTCCCAGTCTAGCATGGAGTATTTCGAATGCATCTGCGACGTGTTGGCTATTTGAATCCAAACTTTGGAAAAGTCTGTCCACGGAAAAAGATGGGGCGTTCTCTTCATTAATTTCAAGAGAGCTCCTCTGCCATCTCCTCCATGCTTCTTGTGGCAAATCGGCCCGGGGATGATGAACGAACACAGTCTCTGGATGAGCTAGCCATGCCACCAGTGATTCTATACTATGTTCCTTCTGGAGCAGTGTCAATAACACATGCTCGAAAAATATCATGGTCTCTGGGAACCACTCAAAGACTGGCGCCTCGCTAGCTACATCGAATCTGTAGCCGTTTGGATCAACCACAGTATACGTGATTGGTCCTTTCTGAATGTGTGCCATATCAAGATCGTTCTTAGCTGGCTCAAACACGAGATCATATAGGAGCTCTTCACTGTGCTGTTGATCTGTAGTGTGCTCGATAAGCTGACCCAGGCCAATGCGCGCTGTGGGTAAAGATTTCCATGATGGATTCATTGAGCGAGCAAGTTCAGGATTCACAAACTTCAACGACAGACCATGGTATTTTGTGCCAGTGCGGTCACGTTCTACTATTGGGTGTGTCTCTGTGAATTGAATATGAGGTGCGTCATGATATGAGTATAAGGTGCGCTGGTTTCGTTTCGGCATGCTGACGAATGCAACCGTTGATACTGCCTCGCTTCTCTTCCCATCTTGGATAATATGCGACTGGACTTGATCACCTTGGCGGATCATACAAATTTCTTTTGTCGCTCCATCAGCGAGTAAAACTGGAATATGACCAGAAAAGCACGAGCTAAAAAGTGGTTTCGCATAGCTGGATTGTTGACAAAATATGTCCCCGATTATAATTGGTGCGACTGGAAGGTGGGATGAAGGGACATTCCCTCCTCCAGCACTGTGACCATGATTTTGAGCCTTGATGTCTGCAGCCGAGAAATAGTCGGTTCCCAACCATCCACGATATTTCGTCCAATTTCCTGGAGTGAGTGTTGGGAAAGCTCCTGAATCCACAGCGTCTGGGCCCGTTGTGAATTTGTGATAAATAACAGCCACGTCATCCATTGAAGCTCCACATGCTATCAGCTTTGTGAAATGTATGAAAATCTCCATACTTGGGTTATGCCAACCCCCCGTGCCGAATTGCTCCCGTTTTGCCGTTCGAAACGGGCGAGACAGCAAAAGAGCCGCGTATTGATCCACATATGTCCTAGATGGTGTCAAGCTAGCCTTATGGCGGAAGTATTCTGCGTAGAGGGCAGCGCAGTTCTTGTTGAACTCCCAATTCACCCATGAGATATGTTCAACAAATTGGTCTAAGTTTAGATCGTCGAAGCCGGCGTTGTAGAAGCTATTCGCCAGAAGCGCCTCCGCGCCATATTTGAATGCACTGACATTTATATCCCCAATTGTAAAGGTCTCCGGGGAGAGGCTTTGATCAAGATTGGGAAAAATTTTATCAGCCCAGGCGAACCATCTGCACGACTTTTGCATCCAATTGACCACCATCAAAACGGCGGGGTGGTTGTGGAAAGTGGCGAACTGTTCGGCTTCTTTCTGCGTTGCGCTGAACAAGGCCCGCACCGTGGAATGAGCGCGGGGGAGACTCGTCTGCGCAATATCTTCATAACCTTGGAAGTATTCAAAGTGAGAGGAAGGAAGAAGGGAAAGGAAATTGGTTGAGCTCATTGTTTGGTTGGGTAAATTGAAGTTCAGTCAGTATAGAGGAGAGAGAAGCACTTTCAAAGGAACCATCGGGCGGTGATTTCCTTGCTATTTAAGATAATGAATATTGTCTCACTGTCACTTACTCATGAGTGTGACTTGCTACAATCATCACACCTTGAGAATGATAAACTTTGTATAGCCTGGCTCGACCGTTCTTGCGTTCAGCGTGATTCATGTCTATGATTCATGCCCAGGCGACTGAATTCTCTATGCAACATGCTGCTCAATAGATACCAATAGTTTGACCAAGTGCATACTTCCTGCTTTGCCTTTTGACTATCCAAAGATGAATAGACTACTTGCCCCATCATATTTCCCGAGTGGGTGCGTTCCTAGCGTAGTATCTGCGCCACTATCCCAACAATGACAGCATTTTCAATTTGTTTCCCCACTATACCAAATCAACTTAAAGTAACAATTTTCAAATGACTTATAAATCTATCGCCACCTCCCCCTCATGGGCTTGCCATTTTGGAAGCCCCAGCCCAAATCCTAGTTGTCCACAACCTCGATCTCCACCGTGGTTTGCTGCTTACCCTTGGGCAAACCATCAACCACCAAAGCACACGTCACGGTATATTTAGTCTTTGGCATGAGTTTGGGCTCTACTCCCTTTTTCATTCTTATAGATCCTTCATCAAGACCGGACAACTCAACCAATTCCAGAAAGTCGTCGTTCAAAGGCGGCTCAATCGACCATTTATACCCCTGACTTACATTCAGCTTTTCTTCAAAGACCGGTCGGATCCTCTCGTTCTAACAACAGATTAGCTCATTCGCTTTACAGATGAGATTGGCATCTTTGCATACCCTTTGCTTGGTAGAGATGGTCCATGACCTTTTGCTGTAAGTGAATTTAATAGGGCCAAGAGGTTGTAGCTCCAAGGACCAGTAAGGGTCCAATTGCTGTTTATCTTTCGGATTCGGAGGGCGTGGAAAGTCAAATCCTGGGAAAGGGAATTGGGTTGGGCCCAAAACAAGATTTTGACCTGACATGTTAAGGAATGAGACGTATCTTCCCTCTTCAGTGGTACGACCAATTAAGCAAGACGCCCTGACTAGTCGATTGGTATCTTTGTCCACTTTGGTCGCCTGTAAGACAGTCACACGCCAGTAAGTAAACTCTCGAGCCTTCTTGTATTCATCCGGTTCGGTTTGTTTGTGAGGCAGTCGACGGACACAGACTTCCGTCTCCCTCTTCCGTAGTGGATAAGAACCACACAGTTCGGATCTTGTCTTCAGTCTTGAAATTCGGGTCTGTGGTAGACTGTTCTGTATAAATCTGGCTGCGACCTGAACCATCTGTTCGTAATGCCCAGACCGTGCTGCTAGTAAAATCTAGATCGTTTGAGCCTGCTACAGCTGCATGATCTGCATCTGTGGTTGTTATGCGAACATATTTCGACTTTTCGGGAGTATCGAATGAACAAACACTGACACCAAATCGCGATGGACCAGTGGTTGTGGCCCCAAGTCCTTCCATATAGTCTATTGATTCACCATCCATATAAAGCCCCGCAGACCTCACCTTTTCTTTCACGAAATCATCGACGGGGTTTTTAGGTGCTGCTTCAAATTAGCCATGAAAGTCATTTTGCTTAGTAGGGGATCTTGGGAGCTTACGATTGAAGTACATCCAAATTGCGTAGATGATAATTCCAATGACGGCCAGTACGAAAGCAATCGGCCCGCCCAATGAGGAGATCAAAGTTAAAGTGCCCAATGCCGCTATAACATGCTAGGTGAGCTTTCAGCATACCGATTGCTTGAGAATATAGTACTCACTAGACATTCCTGCGGCAATGGCCCATCCAGCAAACACTGCACCCAATTGAATGGCCGCAGACAATATGAAGATAATATCAACAGCCATCAAGGTAAAATCACCTCTCTCTGCAATTGTCTTATAGAGGCTTTTGATGCTCGTATACAGACAGACAGCTGCTAGGATAACACTGTTGGAAATCAGTCTTTGCCCATGTCCATATTCTAGAGAGGATATTGAGTTCTTACCCCACTATAGTAATAAAGAATTCACCCATTGTTCTACCGAACATTCGAGAGAAACGGGAAAAATGACCAACACCTCTAAAAGGAAGAATAGCTTCTTCTTCAAGCATCATTGCCACCTGATTGTTTGTTCGCGCAAACCATGCCCCAGCGCTGCTTGATATCTGTTCCGAGTCAGATCAGTCAAATATTTACAATGACTGGGGTGGGGGTAACTGACTGCCTCAGCTGCATCTGGGATACTATCGATGACTTTCTCGAACCCAAGTATTGTGGCGAGCGAGTTCCATGTTCCAGAGATAGAGCTATAGAACTGCCAGAACCGGAATGAACCCTGCGCTACCCGAAGAACCAGGTACGCCGTAGCACCAGCTACGGTTCTATAGGTATCATGATATTAGCCGTTTGTTTTCACTTCGTGTCATGATACTACTCACGTGGCCCATGACACCTTTTCAGCTTTCGTCATATTATCCCATCCGACAAAAAACAAAGGAAGTGCTATCGTTAACACCACAAAACATTTACCGAGAACGTCGAAGATTTTGGCGCCATTTTTCAACTTTCTGAGGAATGAACTGTCAAGCATGTCTCTTTCCCACTGTTTCATCATATTGACCCACCCACTGGCAGCACCACTGCCACGCCCAAGCTTGACTAATGGGTTCAGAAGCCTATATCTCCATTTTTCATTTTCGTAGAGTTGCTGCGCGCATTGAGCTTGTTCAGCTAAGTCGGGATCTTTACTGTCTTTGTAATGCTCGTAAAACTGCTTGAGTGATTCTTTTAGTATAGAATCAATCTCAACGTAGTTTCCTTCGAGGTCGATCATCGTAGGAATGATAGCCTGCATGAGAAATGACCGTATCAGATCATTGAAAGTCTCGGCAAAACTAGGTCCATCCGGGTTATTTCGGTCGTTTTCAAGAACTTCAAACACAGCCGTGATTTTTTTGATGTTCATCCCTAGACTGGATTTTCCGTATGTCCCGTTGGAGTACTGGGAGTACCATGCTGGCAAAGTGCTGGCCTGAATGAGATAGAGTACTCGCAATGCCCAGTAAAGGTTCTCAGTTTTGGCCCAGTTAGCCAAATTTTCGATGCTCAGCTTGGCTTTGGCAAGGCGTTCTTCATATCCCTCCGGATCAGTCGCTTTGAACGGCTCTGCATGCTCGACTAGCTTTTTCTTCATTTGGTTGATTACCTGCTCAATTGCGATAGAGTAGTCATTGTCTTCCTGGTCGTTGACAAACTCTTTGATGACCGGAAATCTTTGTAGATATCTGAAGCGATAGAGCTGCTTTATCTGGCTTTTGTACTCTTCACTTTCAGAAGGAATTTCCTTGAGCAGCTTTTCAGCTCTGATTCCATTACAATTTTTTCCTTGTGCCACGGATGCTAAATGATAATTAGCCCTTGTTTCTATTGAACATCACATGTAAACAAACGTACACTGTGCCAGCATCGCAGTGAGATATGGGACTTGCAATGTTTTGTAAAACGTTTTGGTCTTTTCTTTGTCGTTTTCTGCAATCTGCTTGACTTCCGGGACCAATTGAGGTGGTTGAGAGCCAACAAATGGCTTCCTAAGATCCTCATCCATATAATAGATGATGATATTGTGGAAATCCTCCATGGCCAGTTTTGCAACTCCATCAGAATATCCGGTGGGATCGTCTTTATCTTCCACCATAGGGTCAAGTCCTAGGAGTGCCTTTGGGGTTAAATCGGAAGGGGGCTTCGCGACCGTAGTCAGATTAGCAGAAAAATATTGAAATTCGCTCTCTTTTAGCCAGGAATTCTGGTCTTTAGCTGGAAGATGCACTTCATTCATGGCCAATGCTGGAAGTAGGGATGGTTCTTCGAAATCGTCGACGACTTCACCACGGACAGCAACGATTTGCTCATCTTGACCCTTAAAGGCGCCTGTGAACGATATACAAAAGCCATCAAACTGAGCCACAAAGAGCGATGGGAAAACGGACTTCACGTCTGAGCTTTGGCGAGAATCGGGTGCTGTGACTGGTGTCTCGACATTGGTTTGCATGAGGTTGTTTTCAAAGACGCAGGCATCCATGTCTGGAGTAAGCTCCATGCTGATTGGTGGATCAGAAGCTGAGAGATATGACTATTAGCATGGCTGAATGCAGGAATTATCTCCGTTGAATTTTGCTTACTTTTGTCGGTGAATTTATTCTCGATGGTAACCGATGGCTCGATTTCATCATCATCAACGCGATCTCGATGAGAGAATTGCATGGTGGACTCCCACGATGCATTCTTCCATGCATCACCATCCGGATCCCAGGCAAGGCTCTTTGTGCTGGAGTCCCAGTAGGCATCGTTGTTTATTGATACCTCACAGTCGAAAGTGATCCACTTGCGCTCCAGTGTGACATGGTAAAGATTTTGACCGACTGTTAACAAGCCCGTGGGATCAGCCGAATCGAAGTTGAAATACCCCAATGTCCTGGTTGAAAGCTTATCCCCCTTTTCTGGAAGTGAAAGAGGAATATGGGTGTCAAAGGTGTAGCAGTTAGATCCGGGTTGGAAGTGTAGACACTGTGGTTCGATCTGGTATCCATTCAAACTCAAACCGCCACCTTGGATACCGAAACTTCCAAACTTGATAGTGGTCTGATCCAGGAGAGTACTGAGCTCATGGCTTTGGTTTTTCTCCTCGAAGTGAAGCTTATATTCACGAGGAAGACCACGTGCCTTTGGGTTGGCATTTAAAGACTCTCGGATGCCTATAATAACTTAGAACCACTAGTCTTTAAATGGTTTCTTTGAATGGTCTGGAGGTGATATACCTTGCGGCAGTGAGCCTATCTTCTTGCGAAGACGATACAATTGATTTCTCTCCGTTCTGCCAGTGGGTTTGGCCACATTGCGAGAGGTATCGCTGTGGGTCAAAGACGATAGGTTCATTGGCAAAGACATCGTTCAAATTTATCAAATAGTAAATTGAATGTTTCAGTTTAAGATTGATGTGAGTAAATTGATTAATATGCCTGAAAAAGAGCCGTCTAATGCCCTCTTTATATGTGTCAAGCATCATGAATGGCACTGCTGCCCAGGTGTGCACATGAGGTCAACATTGAAGTTCATCCTCCAATGCTTTCCTAGTGGATATTCCAAGGTTGTTTCCGTCGAAGATGAGGTATATTCAGCTAGTATATGTCTTCATATCAAGTTTTCAAAGAAACTCTACTACTATACCCCAAGCGAGCCTTGGTTGGAATGATATTTAGTGGTTTGATTCGATAGTTCAATTCGAACTAGATGTGCTTCCGTGTGACAAACCTAGATCTCTTGCAGAGAGCACTGAGATGTCTCCACTCAGTTGCTTCAAGCTAAGGTGACTATGACACTTACACAAGAAAAAGGATGGCAGTAGGTTCGTCATATTAAGTGACAAGAAGGTCTGATACGATGAAGCTGCCGTCGAGTTGACGATCATTTCTCCGCCCCCACTGGTTCAGCGATCTCGTGTAACTAGCAGATATCGGGAGTTCCATGGTCGGGAATGGCCCCAATACATGCCCTTTAAGCGAGCGATGCAGGTATCCACCATCCATGGGGATTTTTGTATGCGGAGAAGCTCTTGACGCTCAATCTTGCTCGTAGATCAAATGCCATATTCGGAATCATTGTTCAGAGATAACTAAATCGCCGATAGCTTCGCAGCCCTGGCAAACTTCACTCGGGGCTTTTGTGCTTACGAATATTTCATTTTCTCAACAAAAGATCATGTCAATGGTATCAAACTATTTTGATACATCATATCTCATCGTGGGCACTATAGGATTTGCTGTTTTCGATTCTTTTGAAGGCTCAAAACAGTCGGATGTAAACCACGGAACCTACATTGTGACTGGATCCATGGCTCTCGGATGTTGCACAAGAAAGGTTTGCCACTTTGAATGGGGGAATTCCGAACAAATTAGTATTATCTGCACCACTTGTAATAGAGATTTGTTTCTGGAGCCCCTCTCTCAAAACCTGTCTCTTCGCGACATTCCCCCGCATACGTAAATCACAGCGGAAAAGCCGAATTCGCCCACGGGTCTTAAGCTTAGATGACCTTGACGATTTCTAACACGCTGATTACGCAACGCATACAGGATAAGCGAATCTGCCTCGTCGGTCCCAGGAAAGGTCGAATGGAGGGTACGCACACAAGGGATACTACTATCAAGGACTTCAAGAATGAGGCGTAATCTCCGACGGAGCTTGGTGGATATGAGGTACTAATCTGTCTAATGGCTATTGTCGACCTGGTTAGTCCTCGAAAATAAACATGCATAATATTTAGCCCCAGGGTCTATGAAGTACTAGTACATATTGGTGTGGACTACATCGTCCTACCATGACCCGAACTTCATTCAAAAGGACCCGTAAAATTATAGGACTTATTAGACAGGAAGTTTCATAAAGATTATCTATCCTCCACATGTGCAGTGATTCTGGAAACTGAGGCTTGGGTATGAGTTGGGTAATCTTCCGTCAATACAATATTGCGGTTTGGCAGGGCAAGGCTATTATCTTCCAAAATAGAATGACTGGCGTCTCAACCATGTCATAAAACACGATATTATAGGTACATCTGGTGACTTCTCTTGGGAGTAGCCTAGACGCCGAAGCTTTATTGGTCGCCTCATTTTGGGCACCTCTTCCAGACTTCAAATTTCAAATCTCTTACTGATACTGACTCGGCCGCGAGTTCATTTAAAAGCTTTCCTCGCCTTTGCAAAATAATAAGACGCCGTGATTTTTGTTCGGCTCCCCATCTCTTCTTTAAGACAGAGAGAAAGCCCTGCTCCAAAGCCCTTGACTATACCGGTCTCGCAGGTTATAACATTAGAAGCGACCATGACTTCAATTATGGTCAGTTCAAGCAATCAGTATTGTAAATCGCACGGTTTTGTTTTAAAAGATTGCCCTGTTTCAAAAGGCTTTACCACCATTGAAGCTCAGTCCGAGATTCAGGAAGAGAAACCACGAGAATGTCAGGCATTAGCAACCGACTGGAATCTACGGTGTCGCCTTGGGCTCGGTAATTGGAAATGTGGTCGCTCAACTGGACCAAGAACAACTTGTTCCAATTCGATACCACGTGAAAGCAGGGGAGCTATTGATGCTCTTATAAGATCCATGATTTTACTCTCGCAGGAATCGTCGGAATTGATGCCAGAGCTAAAGCGGCTCGCTGGAATCGCGCACTGTAGGTCGCATCGTCGTAAGGATCCATTCGACCGTCGGGAGGCAGAGTGGGCGTTGAAATTTCCAATGAAGGAGGCAGATATACAGAGTCGCAAAGCGCAAATTATGGAAATGTTTGAGCCTGCTTCGGCCAGATGTCCCACCATGATGACGGAGGAAGTTCCATGTAATAAGGAGATTGGAGGGCGGAAGGTTCAAGAATACCGGCGGCTTATTGGGGACATCATTAAACACATCATGGAGTCTGGGGACTCACATCTGCCAGTGGACCTTTACGTTTCACTCAAAACTATAGAAAGAAACCTATATTGTGAGGATCACGAAGCTGAGATGTCTTTAAATAGACGGGGCTCTTGGGAATCAAACATCGTGCCGATCTCCACTAACATCAAGTCCAATTTGAGCAAGTCTGCAAGGCAAATAGACATTGGTGAGACTAGTGATATTGATACTACAGACTCGACGCATGAGAAAATACCAACGTTGAAAGCTGCGCCCTCAATTAATACCAACAAACTTCCAGCTTTGTCTTGGCTGGATCAATACGACTCAACTCCCTTTCGTATAATGCCAAGAAAAAATAAACGTGGCAATCTCATCTTGAATAGCTTCATCCAGAAAAAGGTCCACCGTCCACTCGGCTCGAATGACACGACACCAGGGTATATCTACGTGTTTAAGACAGAGGACGTTCGAGGGTTCATCAAAATCGGAATTACTACTGAACCCGTGGCGCATCGACTCAGAAACCTGCAATTTGCATGCAACAGACGACTCAAATTGCTGTTTCCTAGGTCCTCTGAAGAACTTATCCCCAACGTACGGCGCGTGGAAACATTGTGCCATGCGGAGTTGGCTGATCAACAGGTTCATATCGATTGTACGGGATGTTTACAAGAGCATCATGAGTGGTTTCGAGCCTCGGGGAAAGATGCGATCGCAGTTGTTAAGAAATGGTCGGTGTGGATGAAATCTGAGCCATATGACCCTATGTGCAAATGTTTGAAGAAAACAGAACGGGACAAGAGCTTGGATATGGTTAATTTTATGAACGATATAGCTGAGGCTGTCATGTAGAGGAAATCTCCTGCCATGTGTGATTATCAGTCGATCATGCATTCCAAATAAATGTCACGGTCCGGAGGGATATCAGAAAAGACATATGAAAGGAACCTTTGGAGAGATAGGCCTCCAATGGTTTTCATGATTGGTGAATTATGTAGAACTTGTTGGACTATTTCATAAAATCCGAGTACAACCCTGACTATTTGTGCTTAATAACCCAATTTCTTGAATGAGCATTCTCTCCCCATGGGTCTTATATGGGAATGAACCTGAATGGTCAACAAACTTTGCGCGCATTCTGGCGGCGGCGCAAAGCTTGCTTCTACGTACTACGTACCCGACGAGTCCTTGCCCCGGAATGCGATTGAATTTTATATCCACCTTCGCACTCCTCGCTAAGTAGCGGTGTGCGTACTTTATGGCGGCAAATGAGCTCTTGCACACATTCGAGCGTTGCAACATCCCCACCGCAAATGCGATATCTGGCCTCGGCTTCGTAGCAAGCCAACCGAGTTTACCCACCTTTGTGAGATACCCGAAGTAATCTTCGTCGTCGGCAACGATTGCTGGCCCACCCGCTGCTGGCAGGTTCAATCCTGGGGTCTTTGGAATGATAGTATCGGGTGATGCCAACTCCAGGTTCGCCACCACTAGTACATGTATCTGATGTGCGTATGCCTCCTGGTGCAGTGATATCGATACATCTTTCTCGTGTTGTTCTGTACATCCGAGGAATCTGTCCCCGGGAAGCCTCTTTGGCGTACTAAATGACGCCTCGATGCTCTTGATATGTTTTTCATTATGTCCGTTGCTCGAGACCTTCGGATCATCGCTTAGTGAAATCTTCGTCTGTGTATCTTCGAATAGGGTGACTAGGTGTATATCGTAAAACTGGATCTGTTGGTGCAATAGCTTCATTGTCCTCAAAACTCATCAGATGGGAATATTGGACGTTGAGGCCATGGACATCGTAAAATGCCTGCGTGATTCGCCTATGATTGTAGCAGAAGTACGCCATGAGCAATATCTTGTGTAGATATTCGTACCTGATAACATTGAATAGGTATGTGAGTATTTGAATGAGATTGATACTCTGGTTATCGTACAACACTTAAGGTTCAAATGTTGTACTAAATGTTCGATGTTCAGAGAATCGCTGCGTATGGAGGTTCCATTCCAAGAGAACAACGACTTCCAACCTTGGAAGGTTATGAGGAGCCTGAAAATAGCACGTTGGAAGGCTGTATATCGTGGGTTCAGCGTTCATTACACTGGCACTCCAGGGCTGGAAGTTAACTGTTTCAACTTCCAACATTTGAAGGTTCAAGTTCAGTTCGTAGTACACGGGAAGTATTATATTGTATAGGTAGTAGAGGCTCAAGGCTCTCTTCCTTCAAGTTCAACTTGAAGTTCATCACATACTACTACTACTAGTAGTAGACAGCTGACCAGAGGGATATCCTTCACCTACCGAGATATGTATCAGTGGACCATGTGGGGTGAATGGGTAATAAGGAGGGCGAACACTCTTTTTAACTTATTAGCCGTATAGTCGACAACAACCACATGTGCAAGGTATTTATGCCGATAATAAGAGGTACATATATACAGATTAGTATTTGAATCTGAGAAAGAAAAAAGAGAGAAATGAAGGGAAGGGATCTCGGGAGGGAGGATGAAATGAAAGGAAAATCAAAATAAGACAAAAAAGACCGCAACCTTACTGGGAGCAGTGGATCAAACAAGACTGATGTAACACGATGCTCGAGATAGTTATGGCAGTTCATATTGAGGCAATCCACAGCTGATATTTAAATATTTGTTTTTCATGGCTCGTTTTGCATGTAAACACGCTCCTAAATCTTGGGATGGTACTGTACAGTATAGCATCGAAGATGGGGGTTCGTACACGCTCTGCCGATTGAGCTACCCGAGCGAATTTATCACGAAGAATGCGAACTAAATCGTCGCGCAATCCCAGAGATCGCGGGTTCGATCCTCTTGTAAAACACATGCACAAAAAAACAAACATTGACGTTGAGGATCCGAAAAAAGGGGTATTGTGACAATCAGAAAAGTCCAATGGAGCAGGAGTACATTCTCAGCCTAGTGAAACATTAATTGAGGAAGAGTTTATGCTGAGTCGCAGTATCAATAGACCCCGGAAGTACATATACCAGTTGACCTACTCATACTGTCGCAGGCCACATGTGGCAGATCTGTGGCGTATCAGAGGTCAAGCCGGTGCCCAGGTGATGGGCTCGTAAATGCGCTGATATGCAGGACCGAGTATCAAGCAAGCTTGGCCTGAATTGAGACTATAAGTTGAGTGATATGGTACCCATACATCTTAAAACGTTGAAGAGCCTACGGACAGAAAGTACTGGTTGCAAGGTTGCAAGTACTTGTCCAGCCCCTAACCACCTCTATACTCTATAGGCACTTGGAAGTGAGACCATGCAAGCGCCGGAATGGTGCCCCACCGCTTATTCACGCCGGATAATATCCCTTTGACACACCGTGGGTGACCAAGGTTGTACAACGGGTCCCACTCAGGGACAAATGGACCCTGAAAGCCCGAGGAGGCCGGGGACCCGATTCGACCAGCAGGGGGATCCACCTCATTTCAAATGAAACACAATTGCGTGGTTCTTATAATAGCCGTCAGGTCATAGCTGTTCTCGTCTAATCTGGCCGGGAGGCAGTCGTCTATCATGACCGCGAACGGAGAATTACGGGTTTGCCGCTTCGGTCTGGTCTTTGGTGGCGTACACCGCCCATCGACGATCGCGATCTACATCCAAAAAATCTGCGTCCCTCGAGTCAATTGATACAGCAAATAAATAAATAAATAATAGGAACAAAAAAAAACAGAGAAATAGAAGGAAGTAAAGAGAACGTATTGGATATCCCAATTGTCAATAATAATGCCATCACAGTGGTTTATCATGCAATATTAGTATAATATACTCTATACTGACTGTATGGGCCCGCCACGTAAGATAGACATGACGGGTGGTTGCGCCCCCCCACTCGGTGATTTCCCCTTAAATGCGGTGCCCCTCCATCCACCCTCTTCCTCTCCTTCTCCTCTCTCTATCCCTCTAATTCCCCTAAAAATCTAATTCGATTCTATCATAATGCCTTCTGGATCTGTTCTTGTCACCGGGTAAGTCACTGCTGCAAGACCTTGTCCTCAATTGGTCTGGTGTTGTGGTCTGAGCTAACCCCGCATAGTGGTACGGGCTACATTGGCTCCTTCACCACCCTTGCCCTGCTTGATGCGGGCTACAAGGTGGTTGTCGCCGACAACCTGTACAACTCCTCCGATGAGGCTCTCAAGCGTGTCGAGCTGATCTCTGGCAAGAAAGCCGAGTTCGTTCAGCTCGATGTCACCGACGAGGCTGGTTTCGACAAGGTCTTCCAGGCTCACCCCGACATTGACAGCGTGATCCACTTCGCTGCTCTCAAGGTATGAGAATTAAATTGACCAATCTATAATTTGGATATTATTCCATCTGAATAATTCAATTGGATACTAACTGGTCTTTCAGGCTGTTGGTGAGTCCGGCGAGAAGCCCCTCGACTACTACATGGTCAACGTCTACGGTACCATCAACCTGCTGCGCTCCATGGTCCGCAACAACGTCTCCAACATCGTCTTCTCCTCCTCCGCCACCGTCTACGGTGACGCTACCCGTTTCCCCGACATGATCCCCATCCCCGAGCACTGCCCTCTCGGTCCTACCAACCCCTACGGCAACACCAAGTTCGCCGTCGAGACCGCCATCACCGACGTGATCAACGCCCAGCGCAACAACGCTATCAAGGCCGGCAACGAGGCCGAGGCCAAGAAGTGGAACGGTGCGCTGCTCCGCTACTTCAACCCCGCCGGTGCCCACCCCTCCGGTATCATGGGTGAGGACCCCCAGGGCGTTCCTTACAACTTGCTCCCCCTCCTGGCGCAGGTCGCCACCGGCAAGCGCGAGAAGCTCATGGTTTTCGGTGATGACTACGCTTCTCACGATGGTACCGCCATCCGTGACTACATTCACATCCTCGATCTGGCTGATGGCCACCTGAAGGCTCTCAACTACCTTCGCGCTAACAACCCTGGTGTTCGCGCTTGGAACCTGGGTACCGGTAAGGGTAGCACTGTCTACGAGATGATTAAGGCTTTCTCTACTGCTGTTGGCCGTGATCTGCCTTATGAGGTTGCTCCCCGTCGTGCTGGTGATGTGCTTAACCTTACTGCTAACGCTTCTCGCGCGACTGAGGAGCTTGGCTGGACCCCCAAGTACACTCTCGAGAACGCCTGTGAGGATCTCTGGCGCTGGACTGAGAACAACCCTCAGGGATACCGTCAGCAGCCGCCGGCCGAGCTGTTGGCTCAGCTGAAGAAATAAATAGTGTGATGACGGGTGGATAAAATATGGCTACATGCGTTGATATGTATGTGATTTGTTGGTATAGAAATTCCGGTAGAATATGAAACGAATCTCCTTTTTTCATCCCTCCTACAAAATAAAGCTTCGATATGCACATGTGCAGTCAGTCTAAATTGAAACTGTATTCAAGTTCTTTTCCATGCCAAGTCTATGTATAAAGTCAACTCCTCATTTATTCTTCTTGCTCCGTCTCGACCCCGGCGTCTGCGTCTTCTGCGAAGCATTCTCCTTCCGACTCTGCTTCTCCTTCACATCCTCCTTCGCCTTCTTCTCGAAAGCCCTCCTAACAGCCCCCTCCCTCTCCGCCTCCTCAATCTGCTTCTCACTAAACTCCCAAAGCCTCTTCCCAACATCCTCATCTCTAACATCAACTCGCGCACAATCCATCTCCCGACACTCCTTAATAAACCATCCACCCGTTCCACGACCAAAGTTCTCATCCATAGCAGCATAAAGAATGCTCTGCGCCCCCTGCTGCGGCGACTTAAGTACCAAACACCAAAAAGGCCACGTAATAAGGTATAACAGTAATCCCCAAAGAGAACCGCCCGTCAACCAACGCCTCGTACCGGGTGTCCGCGTATGACCAGGATCAACGACCGAAACCCTCGTACAAGGCGGTAGTCCATCTGCTCTAGGCGTGGCGTTCAAATGGCGCTGGAAGGAGTGTGCAAATGTCATAAGTGCAAATTTGCTAAGAGCGTAAACACCCTTTGGCGAACTCTTATTCTTCACATTCAGTATACCCCTCTTCACGGTATCGAGATCGAATTTCGCTCCAATGTACCCGGAACAAGTCGTGAAGATCACCCGTACATCACGATGAGCAGGTTGGGCCCTTAATGCCGGACTAAGAATACTCAGTAAATGGAAATTGGCAAGGTAATTCACCTGCCACTCCTCATCAATCCCATCTTCAGTATTTTTCTTCACAGACGACGGAACAGCCAGTCCTCCACAAAGAATAACAGCATCTATCCGTCGAACCTCAGTATTATCAATCCACTTCGTAGCGAATTTCCGAATAGAGTACAACGACGCAAGATCAACTTGTTCAGCCCAGATATTCTGATTCCCCGCTGATCTGCGGATGTCATCAATGTATTCGACGACGAAAAGGTCCGAGGCAGGTTGACGTGTAAGAAGAATGATTTGGGCTCCTCTAGCCGCTAGTTCGTGAACGACTTGTGCTCCTATACCAGATGTTCCACCCTAAACCAATTAGTTTTGTTCCGTAGAATTTGAAAGTGTCCTGTACGTACCGTGACTATCACCCGCTTAGAATGCCACAGTCGTTCGGAGTTATTGCGAGCTCCGCCGAAGTAGTATTTCAGCGCGGCGAGGAGGACAATCCATGGTGCTATACGGAGAACGTCCCATGCGTAAGGGATTGTGTCGACTCCCCTCGCGACACCCTGGATAAGGATGGGGATGGGCATTGTGTGATGTAGGAATGTTAACCTGGAGGCCAGTCTGGAAGGTGTGCGTGTATATCTGTTTTATCGCTTATCGATAAGGCTCTTATCGCCACCGATGTTCTGGACGGCCGGTCTCTTCTCTACACTTCATACATCACACAATTCTGTGTACACCATGGCTGCGGAATATGATGAGGAAGATTACTTTCTTCCACTGGAAGACCAGCGTGTCTTTGGTGCTGGTATTAGACGGAAACGGGTGCCGTTTGTGCGCTCGGGGGAACTGAGCACTACATCCACACCGCAAACCGGAACGAATGTCGCGGATACATACCTCTCTATCGTGCTTAAGAAGCAGAAAACGAATACACCGTCTACACCTACAGAATCTACTATAGCTTCGGATTTGACCTCGAGCTCCACATCAAACCTCGAAGAGTCTATACAGAGAACCCATTCCGCCCCTCCAACAACACAAGAACAAACAGAAGAAAACTGCGAAATATGCAACCTCCCCCTCTCCTCAACAGAAACTCCCCGTCCCCACGAGGCATCACTAGCCCACCAAGCCTGTCTGAAACACTCACATCCACCCTCTCATCTTGACCGCACCCGTACCGGAATGCGGTACCTATCGACATACGGCTGGGATCCAGATAGTAGACTCGGTCTTGGCGCACCAGGTCGCGAAGGTATAAGAGAACCGCTTAAGGGGAAATTAAAGGATGATAAGGCTGGTCTTGGTGCTGGACTTGATAAGGATGGGGACCCGATTAAGGTTCCTGTTGTTGAGAAGAAGAAGGTTGTTACGTTGAATGCGAAGCAAATGAGGAAGAGGGATGTTGAGGAGAAGAAGAAGGCGGCTAAGATGAGGAATTTGTTTTTTCAGAGTGATGAGGTTTTGAAGTATCTGGGAGAAGATGCTTAGACTGAACTTCGGCTTTTGATGGATTTATGTTACTATGATACCCTTATATTACACGATTTATGGCAATAGAGATACAACCTTGGGAGGTTGTTGTGTTTCAGGTTAAGATGGATCCTAGTTATCAAGGTTGCATTTTTGAATTGAATTTTCTGTACTATGATTCCCTCTCTCCATTTGCGAACTCGGTCACCCCAGAATACCAAGCTAAACCCTCAGCCTCGTTCCGACGAAAGCGCCCTGGATATCCTCGATGACCGACAGCCAAAGTCAATAAAGAAAAGATGGTATCACAACAGCGCTTGAAGAGTCACATTGCACAGCAGAGACGGATAGCGAAAGCAAGGCCAGCTGCGAATCGCAGATCAAAGGATTAGAAGAAGCGATACTTCTTATCCTTCTTATCCTTGTCCTTATCCTTCTTGTCTTTGTCTTTCTTGTCCTTGTCCTTTTTAAGGAATTTACTGCCTGACGAGGAGTGACTGTGTCCGCTTGAGCCGTTATTCAGGGACATGTTGGCCATTTGTTGCTCTGGTGGGAATTGTGGGTTGAGTTTAGGCGCGGGCTTCTTCTGTACGGGTGTTGCTGTTGGTGCTGGTGCAGGCGGGGCTTCGCGCTCGAAGAGATGAGCGGGGGCTTTGGGCTTTGGTCGTTCTGCGGGGATATCTAGACGGCGTTTGTCGACGCTCAGATCGCCAACTTGGCGGATGAAGAGACTTGGGCTGAGCATGTGACTGCTAGCGAGGAATACGTCTCGGTTGTAAGCCTGAGAAACCTCGTAACAGGCGCGGGACTCGCCGTAAGTAGCGCCTCCGGCCATGAACACGATGATGCGCTGGCGAGGCTGGTCAACGGTTCGTGTGCGAGCCCACGTGGGTTTTGCGCTACGGAGAGATGTTTGTTGTGAGAGTGTCTCGTGTGCCACCATGCCGTCGTCATCAGTGTGAGGACGGGTGTATGGGAAAACAGTTGTATCAAGCGAGCCCAAGATCTGTTCCTCGAGCATTTGCTTGATCCCCAATTCATAACGGGACAGACTAAGTTCCTCTCCATCGGGGGGCTGGGCTCGACGGTTAAACAGAGGCTGTGTTGGAGGTTTGTCGTCCTTCAACGGTTTCTCCACGCGCACACCCAGGAGGTCAAGGTTCGCGATCACCTCTCCGTTGTTTCCTGGGAGATGCGAATGTGCCATGAGCTTGCGGATGTCACCGCCTAGCAGACCATTGCGGTACATGATATACAAGAGGATTAAGCGCAGTCGATCGGTGTGCATGACTTGCTCATCGTCGAGCAATTGGACGAGCTGTGCAGCAAGATTTTTGGCTTTCTTGAAATTTTCATCGAGGCCCGTGGCGAAAGATTGCTCGATCGAGCTCACTTCTAAAAGCTTGTTCTGTTGGAAGAATTTCATGCACTCTTCTGCCATGTTTAGATGTAGCGTGTATGCATCTTTGCCCTCTGTGAACTCAGTAAGACCGCCAAGCATGTCCTTGATTGTGTTCACGCTTGTTTTGTCGTTGCTGGAAAACAATTTTTAGCTTGATATAGCGCCACAAAATGCAGGCTAGGAGCACTCACTCGTCCGCGAACTGAGGATTGGCGGCTCGGAATTTGGCGAAATCTTCTCCTAGTTTTCCAAGCAGGTCCTTCATGTGCATGTGCCTATATGACACCCAGACTTTATCTTGTTCCCCGATTTCCATATCCTTGGTCTCTTCATTGTCTTTGCCTTCGTTGAGCACCGTCTTATAAGTAACCTTGTCGCCATCTTTGATTGGGAGAAGGTCATGGGCCATAGCTTGGTAGGTGAATTCGTGGAGTAGAGGGGAGTAAGTGTCCATGGATCGGTCCACAATGAGCAGAACACCTCGAGGTCGGTTGGACTGCGGTGGAAAGTCGCGTTGAAATTGTGCGAATTGGTCCAGTTCATTCTGAACAAACCGTGCCAAATGCGAACACAGGACGGCAGCTTCGTGGGTAGGTGTTCTTGGCCGGTAGTAACGAATGGTGGGATATTCGCCCAAGCAAGCACAGAGCGAGACAATCTATTACAGTAATGAGTATGTAAGAAGAATCATTGAGTGGACATGTTTGGGGGATACCTTTTGAGCCAGCTCTTGAAGGTGTTGCCGAATTAGATTGTTGCAGCCTGGATGGTAGAGGATTGGGAAACTGTAGGGGTCGCGAAAGGTGACCAGATGCGACTCTCGAGGGAAGAAGCTGATGTTCATGATCCGATAATCTGCAATTCGCTCTCGCGCCATTTCAGACCTGTCTAATCGCAATCGTTGTTGTGGATCCAGGACTATCGACAGCTGTTAGCTAGGCCTCCGTGTAGCTTCTTCCGGCATTGCCGCCCACTGACAAGAGGTCCAAATCAGGTATGCCTTCCGATACCGTTTGACTTCAAAATCTGCCATCAGACAGTCCATAATCCATGACTCGGGAGACAATATATATACAGCGTCCATGTCCGGGTTGGACGGTCGTCGGTGCTCGATTTGCTCGACATCTGCGGGGCGGTGGCTATTAACAAGCTGCAAGAGAGGCGGGATCGCAAAGTGGGCTCACTGGACACGTTGAGATTGAGGATCTCTTCCTCCTTCACGGCTCCATTGATCAATTTCCGGCTTTGTTCATCTACCACCAACACTTTCCACTGGGCGGGGGTAAGGACCGTTAGTGTCGGTCAGAATAGCGGGGAGCAGGGAACCACCCACCTCATGGCCAACAGAGTGGCGGATTGTGTTGATGATAACTAGAAGTGTTTGTGTGAGTTTTGGTTGTATCCCAAGTGTATTCCAATCCCCCTGGAGGGAGTCACGTACTGTCGCGCTGGATCTCGATTATAGAGGCGCCCATGTTTGGCGGGCAGCCCACAAAATTGAGGGCTGCAGCTGATCGGCGTGAGAGGGACCGCGCGGAAAGCCTGCTTGGGTATGCAAAAGGGAGAGTATGAAAAGAAGAAAACTCCAAAACGTGCCAGTTTAGGATTGCAGGGGCACTGAACGGAGTTAGGTGGCTCGTATGAGGTATATGAAGGAGAGGTGGTTCCCCACCATTAGAGCTTCGACAGAGGAAGTGGATCTTCCGGTGGCGCGCGCCAGGGAACGCATGCCCGATAAGCACATGCGCTTCTTTTTTTCCTCACTGCATTTTGACAACAATCACACCCACGCCAACTCGATCCTATCAGTGAATTAAGCTAAATTCACCAAGATTGAATGCAAATCAGACCTGCCGGCATTTACGTCCCCCTAATCAACGTCCAACCCTCACGAATTGCAGAATTCCCGGCCTCCAGGCATGCAGTCATGGACTGGCACAGGCATTCGGTCGATCTTCTGCACCCTACGATCAACTGCTCAACCATCCTCACGATGCTTTGCGACGACTTCACCCCTCCGACGATCCAGTAAAGCGGCGTTAAAAGCGAAACTCAAACAACAAGCGGAATCGGTAGCAGTCTCTTCGAATAAAGGCAAAAGGAAACCTAACTCGTTGAGTTCTCGACAAGATGTTGCTCGTGCGCGGGATTTCAGCAATGTCATTGATATGACATTGAATCAACTTGAGCTTCATTTCATATCGACGGGACAGTCATTACAAGGATGGGAGCGGTTTAAGCGTCTGGTGTGGAATGCTTGTCGGGTGGAGGATTCCACCAAGAGTGCCAAATGGGGCAACTTACAGCAGATAAAGATGACTTTACAAAGGTCGTATCTATCTGGGGGAGTAGCCGGCTTGCGTAATGAACTGGAATATATGGTGCAAGCGAACGATTTGACCTCCAAGTATTCAACGGAGAACCTGGAGGCCCAAAAGGAAGTGGCCGACCTTCGTTTCCCTGCAGAGTGGTACCCCCGAGCACGATCTATACAACGGACGATCCATTTACATGTTGGCCCAACGAATTCAGGGAAGACGTATCACGCGCTGAAGCGATTGGAACAATCCAAGAATGGATTCTATGCTGGTCCTCTCAGGCTACTTGCTCAGGAAGTTTATCACCGTTTTAAGGAGGGTGGTGTCCCGTGCAGTCTTGTCACCGGTGATGAAGTAAAAATACCCGAAGATGGCAAGGCCGCGCGGATCGTGAGCAACACAGTGGAGATGGTTAGCGTGGGACAAGAATTCGATGTCGGTGTCATTGATGAGATCCAAATGATCGCCAACCCCAAGCGAGGCTGGGCATGGACTCGCGCTGTGCTTGGAACCCAGGTATCCGAGTTGCACCTTTGTGGTGAGACACGAGTGGTGCCACTTATTCGAGAATTATGTGCACTCACTGGAGACGTCCTGGAGATTCATCGGTACGAGCGGTTAAACCCACTTGAGGTCATGCCAACGAGTCTTCAGGGTGACTTGAACAAGCTGCAAAAAGGAGATTGTCTTGTTGCGTTCTCTCGTGTCGGTATCCATGCGCTGAAGGCGGATATCGAGAAGATCACTGGCAGACGTGCGGCTATTGTCTATGGTGGTTTACCAGCCGAAATTCGAACGCAGCAGGCGGCACTGTTCAACGATCCTGATAACGACTATGATTTTCTGGTGGCGAGTGATGCCATTGGTATGGGTTTAAACTTGTGAGTGGCTGTCGTCAATTTACTATCTCTAAACTCCTTACTAATTCCCTATAGGAGTTGCAAACGTGTAATTTTCGAGACGCTCATCAAACGAACACCGAATGGCTTAGAACGTCTATCGGTCCCGGAAATTAAACAAATAGGTGGACGAGCTGGTCGATATCGCCCGGCCGGCGTCAAACATGGCAAGGACGACGGAGCCAACATCGGTCTCGTCACATCTCTCGAAGATGTTGATCTTCCATATATTAAGGAAGCAATGGGAACCGAGCCCGCACCAATTCGCGCTGCTGGTCTCTTCCCCACCAACGCCATTCTACAAAAGTTCGCTGCATACTTCCCTAGAAATGTCCCATTCGAGTACCTGGTTAAACGAACGATCGAAATCGCCCAAATGAGCACTCTCTTCTTCATGTGTGACGCGCAAGCACAGCTTGAAGCCTCCGAAATCATCGATTCGGTGGATGGCCTTCGAATTTCGGACCAACTATTCCTCATGGCGGCGCCTATGGAAGTCCGAAATCAATCCCTGCGTGAAACGAACTTGTCTTTCGCGAAATGCATTGCTGAGAATAGCCAAGGCCGACTTTTGGACATTCCTAATCTCAACTTGGAAATTTTGGAAGAGCCTGTGTCTGGACGGAGGCATTATGTTCATGATCTGGAGGTTCTACATAAGGCCATCATTCTTTATTCCTGGCTGAGCTTCCGATTTGGAGGTATTTTCACGGATCGGACTTTAGCTGGACATGTAAAGACACTTGCGGAGGAAAGACTGATGCGGGCATTGGGTGAATTCTCGGCTAATAAGACTTTGCGCAAGGATGCTTCTTTGCAACGACAGATTGAGTTGCAGAAGCAGATTGCGAGCAAGCGACGATTTGTTTCTGAAGAGGATATCATTTCGCCTCATCAAGAGCTTGAGGATATTCCTGATGACTTTTCGGAGGAGGGCGCTGACCCTGTGGAGAATGTTGCTCCATTGGAGGATGAAGTTGACTTGATTGAGGAGACACAGACCTCTCAATCATGAGGCATCTGTCTGTAAAAATATGTACACTTGTATATTAACTGTAAAATATCATCTCAATACCCTCTTTGTCATTTTTGTTCAAGAAAAACCACAAAACACCCGGACTACTATCTCACTACCACTACTAGTACATACTAGGTAATGATGTATACTACCTATAGACAACTCTGGAACCCAGTTAAGAATCCTATGTACTAGTATCAGGCGGTGAGTTTTATATCCTCACTTACATAAAGCCACGCTATAGACTATATATCATAAACTAATAGATAGGAGTTCAACGTTAGAACAGACAGGAGAACCTTGGAACGACTCGAGTGAGAAAACGGATAGGACAAGTGGGAAAACATGTATGTGGGTACCCAGTAGTGTATATTCTGATAGCCCGGGCGTTTCGCATTTGAGAACCTTGGAATCGTTTAACGTCGATACCTCCAATTACTATTCCACTTTATTTACAAGGAGTGAGATTCTGAACTGTGTCTATTGTGGTGTTCGCTGCAGCAAAGCAAGTCGCTGCTTATCGCTTATCGGCCCGCAGCTACTCTTATCAGTGGCGATTAGCCGGGTGCACTGATTTTCCGCCTTCACTTTTGATCTGCGCGAACAGCAGGGCATTATACCATTCAGTTCTGACATTGCGCCCGCTGCTTCATTGTGTTTATATTCCGCGCAGCTCGTTGAGACTTTTGATTCAGCATTCTTTCACTCCTGGGGCCACACCACCATCATGGATGACCTGGAGTCGCTGGAGCTATTCTCGCTCGTGTCGCGAGTGACGAACGAGCTCCAGAACCACCTGGGCATCAACGAGAAAACACTCGCCGAATTCGTCATCGATCAACACCTCAAATGCAATGGCGTGTTCCCAGAGTTCAAAAAGGGGCTGGACGAGATGGGCGCCGAGTTTCCGCAGAGTCTGATGGAGAGTATTGATCGCCTTGTTCTTACAATGCACCCGAAATACAAGGGAAAGAAAGCTACCGGCGGCGAGGAGGGCAGCAACGGCGCAATGGATGGTCTTGACGAGTTCGATGCTTTGGAGAAGAAGTCGCGAGTGTTCAAGGGTCTCGCGGTTCCGGATACGGAGAAGCGATGGGAGGAGAATGATTACCTCGACTCTGATGCGCAAGCTGGCGCTATGGACGATACTTTTGCTATGCTGGAAGGACTTGCGGGCAAGGCAACCGACGAGAAACCGCGCCATTCGAGAGATGATCGGGGCCATAAGCGAAGCCGCAGTCCTGAATACGATGATAAACGCGGCCGCCGACACAGAGATCGATACCGCTCGCGATCCCGGTCAGGGAGTCGACACCGTCGCAGCAAGAATGATGACCTTGTGGATGAGTTTGGTCGGTCTATTGGGAGATACAAGGATCGGGATGATGGACATCGCAATGGGAAGAGTGAACGCCGAAGACGACGAGACCGTGATGATGACGATTTCCGCCAACGACCTGTGGAGCTGGATGACGAGCCTCAGCTTTACAAGATTTACGATGGTACTGTAACTGGAGTCAAGGACTTCGGTGCTTTCGTGAATTTACACGGTGTCAAAGGAAAAGTGGACGGCCTTGTGCATATTTCGGCCATGCAGGAAGGTGTACGAGTCAATCATCCATCTGATCTCGTGTCCCGTGGCCAGCCCGTCAAAGTCAAGGTACTCAGTATACAAGGCAACCGTATTGGTTTGTCAATGAAGGAAGTCGACCAGGTTACTGGAATGGATATGATCCCTCAAAAGCGTTTAGCTTCGGGCGCCAACATGCAGCGTCTTGATGATAATGACAGATATGGTGGTCTCAGCTCTGATGTCCCCGTCATCGAAGAATCCAATGGTCGACCAATACGCAACCGCAAGCGCATGACATCACCGGAACGATGGGAGATTCGCCAGCTCATTGCCTCCGGCGTGGCTTCTGCGGCCGACTACCCTGATCTGGAAGAGGAGTACCACGCCACCCTCACCGGCGAAGGAACATTCGAAGAGGAAGAAGACGTCGATATCGAGGTTAAGGATGAAGAACCACCTTTCTTGGCAGGTCAGACCAAGCAGTCCTTGGAGCTTTCTCCTATCCGTGTCGTCAAGGCTCCGGATGGATCTATGAATCGTGCTGCTATGTCTGGCACAAACCTTGCCAAGGAGAGACGTGAGCTGAAACAGCAAGAATCGCAAGACAAGGCTGCTGAGCGCGCAGCTGATGTGGATCTTAACGCGCAATGGCTGGACCCCATGGCCAATCCCGAGGATCGCCAGTTCGCCTCAGAACTCCGCAGTGGTACAAAGCAAAGTGATGAATCTGTACCGGAATGGAAGCGTGTCACAATGGGCACAGGCAAGAATCAGTCTTTTGGCAAGCGCACTGATATGTCTATGAAACAACAACGTGAGAGCTTGCCTGTATTCAAGTTCCGCAAGCCTCTCCTTGATGCCGTGGCAGATAACCAAATTCTTATTGTCGTCGGTGATACTGGATCAGGAAAGACCACTCAATTGACACAATATCTTGCCGAGGGTGGCTACGGAAACAAGGGTATGATTGGATGTACTCAGCCTCGTCGTGTTGCAGCTATGTCTGTTGCTAAGCGTGTCGCTGAGGAGGTTGGCTGTCGACTCGGTGGTGAGGTCGGTTATACCATTCGTTTTGAAGATATGACCAGCCCAGAGACTGTTATCAAATATCAGACCGATGGTATGCTTCAAAGAGAAATCTTGATGGATCCCGATCTGAAGAAATACTCTGTTATCATGTTGGACGAGGCCCACGAGCGAACAATTGCCACAGATATTCTGTTTGGATTGTTGAAGAAGACTGTAAAGCGCCGACCAGACCTTCGATTGATTGTGACATCAGCCACCTTAGATGCTGAGAAGTTCTCTGAGTATTTCCATGGCTGTCCTATTTTCTCGATTCCAGGTCGAACATTCCCCGTGGAAATGATGTATTCCAAGGAGCCAGAATCCGATTACCTCGACGCGGCATTGATCACAGTTATGCAAATTCACTTAACTGAAGCTGCTGGTGACATCCTACTCTTCCTGACAGGACAAGAAGAAATCGACACTGCCTGCGAAATTCTCTACGAGAGAATGAAAGCCCTAGGCCCATCAGTACCTGATCTAATCATTCTCCCTGTATATTCTGCTCTTCCCAGCGAAATGCAAAGTCGAATTTTCGATCCTGCACCACCGGGCGGCCGAAAGGTCGTCATCGCCACCAACATCGCCGAAACATCAATTACCATCGACAACATCTACTACGTGATTGACCCCGGCTTCGTGAAACAAAACGCCTACGACCCGAAACTCGGCATGGATTCCTTAGTCGTAACACCAATTTCCCAAGCCCAGGCAAAACAGCGTGCTGGTCGCGCCGGCCGAACAGGACCCGGAAAATGTTTCCGACTATACACCGAAGCAGCCTATCAATCCGAAATGTTACCAACAACCATCCCGGAGATTCAAAGACAAAACCTCTCCCATACAATCCTCATGCTAAAAGCCATGGGCATCAACGATTTACTCCACTTCGACTTCATGGACCCCCCACCCACAAACACAATGCTTACAGCCCTGGAAGAACTATACGCCCTCTCCGCACTCGACGACGAAGGCCTCCTAACGCGCCTCGGTCGCAAAATGGCCGATTTTCCTATGGAACCAGCCCTAGCCAAGGTCCTCATTGCCTCAGTAGACATGGGCTGCTCAGAAGAACTTCTCTCAATCGTCGCAATGTTATCAATCGCCTCCCCATTCTACAGACCGAAAGAAAAACAACAGCAAGCCGATCAAAAGAAGGCTAAATTCCACGATCCAATGGGTGATCATCTAACCCTACTCAATGTCTATAATGCCTGGAAACACTCCAACTTCAATAACGCCTGGTGTTTCGAGAACTTCATTCAAGCACGACAAATTCGTCGCGCAGAAGATGTCCGGAAACAGCTCCTAGGTATCATGCAACGATACAAGCATCGTATTATCTCCTGTGGACGTGATACGACCAAGGTCCGACAGGCGCTTTGTACGGGATTCTTCCGCAATGCAGCGAGGAAGGATCAACAGGAAGGTGGATTCAAGACTCTTGTTGAGGGGACGCCTGTTTATTTACATCCTTCTTCGGCGCTTTTCGGGAAGGGCTCTGAACATGTTATTTATCATACGCTTGTTCTTACGACGAAGGAGTATATGCATTGTACTACTTCTATTGAACCGAAGTGGCTTGTTGAGGCTGCGCCTACATTCTTTAAGGTTGCGCCGACAGATCGGTTGTCGAAGAGGAAGAAGGCGGAGAGAATTCAGCCCTTGCATAATCGGTTTGCGGGTGAAGATGATTGGCGTCTTTCTGCGCAACGACGCGGTGGAAGAGGTGGTGGTGGTGGTACTTGGGGTTGATTGGATTTGTTTAAATGGATTGGTCATGTATTTAGATTTAATGCTTCAAAAAAGCAAGGCTTCCAATTGGATTCTATCAGACTTCTATTTTTGGGTATTCGTCATCCATAGATTTGATTAATGCCATAACATAATGAAGAGCCCCAATGATGGTACATGATGGTGTTCTCTATCTAGGCTTTCGTAATTTCTTCCAGAGCTCTCTCGATTGTTCCGCCGCTCCATGTATCGATTCGTTCGCGGTCGGAGGTATCGTACAAGGACTGAGCAAGAGCAGCGAGTATTGCTGTGTCTTTACCTTTCTCTACCTCTGCGGCTTGAACTAGGATCCAGCTCATAACACCCGAGCGAGTGATTAATGTGGTGCTTCCGCCGACTTGTGCAGCGCGGTAAATTATGTGCAGGATCTTTCGACGAGAAGAATCATTAAGACTGGGTGATTGGTAAAGAGAGAGAAGACGTTCGAAGACGTTTGCACGACGATAAATCTCCATGTCCTAGATTACAAAGCTTTAGTATAAATAGTCCGTTATGTAATGATACCAAAATGTGAAGGTGAACGTACAGCTTTACTACGCAGGGCTTTGATGAACATGCCGAGCAACCAGTCAATCTCTTCGAAATAGCCGTCATCCAATTCAGGCTCATGGAGGAGAATCCGGTCAATCCAGTAAGAAGGAATCTTCTCTGGCTCCCATGTTGGTGCCTTCTGCAGGAATTTGTTGACCTTTCCGTAAACCTTGTGAAGTGGGTTGATAAGAACAGAGAGGCAGTTAGAGGCGCATTCGCCAATAATCCAGGGAACTGGCTTATCGAGGCCGATGATGTTCACGGTCTCGAGCAGTTCACCAGAAAGAATGTAGACGGAGCGCCAATCAGTGTAAGAGGATTCCTAGAGCGATTGTTAGTCACTGGTTGTGATCATGTAAACTGTCTGTCTTACCTTCAGCTTAGCCATGAAGCGGACAATGTTCGAGAAACCCTGTCTTCGCACCTCCTCATGCTCAGAGCAGAGGCAAAGCATGAGCTCAGCAATTCGGCCCTGCTCAATAGATGTTTCGATCTCTTCCTTCTCCCATCTGTGCAGGGCATTATGTGTTGTTCCCTCTGTAGGTAGGAAGCCGAAGATCTCGTTCAGATCTACAGTTGGCACCTTGTTGATTGTGGTCGTCTGAACGGTAGTAGAGTCAACATCCATTTTGTCTTTCTCCGCATCTTCTGCATCCTTCAGACATTTCTTAAGCAGAGAGCGATTCTTCTTGGTCTCGGTAGCCTCCATCAAGGCATCCCGGGCAGCCTTCAGTGCCTTGCTGCTTTCACCGGCAGACTTCAGATGTCCTAATAATTTCGAGATCCATGAGGCTACAGCCTTTTCTTTCGTTTCGTCTCCTGCCTTGACAACGAAAGGCCATTGCTCAACGATGGCAGCGACAATGGGGCTTACGGCTGTTTCATCATCGGACAGCGAGGCAACCAGATCCAGATAGTGGACGGGCTTCTTGGCGACTCGGGACACACAGTTGTCAAAGAAGACTAATTGGTGGTGCAAGTCAGATTCAGAGTCCTCCAGACTAGATAACAGAGCGTTGAATGCACGAGGGGCATTTTGGAGAACGGAGTTCTCGGCTAGAATGGATCGGAGAAGGACTGAGATCTTTCTTGAGGAAACCTTGTCCGAGGTGTCGATCAGAACCTTGAGAATGGATGTAAAAGGAGAGTAATTCATCGAAGCTAGAATGAAGTTAGTAAATGATGTAGTATTACAACAGGTGTTTATATTTACCTGGTTGTTGCCACCATCGGAGCGAAGCAGACTGCTGTGCAATCTGAAGAACACTCTGCAGCTGACTGAGAAGAAGCTCAGAGTCATCTGTGCTGAGCTCCGTATCTTCAAGTCGTTTCAATACATCAACAAGAACCAACGAGACGTCAAAGTTCTCCTCCAAAGCAATATCGGGCATCACCTCGTAGTAGCACGTCAGGAGCTCTGCGACAGCCTCTTGCTGCATCAGATCTTCCTTGGCAGTTCGGCGGAAAAGAAGCACAACATCCTTGATCGAAGGGCATCTTCTCGAAAACTCAGCAAGGAGCTTTGAGGAGGCTTGGTTCCAAAACAGTTGGGCGCGCTTGTGATCAGCCCGGAAGATCTTCAGAACAGCTCGCAACTTGTTGAACGCCGCAGTCAGAATTCGCACAGCGAAAATAGTGACCAGTTCAGTATTCAAGTTCAAGCAACGAGTCATGATCTTCTGGCTCAGAGGACGAGGGAGGATATTTTCGATCACAATGGTGACGGGGGGTGGTAGCATGGGCTGCTTATCTTTCCAGCCGCAGTTCGTTGGAACGGGTAAGTTCACGACTTTGAACAGAAGGGCAGACTCCCCCAGCCAAGAGCCTGTTGGCTTGGGATCAGCTGTAAACATGACTTTCTTGGTGAAGAAGTCGGCGATCAACTCTGGTGCTACTGTGAAGATGGTCTCGAGCAGCTCGGTTTGGTAGATGTCCACATCTGCGCGAAGAGACTGAATAAGATGGGATAGTGTGTTGTTTCGAACAGGAACGGTTTCTCTGTATTTGTCGATGTAGATGGGCGAGTCGAGTCCCAGTTCGATGGATGTGTCGTCGTCAGCGGGTAGACTCTCTGGGTCAGTTCCCACGGGATACCATCCTGTTTCGGGAAGGAGAACACCCAAACCAGCCGTCTTGCAGACATTCATCAAAACGCGGTGAATCTCGGTGGTGATTGAGATACCTTCTGGATTGGGTTCGTCTGACTCTCGATCGTAGCCATAAAGGGTGACCAATTTCTCCATGTTCCAACGGTTGAAGAACTTGCTCTTCGACTTTCGAGGCAATGATGAATCTTGCACAATATCTCTCTCGATGGCCTTAATTGTTTCAAGTACCATCCCTCTCTGGTCTTTCCTTAGATGTTCGAGGAATGCACGGGTCAGCTTGTGTTGCTCAATCAGATCACCTTTTTCCAGAGTATGTTGCACCCTGATATTGGCAAGGAGATATGTTTGAGCATTTCGTCTCAAAGTGGACTTGTGTGCTTCATCTGCGACCTCCAGCTGTGCTTTGCTAGGGGTCAGGAAGACCTCCAGTCGCTTAAATGTGATGTGGCGAAGGTTGTACACTTGTCGTGCCACAGCACCACCATCAAAAGTAACGATCTCTGTCAGGAGACGAAGGCATGGTGAGATGAGATGCTCCTTCGCCTTTAACGCAGTCAGACCACGGTTAAATAGTCTCAATTGGTCCTTTTGCAGCAGATGCTTGCATAGCGCGAGGCCGAAATCCCGAAATTCCAGCTCAGACGAGATCGTCTTGAGAAAAATAGCAAGCACCGAGGGGACATTGGTCAGCAGATGGTCATGGTTGCTGCTCTCTCCGAAGCTCCAGGTCTGCGTGATGTCCGGAAAGCAGATCGACGCCGCGCCTTCTTCTTTGCCCGGCGAGATTTGCTTGTCGCAGTAGCCTTTCAAAGTGCGCAGCTTCTGGGGTTTCGCACCCTCATTTCCTGGCTGGTTGATTGACAGCAGGAAATGCTTGAATTGGATGATTGCTTTGGACATTGGTTAGCCTGGGAAGTCGGCCTGTTGAGCGTGGTGCAACTCACCTTTATTGGTTGTCTGGGCATTCTGTTGAAAAGCCAGCGCTTCCTTGAGCTGGGCTGGAGATGTGAAGGTCACCTCCTCATTGCCGTGAGAATCATCATCAAGCTTTCTCCTCTTCAACCGAAGGGGATGCTCTGATACGTGCGCCATGCTGAGAGTGATGGATGTTCTTTTTTTTTTTCTGGTCGCTGCGAAGTTCCGATGCTTTCGAGATTTCGCGGCTGCTGATTGGCGGGCATGGCTCCACTTTCGCATCGAACTTGAACAGCTGCAACGATAATGAAAAAAAGTGAAATAAGAGGAGGGGGAGAATTGGTAGGAGTTGAATCAATTATTTCAATCAAATTGTTTCACTTTTGGGCTTTACTTCATGTGTTTGGGTAAATGTCCTTGGTGGTGAGAGAACAGCTTTGAAGCATCACCCGCATGATCAGCCAACTGGCGGATCCTTGAATCCCCAACAAACATTGAATTGTGGACTTGTTATCTCAATTAGAAATAACTGACAGGTTGTTGGTGCTGATATAGATGTTTCCAGATGAATGGCCACTATAGAATGTTTTCAAAATATAGTACTAGAGGTACTATCTATACGTTCTCTACTGGTCGTTCTATATCCAGACGCATGTTTTATGTTGACTCAAGTGCTGCCCATAGTATGTACTATGCCTCGGTAACCATCAGATAGCAACTTTTTGATTGAAATGTTGTTTGTTTGTTGTTCATTATTTTTTGGAATGAAGAGGGAATTAAATTAGGTTGATCTAATGTCCATGAGTGTATACTCTGAAGTGACAATGAGTAGGTGTACTTAGGTATCCTCTCACACTGGCATCTGCACTACAACAATTCCAAGGATTATCTTCAGCTGAACATCTACATATGTGTAACATGTATGGGTTGGTTTTTCTGATTCAATAAATCAAATCTCAAAAATGAAATAAATGGAATAAAGAGATGATATGCTCAATTATAGCATATGGTCTCGGTGACAGTGAAGTCGAGTCTCTTTGACACCGTATAGATCAGCTGGCCAGTGACAGCTCGCTTCACTGCAGTGGAAATGAAAATGCCATCCACCTTTTCTTTCTGTTTTCAATCCCTGCATTTTCTTCTTCCCTCTCCCACCCCTATCAGCGCAACCAAACCATTTTTCACGCTATACTTGCTCCTACTCAGGAGTATCTGACCCAGTTCAAGTTCACGTTGGTGGAGATCACCAGAATCTTACCGATCCCGCCCTCCGCCTTGAGCCTCGCCACAAAGTGGCTTACTGCTGCTTCTCCTCACTCGACCTCGTCTCCCGAAACCCTACCTCTCTCCCCTCGCCCCCCAACAGTTTTGATTCTTACGACCTGACATCCCCCGTTCAACGCTTTTTTGAATTAACTCGCCCATTGAATTCGTTATTATTTGGTCCCTTGAAACCCTACACCGCCCAATGAGACGTGCATAACGCCCGTGAACTACGATCGCACATACCACATTTCAGATAAGGCCGTCATGGCGCGACGGTACGAGATCGATGAGCTGTTATGGCTGCGCTCATCGCCTCTTGTCGCAAAACCTCCTGGCCTACCCCCTATTGAAGAATGGATGTGAGTCGACGACTGGTCTCCCCACTCGAGAGAAAACATCAGCAATCCCACATGCTCCACGTTCAAAGACAGACTAACCCGTGACCTCGTTGTTGCATAGGCCTCAACCTGACCCTACCACACAACGCAAACAACAGAATACGCGAGACCCCAATAACCCCAATGAAGCACCTACAAACCGTCGACCGAGCTTTTTTGAAGCTCGTCATATCGCTCGGGGCTCCAATTCAGGTGCGCCGTCTGGTACCCTCACTTGCCCGCTCCCTTTCAGTTCATCTGAACTTTTTCTTTTTTCTTTTTCGCTGACTAACTTTCCCTTGCAATTGACAGAAGACATTATTCTTGGCCCACCCAAGACTGCCTTTGCATCATCACGAATTGGCGGCAAAGGCTCCTTTGACCTAACAGACCGCCCAGCGCGACCAAACGACTCAGATGAAAAGAACGAGCGTTTCAATTTCCGAGATAGATTCTTCAAGGATAAGGATGGCACAGAAAGAGACTTTGATCGGCGTGATGGAAAAGCAATTCTGAACGGCCGGCGAGGAGACAGGGAAGATTGGAACGCTGGACGCCCCCGACGTACCTTTGGCCCTGATGATCAAGACCGCAAACCGCGACGCAACGGAGAATTCGATCGATGGGAAAACCGAGAAAGCCCGCGGGACTCGAATTCGGACCGGATCCTTCGAGATAGAGAAGGTCGTTTCGTCAAAAAAGATGCTACTTCTGGAAGATCGAAATACGAAGCAAGTTGGTTCCGTGACGAGCATGGCAACGATGCGGCTGACCTTGACGATGATAAACCACCTTTACGAAACCGAGAATGGCGTCGTGACCGTCACGGTGCCGACCGCGACTGGCAACGTGGAGCTAAAATCGAACAAGAGCCTGAATGGTTGGATAGCCATGACCACGATGAGCCACGGCGTGCACATACACAGGAAGACTTTGAGCGCTGGAAGGAGCGGATGAAAGCTGGCTCTGGTGCTGCGCATCAAACCCCATCGTATGAAGAGAAGCGTGAAGCACCTGTCGAATCAAATACGCATTCACAGATCCCTGAGACTCGTCCCACTGATGGCGAGATCTTCAGCCACTCTGGCACACCATTTATGGGTGACACTTCCATGGAACGGTTCTTCGGCATGCTAGGTGACACAAAGCCGGCGCCTCAGGAAGTTAGCCCACCAGTTCATGTTGACCCGACCCCGAAGAAGGAAGTTCCAAGCGGAAAACCTGGCAAGTCATCTCGGTTTGCCGGTCTGTTCAGTCCTCCTCCGGATAGCCCTGGTAGAGCTCCCGAGCCACACACCATCCCAGCACCTCCACCTCAAACTGGAGGTACACCAGTCAACCACGACGCCGACCAAGAAGGGTTTCAGCGAATCCTTCAAATGCTTGGTGGCGGTGGTGCTGGTGGCCGATCCAACAATGCCACGCCTAACCAAATTGACTCCTCTCACCAATCGCGTGCCTCTTCAATGATGCAAGCTGAACAGCCTCGCGTTCCAGCTAATATGTCATCACCGGCATTCTCGCGACATGAGTTCACCAGTCCTCCTCCCGCCCAAGAAAGCCCCATGGCTCAATTTAAGGACCCCCAAGGACGTGACAGAGATAATCTGCTGCGCCTCATGCAACAGGTTCGAGTTGGTCCTCCACCCTCAGGAAACCCTGCTCAGTCTCCAAGTGCAGGAAATGGTCCTCCTCCTGGGCTGATGCCTGAAATGATGACTCGCCCCCCACCTGGACTCACTGCCCAGAAGGCACCAACCTTCCTGGACGACCCAGCAATTGCGAATATGCAACGCCCTGATAGTGATCAGCTCCGGCGACGCGCAGCTAATGGTCCTCCTCCTATGGGATACTTTGATGAAGTGCCTTTCCCTCCAGGAAACCAAGGTCCTATGACTCCTGGTGGCTCCCGTCAACACCAGGGACCGAACCAACCTCCAATTCTCCAACGCCCTCCAGGCCTTGAGCATCTTCCCCCTCCTGGATGGAACCAACCTCCTTCCCAGCAAGGCAATGGACCTAGCCCTATGGGCCCACCCCCGGGAATCCCAACACCAAACCGTGGCATGAACCCTGGGTTCCCTCCTGGCATGATGCCTATGCCCGGCAATGTGCCTCCCATTAATGAGCGACAAGCCTTCCCCCCTCGTGGCCCTCCACCAGGTATGATGCCTCCCCCCGGATACATGGGTGGCCCTCCCCCTCCCCCTGGATTCCCACCCATGCCACACAACCCTGAAATGATGGGTCTCGGTCCTGGCGGCCAAGGTCCATTCGGACCCGGAAACCCCGGTCCTCAGGGCCCACCGCCCTCATCTCGCCACCTGCTCGAGATGTTCGGCCAGTCCAACGGTGATGTTCGAGGCGGCATGGTAGGCCCAGGCCAATTCCGGTAAACCAATATTGCAACGAAGTCTATGCGACCCCATCTGCTCGTTACCTACATGTAGCTACTGTTTGCAATTTATGACTTAACTGCCCCCGCAATGTATGGCGGAAAGAATGGGCTGAATGCAGGGTTTCCTATCTCTTTTAACTCGGCTTGGTTACACGGCAACGTTGCATCTCGAGAGATCAAAGCGCTTCTTCTGACTCTATTTCACTTTTCTGTTTCTTCTTTTCTTTTTTTTTATCCTTTTCTTTGTATTTGCTGATGCCCTTTCCTTGGTACTGTGATGCCTATGCCCCAGCCTGAGTTTTACTACCCCAGTCTCAGTTCTAGCTTCGTCTGGCTGTGGCTTGCTATATGATTTTTGCTGCATATTTCCCGGGCTTTCTTTTCTTTCTTCTAGAAGTTGCTGATTCTCGAGATTGCGTACCGTGTGATCGGCTGGGTTGATTGAGTAACGAGGAATATGGGATGAATCTGGTGGTAGATAGATTGCCCGATCTATACTCTATATGAGTGATATCTGCTTTTGTGGTAGCTTCTCTGCCTTCAAATGTTTGTTTGATATCTATATTAGCAGATCAATCTATTCATTGCCTGATTTCACTACTTTTCACATTTGCAACAATAGCTCGTGAATAGCAGTACTGGCCATGTGGCTAGATCTAGTGTTACTACACATTATCTGGTCAGAGCTCGTCCAAAGTAGGTTGTCAGACATTAACCCATCATGGGGTCTCATGAATTAAACATTTGTACAAAATGCCAAATGATATACGACATCAGTCTCAATAAGGAATTCCACTTTTGTCCTTTATCTCCACCTCAGGAATTCAGCTCTTCATGAGAAGCTCAGAAAAGAGCATCAGAAGGATCCAGAGCGGTAGAAGCAGCAGTAAGAGACTTGTAAATAGCCTTGTCATCAGTCTGAAGGGTAGCAATACAGTAAGGCAAAGCAGGCCTAGCAACATGGATGAAGAAGCTCTGTAAATATCATTAGTATTCATAAATTCACTTTCACTTTCACTTTCACTTTCAATTGCAAAATGGGATATGGGACACATACGCCAGTCTCATCGTTGACCTTAGACAGAGCAATCTGCAGGGAGTTACGCTGCTCCTTGTTAAAGTGAGAAGCAAAGTCAACGAAAGCATTGTTAAGCTGGATACCGGTAAGGGCGAGCTAAGAAATTATTAGTATTTCCCCACATTCATCAATCATCTATTTTGGTGGTTCATACAGAGTGGAAAGCCTGGCAGAGAACCAGCTGGGTAGACTCAGGGAGAGCCTTGATGGGCTGGTTCTTGTCGAGAGCCATCTGTTCACCATTGGCAGTAGCGTTGTAGGCAGAGACAACGTCCTATTTCAATTTCAATTAGTTCATGCCTGGGCCAAGATATTCTTTAGGTGTTTTGGTGCTCACGTCGGCGGTAACCTTGTCGGTGTTATCGTCCAGGTGGTTCAGGAGCAGGTAGGTCTGTTGGTATCCGAGATCGATCTGGGCGAAACGGTTCTGGACGGAGGGAGCAATGTCGGTGGCATTGCTAGTAGGGGCGGCAGAGACGCCGATAGCGAGGCAGGAAGCGAGGAGGAGGGCCTGAAGCTGCATTTTGAGTGTTGTAGTGATTGATTCAGAATACCTCAAATTCTACCTAGCTATACTGTAGTAGCGAGATATATGAAATTGACGACTCGAACAGCGATCCCCTTCACGTTTATAGTAGTGCCTATTCACTACCCCAACAAACTGAACTAATTTGTTTCTGTCTCCTCAATGACAACATATCCCGTGCGATCCACTCTAAAGGATCTATTGATAAATGTAGTGGATAAGAGATCAAGTACAAAGACACCCATTTGACAAGAAGCGATGATCCGATCGAATCCAGCCCAGCTTTGGAGCTGATCATTTAGTTCATGGGTTGATTATGCAGATCTGAATTTAGTCTCCGATCAGGACCGAACCCTCGATCTCTCAGAACTGGGTTTGAGCGGGAGATCCCTGTTGATCTTTTCCTGAGGGGGATGCGGTGGATCTGATCGGTCCTGCATGTCTCACTTTTATCCTGTCAGGATGATGGGATTCCAAATTCCATTTTTCAGCTTACTGTACGTTGCTCTCGTTGTTTATGTATGGCAATAGACCGAGGGTACATGTCGAGGGTTTCCGTAATGGACGAGTTTAATATTCCCCATGATCTGAATACCAAGACCAAGACCAAGACCAATCTTGGAAGCTGTCAAAAACTTCATGAATGGAAACTTTGGGAAATCTCTCGATCGGCTGCTGGGTTCGATCTTGTAGATCTCCGAGGCTCTAATTTGCTCATTGGAAAACTGTCTGTGCATCTTTGTTGGTTGTGCTCTATCCGGCTTCGCTCACTCCTGAGTTGCATATTGAAATTTTGCGCACGCTTGAATTTCTAGGTCTTCACATAAGCTCTAGTTCTTCAACTGTAGCGGTTTGGGGGTAAAGGTTGATGTCGAAAAAGGTAATGGTTATGTAAATTTCCAATTTTTTTTTTCTTTTTTCTTTTTCTTTCTTTCTTTCTTTCTTTTTTTTTTTAGATTGAGGCTTGAAGTCATTCAAGTTTGAGCTGGCTAGGAGATGTGCACGTCAGGCTTGGATAATTCAGATATAAGATAGGTGTTCAAATTTTCACTGCGTAAAAAACATTTGACCTCGTGGGTGGCTAGTATCTCGCAGTGTCTGGGGAGGCCGTGCTTGAAAGAGGTATTGATTGATGTAGGTACTAGTAGGTTGCCAAAAAAGCTTCTGGTAGAGACCAATCTTCTGCTCCTTCATCGGCACCTCGGCCGCATCTGCCGCGGTTGAACTCCGAGTGGAAATTCGAAAACTCCTGTTTACCTTTCATGGATAGCCGATCGATCGTACTCAGCGCGTGCATTAATCTGGCAGGCAACTTCGGGTCGTTGAACACTTCCGCGAGGTGCAGTGCCAGTGACGGTCCCAGCATCGCCTGCGCGCTCTGATACGCGAGGGCAGACCCCTCATGGAGACGGGGTAATGCGTAGGTATAATTGACGATTGATATACTCAAGTGCTTTAGGATACTATATATATACATACTAAGGGCCGTTTCGAATTCAAGTCTGAGGCATCGGATCAACATTTGATACTAGTGAAGGACAACTGAGGCTATTCCAATCCCAATGATACATCACCTCGCTTTCAAGTTCTCTTCAAGGTCTTTCACATGCCAGTGGTATATAATGACTTCGAATGTTGAGCAGATTTCTTTGAACAATGCTGAGTACATCGGATTCAAATGTTATGATGAGGTTGGGAAATATGGCCAGCCAGCGGTCACATTCGTGACCGCCTCTGTGGGCGAATATATCAAAAAAGGAGCAAAGAAGCTCACTTTTATGCTTCAAACGGAGACTTCGAAGATCCTTGAACTGGTTCAAACGATAACTGAGAATCAATTGATAGCAGAGGTATGTCTCAAAGATCTATTTCAAGTTGTAATGATTCAGTCTAACTGTTTAATAGCCCGACTCGGACAATTCTGACGAGGCCGAAACCTGAAATGGTTCATCTTCTGCCCTAAGCCTCCTACAATCCTCACCATAATTCAATCAATTGAGAAACATCCAGCCGACTCGGATGTTTCAACAACTTGAACATACTTGTTACATAGTTGAGTCTAATTATTTGATGGTTACCTTCTAGGCACAGGATACATCTGCACCCGTGTCTTCATGATCATCTCTATACCTATCATCGCTATATAGAGCGTCATCTTCTTTCTGCCGACGCTGCTTTTGCCCACAGAGCTATTCCCCGTATCACACATGTGCATCCATGCATCAGCGATGTGAGCGATGACAATAAGATCGAGAGCTTGGAATGATGAACAACAGGTTGATGCAGGAGCCAGTGAAGTTACGGCTCGTACTGACGGCAAACTTACAATCCTGAATCTGTTTCAGGATCGGAATCTTCAAGTTTATACCAACATTGAAGATTCAATCTATTTGACAACATTACGATTAAATTACCAACGTGGAAATGTCAAAGAAAAGAATATTCTGACTCAATGGAAAGCTCAGTGGGATAATGGAGGTAATTATTCCAAGTTCAGTGTTGACTTGTACCTTCCGCAATGCTAACAAGTCTTTATAGAATGTAATGCCTGGATCTTGTAGCTTCTGTCAGGATCGGCCAAAACCTTGGTGTCCTTCAAATTGATTGTTGGAGCGCTTCAATCGATTCTGGTGGATCAGAAACCTCAGGCTCTCACGTGCACCCATCTAGCAGTTCGCGCCTGCCTATTTAATGGATACACATGAGCACCTCAGGCTGCAGTATCTCCACTACTTATAAACTTCAACCTCAATTTCAAGTTGGATGAACATCAATTGATCCCCGCTTTTATTCACAACCTTGTCTTTCCCACCGTAGGAGACCCATTACTATGATATCTTCAAATGTTCCTTATATATGTCAACTGGTCATTTCTCAAGTTCTCCAAGTCTCCGCAGCAGCCCGTGTTCTGTATGTTACAGAAGGCTACCTGTTGGGCACGTATACTGGACTGGACTCACATGTTTCTAGCATTCGAACCTGTGACCCATTCCCCAGGTGCCGTGAGGCCGACAGCCTGAGCAAGCTGAGCATCCACGAATGGACTCTCAAGGGCGTGGCTTCCATAGTCCCATTACCTACTACCTCTTGGCATCGAATATTGGACGTGATTGACCAAACCCTCATGGGCACACATGCTAATCCAGACAGCAAAATAACAGGAGCTTATCGTTCATGGCGGCAACATTGAACATTTGAAACCGTGGTCCAAGTTTGGGTGTTTTATACTTGCTAAGAAGTACCTACTTTTGGTACCTCGCCCATCAGCAATATGATATATTGAAAAGAAAAAGAAAACGGCTCTAACACCAGAACAACTTGAAGACGGTGATGAGAGCGGCATAGTCACAGAGATGGGGGTTCCAGAAAGCACAGAGGCATCGTCCACACCATATTCGTCACGTCTTTTGTATTCCGATTACCTAATACTGTCAGCCTGAGTCTTTGGGTGCCAGGAGGGGACAATTGTCTTTCCAATGGTCTTTCTACTGATCTTTCTGAGCCTTAATTAACCCCATCAAAGACCTCTACGGAACACAAACCCCACATGTGCATGTATGTCACCTCCCCGAATTAAGGGGGCGGCTTCAAGCGGTTGCATCCTCTTGTGGGAGACAATAAGCTCCGTACCTTCCATATTATCATAAGACAGCGGCAGAGGTGGCCACACGAGGGGGAAAGTCCGGGTCGAGCTGGTGATGCATGCCCAGATGTGATGGGTCATGTGATATGAGCATTGTGGGAGAGAGAAAGCGTGTATGGCCTTGTTTTTGCCGCCGTCACTCCTTTGTTCATTTTCATCATCCATTCCTTTCTGTTTGTTTGTATATTGCCACTTCTTTTTCCTATTTATGCTTGGGCGTGCTTGCTATAATGGCTTTGCCGTTACACCTGCCAGTGCTTGACATGTTTTCGGTTTATCGAGATTATGGTATTTCTTCAAAATCATGATGCGATGCACATAATATCAGGCGTCTGATGACCGAGTTCATCTCTGAAGAAGATGTGCACCATGCCAGGCCCGAAAGGGCCTTTACAAAATTTTGCTGGCTCATGAACTAAACGTTAAAGCCGGTCAAACAACGCGTGAACATTATATCCAGCCCCTGTGGGAGGGCACACGGTACTATAAGTTTCACATGAGATATTCGGCTCCAGGACTTGAAATTCAAAACCAATTCTCCGTGAGACCTCTATAAACACGCTCAAGGAATTATATATAAAGGCTGCCTTAATGTGTCAATAGACTCCAGCGGGACCTCCTATATCTAAAAACATGAAGATAGTAGGACTAGACGAAAAAACCACTTTGGAACTACTCCCTGTTGTTCTAGATGTTGCGAAAGTCTCTCATCGATTTTACAAAATTGGGATGTGATATCGAAGGGAATAAGAAGATTGATTGCTTCCCAATTTACAGTGAGGGTGTGATTAAACAGCTCCCCGTGCGAGCGCTCTTCACTCTGAATTTTGCCGGCCTTACATCTTACCGATTAAAAGTTTGGGAGAACGATATGAGCAAGAGGAAATGCTATGCTACCAATGGCTCATTCAATGCATAGAAAGTGGCGGCAAAGCTGGGGGAAGTAGTGTCCAAGAACAGCACATTCATTGTCTGGGGAACGTGGGAATCTGACGTGGTATACCTCAGAGAATAACTGAAACTGGAGAAGGTCCGTCATATTCTTCCAGAGAACGACAAGGTGTGAAGGAGCAAACTTAGAAGAGCATCCAGTTCAGGTCAGGGACCATAAGACTGTCAAGCGCGTCAAGAGCAACGCTACCGTACTCGGTCATATCGGTATCAAAGGTCGTTATGCGTTTCGCGCTCCACGGACCTGACGGAGGAGCCAGAGGAGCTAGGTGATGGGGCTGGAGATGGGTCACAAATGAAACTTTCTGGTGGGCCGGGGGTTGACCATCTGCCATACCTAGGGGTGGGCAAGTACCGATGTCTAGGAAAGCCCATAGCTCGAACACAGATGTCCACTAGAGGATCCGCAAAGTGACAATAAATGAGTTAGGCACTGCTGTTCGCTATCAATATCAATATTTAGCACCGTAAGTTCAATCTTTCTTCTGGGCGCAAGTAAGTAAACATACCTTCAGACATGGGTCAAATGCTGCATAAATGTGAGTTGCGGCTGCTCTTTCTATTGACCTTAAGCTCATTACTTCCCGCCTTTCTGGGCTTCCCATTGCCTTTTCCGCATAAGCTGCAAACGAAAATAGGCACGTGGTTGATAGAAGCGCACATGTGTACTTACATGCCTTCAAGTTCTTTGTTAGACTTTGGTAGATATGTACTGAGTGTGTCAAACTTGAAGTATCCATATGATTCGAAATTGTATGTTGTGTGAGGAGAGGACGGGGCAAGCCAACATTTCAAGTTGGAGCCCATGAATCCCGGAGTATTCAAATGTTCCTGCGATGACATACAAGTATGCCACGGAGGCATGGACGGGAGATGTGGAGGGGAAAATAGGTTTTTCTATCTGAGTCCGTCACGGTGGAGATGTGTCTGAACTTGAACCTTGGAAGGAAGGACTCGGAGGCATCCTGAGGTGAGAGGTACATATGCTCTACTAGGTACTGTGGTTGCCTCACCTGGCCCCCACTAGGTAGCATAGCAGCACCTACTATATAGTATGTAGTAGGTAGTATGGCTTGCGCAGCATCGCGGGGGGCATCATGATGGTCGCTGCCTAGGTGGCAAGAGCACATGTACATTTGAGTACATAGTATTTGGAGAGTCAAATGGCATTGCCTGTGAGCCACATTTCTTTAAATATTCAGATGTTCGCATGTGGTATCGTGATACGAGTACTGACCAGTATGGCGTCCAGCTTCAAATCCACCTTCCGATCATACCAGCATGCGACATCCACGATAGCCCTTAACAACAAGAGGCTTTGACTCGTGCTGTGGTATAAGTATTATGGATGCTAGCTTAGCTTCCAAACTGAAGGTTCCCATGACCCGCACTGTTCCCCCTATTCAAGTACCTGGCATCGGATCAGTGCACAAGTCTAGGTACTGACAGATACAGGTATGTCGGAATCGAAGTACTTATAATATTGAATGCCACGGAACTTTCGCGGCCGGTAACCTTGGAAGCTGAACGATCCTAACCATCAAGAGGACCTCACGTGGCACCACAGGACACAACTTGAAGTTTCAAGTGGACCAACGATTCAAGTTTCAAGCCTTCGGAGGTTGTTTGAGGATAAAACAGCCCGTTCTCTGGACATGAAATAATCTTCAACCTTCAAATGTTTGAGCCAGCACCACTTCCAGAGGACATCAGCTACCAAGAGGCCTGGCACATTGCAACCAGATCCTAGATGTTTCACGACCCCTCAGGGGAATAGCTTGATGACCCCTAAAGTGGGCCATGATGATGAAATGCAAGAAGACGTACCCTAAAGCAGGAAAAGGATTTTACTGATATCGACATGGCTGTGTTCCTGTCTCGAATAAAACTGCTGTCAAACTCAAAGGCGCCTGGGGATCATCTATTTCAAAAATGGGGGTGAATTGCGACATAGCATCTTCCTCCGCCGAAAACTCCTCGTCGTCGAAAAATACTAATAGGGAGAAACATGACCGAGAGCAATCCGGTCAATCCAAACATTCTTTTTGAATATCTGAATGGGTGTTCCAAGAATTTATTATTGTATACAAAAGGTCAGCCTAGCTCGTGTTCTTATTTACCCATATGGAGGCCGTAGGACGAGAAGCTATCATGACATCATGTAATAAACTGGTCATGATAATCATACTAGTACTGATGATCGAATCACACTTTGCTACAGAAGTCAAACTCCCCAACCGACAACCTCTCTTGTGTATCGGTATTCTCTTTATAAACATACAGGAAACTTGAACCTGAAATTTCTTCCTAGGAAATACAAGCCCTTTTCTTGTCGTAGCCGGCATTCTAAACTATCTAAACTCTTCCTTGATAGCTAAAGAACTAGAGTTTGAGCTTTGCAGAGTGGTTTAATTCGGGCAAAGATTGAATCTCATCGCCAAGTTGATGTGGGCCATATTACGCTCATTATGAATGAAAAGACAAACTGTCTCCTACGATAGCTCAGACCTCTCCAACGTCGTCCACCGAAGAATAAAGTCCTCCGGACCCTCCTCCACACCATTCTCAGAAATTATAGACTGTCCCAGCTTGGTACTTGATGACGCATTAGAAGAAACCGGCGAGTTGGGATCAGTGGGCAAAGCCTGAAGCTCTTCCATGTCTATTCTCTTTCTCTTAAGATAAGGAGTGCCCTTTTCCGTAGTTTGGGCCGGACTAGTCTCTGTATTGTTTAATTCCTCTTCAAGCATTTTTCGCTTCTTGCTTTTCTTCTTTTGCGTTTTGCACTTCAACTTCACAAAATCCGCCGAAGGTGGAACGAGTTCCTCGGTATTTGGAAATGAATCTCCAGCCTGAGGGACGAGTGTCGAGTCGGATTTATTCGTAGCTTCACTCAGGAAAGAGTCAAAGTCGAATTCGAAGTCCAAGTTGTTGAATCCATGAACAGTTCCTGGTGGGTTAGAGTCTAGCCTGAAGGGGGACTGCGGATGGAATTGTAGTTAGTATTGGCATGGGACAGGCTTATTGAAGCACCAAAGAGAAGACGTACATTATTGTCTATTTGAATACCTTCAACCTGGCTGTAGCCGGGAGTGACTTCATTTGTTTGCTGGGGGTTGGAGTGGAGTATCGGTTGTGCAAAGGGCTTATCATGATCTGTCGCGGGGGAATCTTGACCCTCTGTGATCAGGAAGTATTAGCAAACATTCAAATGTTTAAACGAACGAGAAAATCTCACGTATCCCATATGCATGCTCCTTGTAGAACCGCGTTGCTCTTTGTCCATACATCTGTTGAAGACTCGGCGCTTCTGTGGTATGTACGCCAACAAATCCATTTCGCACTCTTTGGTAGCGAGTGTTATCCAGAAATCTTTCGAAGGCATCTATCTCACCAATAACAGATTTTATCATTTGGAAGTAGTGATAGAGCTCATCTTTTACTTCGATACCGCTCACTTCGACGGGTTGAGGTTTCGGTTCTGTAGTGTTAAGACCCACAGATTGCAGCGACTTGGTGAGCCTTTCAAAATTCCTTTCACTCTCAAGCTTTTCATTCGCGAGAACAAGAAGCAAATTGCGCTGCTCTTGTATCTCAGAGGCCTCTTTTCGGCTTTTTAATGTCAGTCTTTATCATGGCGGTGATCTCAAATGGGTGTGTACCTTCGTATTTGCCCCGCATAAATGATGACATTAAGCATAAGAAGCATGGTCGATTTCAACCGCTCCAAATTCCCCGCAACAGAATCCAAGTGTGGCTCATTCATCAAAAACCATATCTTTTTTGATGCCCGTTCAATGCGTGACTTCGATGACGGATCTGAAAAATGCTGCTCCACCTGTTTTTCCAAATCCTGGAAAACGCTCTCACATTCCCGCAATACATCATGAGCGGTCTCAAATGCATCGGGTGAACACAAAGTAGCGAGGTCATCCTGCTTGAGACTATCGCCTAGTTGGCGAAGCACATTGCAGGTCAGCGCGACGTCTTTCGAAAGCCCGTGTAATGCTTTATCGGCGTTTTTGAATTGGTGACAGAATGTGCATAATTTCACTGAGAGACGACCTCCTAGCTCGGCGACTTGAACGACGCTGGCTACCACGCCTAGTGTTTCGAGACCAGACATCTTGATGTATTCATTTAGGTGTTGAAAGATGTTTGGCTGGGATTTTGGTTCTTGTCAGATTGGATCCGTGGGTTGGGGTTGGGATTTGCCCCACTTTTCTTTTCAACCCCGGGTAATCTGCATGCTAAAAATAACCTCACCGCGGAGATAATGTGGAGTCAACATTTTGAAAGATTATCACAGGAGTCGAAGAGAATATTGGGCCGAACTATAGCCGTATAGAATCGCGACTTATCTAACAATGTCGCTAGATTGGCTCTCCTATACATGTGATGGTTGTCTTCGCACCGACAACACCATACATTGGAGGATGTACCTCGGTAATGGTGAATTCCACCTCATGGTCACCGCCTTGTGCCGTAAACACATCGTTCTGGTGGACTGGTCGATATGACCCCCGGAAGTAAGGGGTGAGATAGGTCTCAGAAAGAGAACCTGTAAAACCTTCAATGCTATCTCTTGTAGGCACTACGACAATAGAATCGGCCTGAGGGAGGGAAAGTGTCAAGTTAGCTTCACAAAACTGAGAAAGGAGAGTGCTCAAGGAGAGGTCGTGGGCTTACATATTCGATATCAGGGCAGCCCGAGATGGCGATGGTATCGCCAGACTTGACGTTGAGGCTTTTGCGTGCCACACGGTTCATGTAGGCATGTCCGTCTTCTAGCTCAGGATCAGATAGGAGGACCGAAACCGTCTCCTTGTCTCGTTCTGCCTGGATTAGAATAGGATCACCTCTCTCAAGACTCATACTCTCCATAGTATCTTTTGAAACATTGATAACGGAGTTGTCCTCATAGTCCTGATCAGCCACACTGTTCAAGGGTGATTAGCTCTGATAAGATACCCGCAATATGATAGAAAGGCTTACATTAAAGAGTGAAATTTTCTCCTTCCAGTAAACAAATCAAGCGTGTTCTCGTTCGCATTGGCAGTAAAAGTCTCCTCCATTTGCTGTTCTGGAGACTCGGAAAGACCCTGCGAAATACTCTGGTTCAGTGAACTAGTAGGATGATGGGCTATGCGAAAATACCATTTAGCTCTCAAATATTACTCGAGTATAGAGGTCCATATCAGTCCTCGAGACTCTTACCTGACTCCACCAGAATCTCTCGTGCCGTTTGGGTTGTGGCAACCTGATCAGCCGGAACCACTAATAGAAGTTCTTTCGCATATGCTGCGGCGACAGCTGCCGCATATCCCTGCCAATCCTTGTTTTTGTGAGAGTCGGCGTAGTCGCAAACACCCCGAATAACCAGACAGGGGAAATCATTCAGGAGTCCAGCGGCTTCCATGTCTAAGCAGTATACTCCTAACTCGTGAGCTAGCTTATCGCGCCACTTCCCGTCCTTCACTACTTGATTCCCCGATCCAATGATGCCATAATGAATAACTGGGTCCTTATGATTTCTGGAATGTCGTGAAACGAGCTTAGACCGATCACAATTCGCACATGAATTATTTTCAACATGTCTATACCGTGCTTGAAATAGACGATCTCGAGATGGTCTTGCAAACGTTGTAGCCTTATGAGGCGGTATTTTCGCTGTGATGTCAGAAACAAATTCAGTAACCCGGCTATCTCTCGTAAGGTGATAGGCTTTTAAGGTTGTAAGAGCGGTTAACAAAGCTTTTGGAGGTCGATTCAGTGATCCAGTCCGCTCAAAGTGACCACCACTTAATACTTTACCGAGATCATATTGGACCACTCCTCCAGATGTATCTGTAGGCTGACTGACAACGATATCCCCGAGCCGAATATCGACATTCTTGGTTGGTACGCCACCGCCAACGCCAACCATGAGACCAATACGAATAGCGCGAAAACTAGACAATAGTTGCAGCGCAACAGATGTGGCTGATGTATTGCCATATGCGCCACCGGGAAGACTAGCAATCACAATATTGTGTTGCCCAATATTGCCCAGGATATAAGTATTTTGATCTGCCGGCTGCCGAAGTAGAGGAGGATGTATTTTGTCTAACATTAGACTTGCAGCTGCCGTCTCCACTGGTAGGGCACAAATCCATCCGACCGTGTAGTGGTCATGGGTAAGAGATGCCCCACCATCCATAACGGGCTAATGAATAGTCGGAAACTTGTCATATAGCCACCGAAAAATTCATTTTTGCCACTGATCGCCAAAGCAATGCTTAAGGAGCGCAGTCGCTGGTCGGCAGACAGATTGAAGATGGTCTGGTTGGGAAGAGTGGGGTTGAAAAAGGTGAGGCTGGAGATGGAGCTCTCGAGTCGGATTGGTCTTCATAACGGCCCGGAACCTTTCCATGATCTAACCTATTTGAGCTATGGGAAGGGGGGGCGCCATAATGTTCAGCCTTGAATGGCCAAAGTGCTCGATCAAACAACCTTATACCTCAAGAAAGAGTCACAAATAATAAATGTCTTTCCGTACAGCGACCAGACTCTACATATATGAAGTTTGATCAATTGATCTACCTGCAAAAGGGATGGCTACCCCCTATATACTCACCAGGAAATTGAACCACTAGCACCAATACTGTGGCCGGGCTATAGTAACAATATAGACCTCTCTCATAGTACATCATCTATCCATGTATAACTTCAACATTATTGAAGAATTCCCGGGGTTATAAACTATCAATCATACTTGCCTATCAAATGTTGACCTTGAAGGCTTGAGCCCTAGGGCACGTGATGTGGGCTACTGATTACCTACTCTCACACCCCACGATCTCTTCATGTCTTTCTTTCTCTCTCGTTCCGATATTCTCGTTGCTGCCACCGTGTGATTGACTTTATACCTCGATATCATTATTAATGTATATTACGTCTGCGACCAAGACTGAGGAGGGACTCTCGTCCGCGATCAAAACCGCAATAGACAAGATGGATTGATGCCCTTGAGCATGGCCTTACGGTCCAAAACCAGATCCATATATGTAGTGAAAGGAGACGCTGGCGCCAATTTCAGACCGCCTAGCTACCTGTACATGTGGCACCTGGGCAGGTATAATACTTGCCAGGACCCATAACAATATCAAACGGTCTTGATATAGTATATGATTATACTGAAGATCTGCATAAACACCCCGATAACTTTCTACATTCAAAACGACTTTATAAAAGTCCGAGTCTTTCCAGGCATCCTTTTAAATTGTTTAAATACTCTTTGAGAACTACCTATAAAGGCGATGCTGGTCTCGTTATCTTTCCATCTTCCATCACCCGTGCCTTCCTCAGCAGCCTCCGAGTTGGCAGTTCAAGTTCGCACCTGCCATGGTCTCCAACCATGACTTGAAATAGCGTCCTCGAAGAATACATTCACCTCGAGAAATGAGTTGTTCAAGTTCCTCGTGGTGAAACGTTGTTCATCCGCGATATGGAGAGGTGCGTATGATGGAAGTTCAGTTCAGTTCTTCAAGTTTCCCTCCACCTGAACTTTTCAACCTCTCTTTCTTTTTCCCCCTCAACTCCACAATGTCATCTCAATCTTTTACCAGAATCCCGTGGTAAGCTGAGAAGATGCTGACCCGATTAACTCTTACTGTTGATACGAGACATTTACCCGCAATACCAGCAAAGAGGAGTAGCTGCCGCGTCGTATGGAATGGACTGGGATACCAGAATTTGCCCGGCTCGCCAGCGACACGTGGCTAAGAGGGGCATGATGGCCGTACTCGGTTGATAATAAGTTCTATTCATGATATACAGCTAGGTATATCCACGAGGCTATTTGTGACTCTTATAGTGATGCTGTCAATGCGACACGCAGGATGCAGCCCCAGTGCTCGTAGCAACAGCAAGACCAGGCACAGTTGCAGACCAGTTGACGCGGCCACGCAAGGTGAGAAAGAGATGTTCAGAGTCTTCATTCAGAGTCTTCATATCATTTTGGTTACTTCCATTGATGTCTGATATGGTTGATGTTACCTCGATTGGCTGTCTTTCAATGTCATAAAGATTGATCGCTGCTATGGGTTTTTTGATGTGGATCTGTTCTTCAGGTATGCTTGTGTCAGTGTCATGTACCTTTCTCCATTGAAAAGCTACCATCCTGTCCAATGAGACCTCCAAAGCTCCGCAGATTTCTCTTTCATTGCATTCTACCTGGTGGCATCTTGTAAAATTTAAATGAGTCTCAGGCTTCTCCGTATAATATTTTTCACCAGTGCGAACGCCATGTGTAGGCACCCCTTTCAGCTGCATGGAGTATGATGGAACTGAAGCATCGTGTATCCCCCAAGAGAAGCATCACTAGATAATTAAAAGCACCAAAGCTTTGGGAGAGGATGATATTTCAAGTTCAAAAATGTGGTGGGGAAGGGTAGCAGCCTCGACCTTGAAGACCGAGTCGTCAAATGAGAAGAGACAGCGTATGGCATAGGGCACATGTGCAGCGACTCTCCCTCAACCATCTCCCGAGATCGCAACACCACAGCATTCGAAAAATTCTCTCATTCCCCCTCCCACAAGCCCCTGAAGAGTGCCTAATGACACCAACATTCCGTGCAGGAAGACCGCAATTTCAGGAAAGTGAGGTATCGCCCAGTCCTGTGGGTCGACGACGCCTGCTACCTGCAGCCTTCCCTCGATCAGAGCATCGAATGATGCTACGCTCCCAGTCTATCTCGTCTCTTGGGTCTGAATTCAACTTCCTCTTCGATAACCTACACGAGGAAGAGAATTCAGGCCCCCATCGCAGTCTCTCAGAAGATGAATCATCTCTTCAAGGTGTGTGAATCCCCCAGCCCTCCAAGCTCCAGTTGAAACAAGCTCATCAATCTTACTCACAGTTGTAGATCACTCGATCCCCAACGAGAACCTTCATTACGCATCAACTGAAGACTACATGCAATGGTCACCCGAAAGCCAAGTCTCCACAAACGCGAGGAAATCCTTCCTCAGTGCCCCAGACATCTCACCTCGGTCCAAGCACGTCTGGGGAAGGCCAAACAGACTCTCAGCAGACTCAAACTTCGATGTCTGGTCCGACCCCTACAGCAGTTCAGGTCTATTCTCACCCCGCGTCAGTACCCCTGTCTCGATCGGCGACCCAAACGAGGACAAAGAAAACCTCTTCGCGACAAGCTCAGACTACGAGTCCGCGGGCGGGCATGAAGAAGAAAGGGAGAACATCGACTTCGATGCTCTGCAGGACCGTCACCATGATGCATTCGGTACCTCCTTCTCGATTCCATTCATTCGACCCCTCGCAGAAGTCTCACTGAATGATGAGGGTCGTCAAGCTTCTCAAGTTACACCCGTTCCTATTGATACCATTCGTCCCGCGATGCGAGTTATTCGGGCTCGTGATGATGATGACGATGATGACGGAGTCTCTGATGAAGGCTGGGCGGCGTGGGAAGGTACACTGGAACGAGGCCAGATCCATGCTCTTCAGAACTTGGATGAGTTATTCACCCGTGGAGTAGAGCAGCGTGGGGAGTACGGGCGTCATTACCCTCTACGCGATGAGCCTGTTGTTCAGGGCCCGGCGAATGTTTTCATGGAGGCGAGGCGCATTACTGAGTATCAGCGCCATCAAAATCGTCGACACTCTCTTGATGAATCGGATATTTGATTGTGCTAACAGATGGACATGCTGTTTTCAACATGGATTTCGAAGAGGATGTTGTTTGGATGGGCTTTTACGTGTTTTCCTATCGAGTCTGTTCCAATTTTCATTGTACAACACTTGTTATGCAGCTTTATGGAGAGGGATCACCCGGATGAAGGGGCTTTGAGAGATATCTTGCGGTCCTGGGCCTCCCTGCATGTCACTGTCTGACTTAGTCCGATGGCATTGCCCAAATCGTGTTTTCAAATTTATCAAAACCCGGCTTTTAATTTACAATAAGCTAGGGTGAAAGAGGAACTTTATTTTCAAAGATCGATGACATTCGCTTTCCACTAAATTACTAGTAGTACCTTTGTACCTCCCATGAACAGTGTCATTGGCAGTTCAAAGCGCCAAACTTTCAAAATCTTGGAAGGGTAGCGAGAGTCTTTCTGAAGATTATATGAATTCAACAAGACGGGTGTCCATTTACTATAAATACATTTATTTAATAAATGATCATATGTGCAGATATAATTTTGAATTTAGTAAAATTTTCAATTTGCCTTCTCTTAATCATAATAACAAATCACAGATAGACAAAGATCAATTTGTATAAGTATTGGCATTGCCAGTGAACTGTGGGAAATTCCACATATCTCCGAACCAGTTGACACTATGCAAAATAAGCTCACGGAGAGTATATTGTGCACAACTACATATAGGGCAATCCAAGAAACGAAATTCGAATTATCGAGTTGCCGTTCCAGACAGAAGGGTCAAGCTTGAGATTGTACAAGCACCTTATCTCTGCTTGTGAATCCACCGACTGGAAAACACTTTAAAGCTGGGTTATCCTTGTAATTCGCGTTGATGGTAGCCGCTCGACATTTAGAACTGCTCGCGTCATCGTTAATGCGTGCCTCAGAATTTCGAGCGGCCAAGGGACTTTTTTGATTTGGCGAATGCTCTTCTGCGATAGGATCCATGTCTTTGAAGTAGTCTTCAGTGGGGTCTGTACTACCGGAAATCACAAGCTCAGAGTGGGGAATCATGGTCGGGGTAATTCAATAGTCATTATGGACATCGCTGGTGCTTGACATGGCTGTAATGTTCAAGCTGTGCGGAGAGAAGGTCAGTGAGAGGGCGGTTTGATGAATTGCTATAAGTTTCTCTGACTGACCTATACCAATTTTTGAGCGAGTCACATAAAATAAAGTCTTAACAGGTGAGATCCTCCATCTTGGTGGCTCTCCCAGATATAAGGAATGTATTGACTTTAATACCTATATCCATAAGAGAATTATTCGGTTCCAATGCCTAAGATGATAATATGTATGTAGACACGAGCTCTGTCTCATTCGTTGGGACCGTCAGCTTGAAGGCCAAGGAGGCTTCTATAAGGATCATGACAGAGCAGGAGTCTAGGTAAGCCACATGCACAGGTTGCGATATTTTCCAAGGGGTAACCGTGGGGGACTTTGGCAGTGATATATGATAAGATCGATTTTTATAAGCCATCTTCTCTTTCAGGATCGGTTCTAGATCGCTTTTTGATGGCATCTTGTAAGGCGCGGGCTGGCTGTGAGGCATTTGCGTATATAGTTGTGGGGAGAGAGGCGGCTTGGGGGAGGGAGGCCTTTGCCGCTGCTTCGACTCATCATGATCAAGTAATTAGAGGGAGGCAATCCCATCGAATGACACGTATAGATAGAGAAGATTCTGAGAATTCCGCAGGGTTGATCAACTCAGTAATCTTCGCGGCTAGGACGGAGGGGACGATGGAACGGTGAGACTGGATTGGAGATGGTCGGTTAGGCAGGACAGTGTCAACAACAGTAAAGTATGAGTGCAATGAGCGCAGAGACTCAAGTAAGGAAGTCAGTGTAATGAATTTCAACTTCAAACGATTGTTGTGGAGTAACAAATGGCGCGCAAAAGTCACGGGTTGTCGAAAGAGTTCCGTTTGACTCAGCCATCACGATGCCATTTGAGCAAACGCAAGTAAGTACTAGTAGCACTCGAGTACATAATCTCTCCGTACAATGAGCTTCCCTTCCCCTATACTGTTAGTTGCTGACACGGAGGCACGGACTACAGAGCAGGAGGGGAAAGATCGGGGGGTGGACGCTCTATTCTTCTATCTCTGTAGTCGTCGGTGGTGTGCAGTGTGTATGGAAGAAGAGCGGCAGCCTGACGTGGGAGGTACGCCTTACTGTGGCGGCCTCAGGCCACCACAACAGTAGCTACCTATTTGCTAGGAGCCTAACGTAACACATATGATCGGGGATCAGAACGTGGGCATTCAGCGAGAATAACGAAGCTGGAGGAGAAGAAGAAGAGAGAGAGGGGGGGAGGAGCCGTGTGGAAAGGTTATCACACGGCTGCCTCACTATCTACATTATGATTTGACTATCTACATATCTATCGATAACACGAAGGTTCATAACACTATCATTTCATATGAGAACTTGGGATACAGCATGTCCCAGCAGATACCTTATTGATACCTATGATAAATTGGATCTTCTTAGATCATTGTCGAAACGACTTCAAGGGTTTTTTTGGATCTTCTTTGGACATTCTACTAGTATATCAATCACCGTTTGACGAACAGCCGGGGAGCATTTGAATACTTTGAATATACATACTAGTGATGATTAGGCCTGGATTGATCTACTATCTCATTCGGACAGATTGGCCCTTATACCCCGTCGTGCGTGAGCCCATTCTGCCCCTTTTGGCTTACTGGCCTGCTAATTAAGCTCTCCCTTTGACAGTATCTTTACCAAAATACAGCAAAATTTATTACAAGTCGCCTTTCTTGGATATCCTATTAAATGGTATCTTACGTGTGGATTTTCTACTAACATTGACGGTCATCTTAATTATTCAAATGTTGTTGTTTATTGGTGAGCGATGTGGGGACCTTGGTCCTGGTGGGCGCCGCGAAGGTCTGCCGTGGAGATCACTAGTGACGAAGAAGGATGTGAATTTTCACCGTCATTTCAACTTTTATGAGGCCTCTGAAGAGTTTGCAAGAGTACTGTAGCCTTGAATGGTTCGTCCTGGGAGGGCGTGATGTAAGGCATGGAGAGGTATTTGCCTCGCAGTCAACTGGTGTGAGTCATATCTAACGCCGCCCCTTACTCTACTCTATGATCCCAAGCTGCCCTCTGAGTCTCTGGTTATTATACACAAGGAAATTTCTAAGTCTCCAAAATACATCGAGATTCGTTCCTAGGGCGTCTGTTTATTCATCTTCATCATTCATACTCAACGGTATCTACGACATTATGGTGCAAATTTTAGGACCGCTCGATTACGAGTGCACAGAATGGCGCATCAGTAGTCAAAAGGCCGCAGACGTGTACCACTCTGGCACTAAGATTTTCGTGAAAGAAGATCTGCGAAATATAGAGGAACAACTACGCCGATCCTCCACGATGGAGCGATTCTCAGTCCGTCGGATCGATCGAACTATCGTCCAAATCTCCAATCCTATGTTCCAAGTACAGAATCCTATTTGGAAACCCGAAGTTAAATATAAAGAATATTGGCGTCTTGTACAAGAACAACCAAAGGGCCCTACCGAAACTTATCTATGCTCTTATATTGTCGAATGGAGCAATCAGACCAAACTAAACTTCCGAGAGATGTTATCACAGCCTAAAACTCTACAATTATTCGATGAGAGGAACTTGTTATGGCAGAACAGCAAGACATGTGAGCGCTTAACAGCATTGGTACATAATACACTCAGTATAGATACAAAGACTGCCAAGAAGGTTCTTTGCTTTGGACTCGGTGACTTCTGCCGCTTCCCGCCTGAATGGTTCACAAGGCAATACAAAGAGAAACAAGGGGTTTCGAGTGAGGATACAACGATACGCGAGACAGGACTCAGTATGATTCAACATTCTATGGCTCTCACCATTGCTCAGATTTGGTCCAGCGAGAGAGCATCACCATTGCCAATAATTGCCCAGGATCCCGATTATACAGATGTCGCGGAGGATATCCTGACGCAGAAGGGCTTTAAAATTATCGGAACCCACGGTGCAGGAGGATTCGCAGAAATTGACGATGAATCGATCGTAATATCACTCAGCCCTAGTGTTCCAGTCAAACAGATCATTGCAGACATTGCTCGGCCTGTGCTCATTATCTCTGCGCACAGCGGAGTCTTTAATGACCGTGGAGCTCCTTATACGGATCCTGAAACCCCGAGAACAAGGGAAATGTGGCTGGATTATGATGCCCATAGCTTTCAGAGCTACGATAAGCCGCCTACCTCATTGGATAACTCTGACGACGTTGATATATGGGCTTCATTTACACCATTCAATGTGTATTTCCGACGCTAGCAACTTGTGGATTCGGGAGAATCCTGAATTTACAAAAGTATAATATCCCAGGATACTAGTGGAGAATGATGACAGTTTCATCCCGCGAGAGACATTGCCGACTGAGTGGCTGCGCATTTTAATTTAGCTTGCTGCACACATGCATGTGAGTATATGTAGGATAACTCCGTGCCAATACGCTAGTCATTGGCTTCCAAGGTTCATGTCAGTTTAGTGTTTCACACGAACCATCTTAGTTACAACTCTACTAGGAGACATTTGCATAGACGCGTGAGAGAACCTTCGAGAAAATTTTAACAAAGAGTTGGTTGATAAGAGGATTGAAAAGAGCCAAATCACCGGGCTCTGCACATAAACATTAATGTCTTTCGATAATAAACTGTGATTCCTGTATGTTGTACTTCGTCATTCAAGTCGGCAAAATGCTTAAGTGGTCTTGGCGGTCTGGAGAGCGGTCTGAAGCCTGCCTTGGCACTGATGATCACTGCCAAATATGGCAAGGAAAACACCGCTTAGTAAAGTATCTCCCCGAACTTTAGAATGCGCCAAATATCATCTATCCTCTTCCAATCCACTTTCAGGATTGATGACTGTCGATCAGTCTTCTCGAAAACTATTCTAGACTCATCAACGTCAGCTGCAGCTTCCCTGCTGACTGAAAATATTACATGATGCGCACTTAAATCCCCGCGAGTCCCTTTTTCTGGGGTCAACCCTGCGCCATGCTCCACATCCCGTTGTAGAGGCACGTCCCATTGGGCCGAAGTAGATCTTCCTCAAGTCAATATCCGCAAGTCAGGGGAAATGATGATATGCATCCCGGATTCCCGGTCGCCGCATGTAGAATACCCCATAAAGTTATTCGTCGTGAGCATCGAAAAGCGGGCTCTTCAAAATCGACGTATCAGGTGCCCCAGATTGGAAATGTGGACAGTGCATTGAGACAATCCATCACCTTGCAGAATCTTGGCCAAGCGAACGCAGCGTAGAAAACCCCCAAAAGAACCCTTGGCCTTGGTATTAGCCAATGAACATACATTTATTCTCCGCTTACATCAGTATCAAATGGCGATTCCATCTACTCCTTCTCATATTGTCAAACAAGAATACTTGGCCCAACTAGATGTTATCGGAAGGGATGGCCAAAGTGGAGGTTCACGCACGGCTGTTGCATCTACCGTTTCCGCCGTGACAATGGGGTATAAGAGGGTCCCCGGTCTTCGCGTTTGTCCAATTCTGAGATTGCTCAGAGTATTGCCAACCTGCTTGCACTCCATAATTGACAATGAGGATTCAGTCCGTCTTCCTTGGTCTTTCTGTGCTAGATTCCATCGCTCCTGTTGCAGGATGCCCGTTCTCCTCAGCTAAGGCTGCCATTTGGGGCACCCGAGATGCCCCCCCAGCTAAGAGGTTTGCCCGCGCGGCAGATAGCAAAAAGGGTGTCTTCTTTCATAACCGTATTGCGCCCCTGACGCAGACGCTTTACATTGCCAATTCCGATGCGACAAATGAGCGCAAGCTGCTCGGAGATCATGCTTCAAATATGGACTATCATGCCTCCTTTTCTCCAGATGGTGAATGGATTGTCTTTACCAGCGAGAGGAATGGTGATGGTAACGCCGATTTGTATCGCATTCGCTCCAATGGTACAGACCTGGAAGAACTCATTGCGACCCCTGCAATTGAGGACTCGGGTGTGATCTCTCCAGATGGTAGCAAGTTGGCCTACGTCTCGTCGGCCAATGGCAGAATTGCCAATATCTGGGTCATGGACTTGAAGACCAAGCATGCTCGCAACTTGACTGATACCGCTATGACCAAATCCCGCGCCCACCATCCTCGTGGTAACTTTGTGAGTCACCCTTGCGCTGAGTATTTAAGATCAGATCTAATTTGTATAGATGCCATCGTGGTCCCCTGATGGTGAATGGATTGCCTTTTCCAGTGACCGTAACACGGACTGGTATCTCGGGAATGCCACCGGCTGGGAACATATCCAGGAAACCTCGATTTACGCCATCCGTCCAAATGGCACCGACTTCCGCCAAATCGCGTCTAAATCTGGATACGCTCTCGGTTCTCCCAAATGGTCTTGGGATGGCAAGCGCATAGTCTACTACGAGATGACCAGGCAGAACACCTGGTACGTGCATCAGCCGTCGATTTCGGGAAGCAGTGATGTGGTCTCAGTCGACTTCGAAACTGGCAAAGACCGTCGGGTTCATGCTTCAGTTGAAGGATTTGCTATCAACCCTTCATACGTCAGCGAAGACAACAATATTGGATACCTTATCAAGGACGGCTCATGGGCGGGTATCAACTACACACAGTACGACGAAGGGCACCAGTGGCTAGGAAATAGCCCCACAGTTATTAGTCCGCCCCTTCGTCAGCCTGCCTGGAACGCCAATGGAACACAAGTCGTTTTCCAGAGAGACGATGTAAGTTTAGAAGGTTCCCAATCTCACTTTACGCAGTATATACTGACTTGCCCTCCCTAGTGGCATATTCGTGCGGATGAGACTAAGCTATACTCCTGGGATGACGAGTGGGAATACCGCTTCATGGATATGATGCCGCAGTTCAACAACGCCACAAAGATGATGACCTTTTCTCAGAAGCAGAACGGCAACACCGCTATCGTGAAGCAGAGAATTGATGGCTCAGAGTACTCTGTTGTATTTGACCCATATGAAACCGACGACCCTTCAATTAGCGCGTGGGGTATCACGACCGGTAACGCCGGTTGCCAGCAGCCATCCTTCACTGCCGATGGAGAATGGATCACCTTCAGTCTTGGCTGGTGGTTCCAGAACCGCACCAACACTGCAGCAAACGTATTCCGTGTTCGTTCGAACGGATCCGACTGGGAACAACTCACTGGCCTAGACGATGATATTGCTGAGCTCAATAGTGGATACTCCTCGTTCTCTCCAGACGGCTCTCAAGTCGTATACCGTGTCATGGGTCCATCTCATCGCGGCCTTCGTCTGTACAACATCAAGGAGAAGAAATATACGAACCTGACAACTGGATGGGATAACATGCCTGGTTGGAGTCCTGATGGACAGAGAATTGTCTTCACTCGACGTAACAACGCAACCAGCGACGATGCCATCACCCCATGGGATCCATATGATGTATGGACCATCCACCCTGACGGTACCAACCTCAAGCAGGTTACCACTGCACTGGGTAATGATGGACATGCCGTGTGGGCCAACGACGGCCGAATTCTCTTCAGCACATCTCGCTATGGATTTCGTGGGGAGTCTGCCAACTATGATAACACTTTTCAGCCGTATGGCGTTGCTATGGTTATGAACGCTGATGGAACCGAGCAGAAGCCCATGACTGATAGTTTATGGGAGGACGCAATGCCGCAGTTTGCTTGGAATGATCAGCTTAACTAGACCAATTTCACAGCTACATACTGGTGTAAATGACATACCGATACATCCAGCGAGAATTACACTGTGCAGCGCAAGTCTACAAATAAAGGAGCAACCTTGGAACATAGATAGTAGTACGTGTTTGGTAGAACTTTAGAATATATCCCTTACTATGGAGACGCCAAATCCTGTCAAAATATCGACTTTATAACTTCTTGAATATTGTTGTCCAACAAAGTTACAACATGAAAGACGAAGATAACTTATCTCTCTGGTTAAATTAATAGGTCACTGAAATGCAGCCATCCTTGAATCAATCGCCAAGATTGCAAGAAGTATGCAGCTCATTTGATATCTCCTGGAGGATGACGAGGATCTGAAAGTGTTTGCCTTCCTCGGTGGAGCCCGGATTTGTACCTTCACGCGAGAAATCATTCATCGGGTTCTTGACATGCTCCTTCAATCACTCGCCCAGATTGAGAAATCTCTCGATGGTTGCTTTCGTGTCGAGCATATCCATGTTGTATTCGCTTGTCATATGCATTCTCCCCATTACAACTGTCTACAGAAATCTCAAGTCAGCTGCAAAATCGCATGAGTATGGCAATTCTCTATTTGACATACTGCAGTCCTTCCAAATCCATTTCGCCTCAACGGAATATTCACGCGAGCGGACATAGTACTGGTTATGTCATCAGCTCGTGCTCCACGTAAAAGCTCGAATGATAAAGACAACCGATCTATCTGAGTAGCCAAAACCTCCGTGCCGTATTTTGTGATACCTTGCTGGACCTTTTTAAGCCGAGCATGGTGTACAGGAATGTCATGTGGACTGTTTCCCTCTCCAAAAACGCCTGGAAGCAGTTTGTAGTAGTCGATCTCATTATTCGGCCAATTCAGTTCTCTGATTTCCTCACCATGCTCCAACCATCAGGATCCAAGTTGGCTCCAACTGCTGTATTTCCACGGAGGTCCCTTTTGTTCAAGTACTTGGCGAGTTTATCGAAGGTACAGCGCCCACGGGGAGCACTTCCCTCACATCCTGTGGCAACAGTAGCCAGATCGCCGTTGGCAAGTCCGTCTATTCGGTAGAAATACCAAGAAGACAGGCTCTAAAGACAGAATGTCAGTAACCCATCACCTGGAAAAAATTTGCATCAGTTCATAGAGGACGAACGTCAAATGGATAAGGTCTCCTGGAGGCGATTACTTGCGTTGTGAGAAAGGCCACGGCCAGGAAGAAAGTTGTCAGTCTCATATTGCGGACTTGGAAGAGTTGATCAAAATACCAAACCCTTTACTACCGCTCGTACATGACAAGTAGACCGAATGAAAGAATAATCTAGCAACCATTATAGGGACGGCCGTCTGTAGATATACTAAGCTCTCAGCTATAGGCTGAAAAAACTTACCTTCGATCAGCACGTTGCACGGATAAGATCAAGACGCCTCTGCCGAATGATTGCCTTGACCCCTTAAGAGTTTGGAACTCCGCAACCAGCGCACAAGCGCAATCTCGCCCAATTTTGCTTGTTGTTCCCTGTAACAGCTGAAGAAAGCCAAATTTGGAAGGATCTGCGCCTTGTATAGTGGATCGTTGTACCTCTTCATGCAATTTGCAATTCCTCAATGTGGGTACCAACTTGCTTGTCGGGTCGGCATGTAGCAATACTGGATAAGCGATCCATAATGTGAGACCATTGAGATAGCGAGAAGTAGTGCGGCCGTGTTGCGAGGTTTAGTGTTAAAGATGCGAGCCCTCTCATGTTGCTTTCGATTTCCAGAGTATCTCAAAGCACCATCTCTTTCTTTTCTCTTTTGGTGTTGAATTCACTCGTTACTTTGACTGTGGGAAGTACATGTCGCTATGTCAAAGCTGAAGCCAACGATGGATGCTTCAATCTTGCAAAAGGTTGTGGCATTTCACAGGACCAGCTGAGCCAATACTATCCAGACTCTGACCCCTGTCACAACACTATCAAAGTTGGTGATCATGCCTGCTGTTCAGCGGGAGGTTTGCCGGACTTCTCACCCAAGAAGAACTCGAATGGTTCTTGTCACGCCTATACTGTCAAAGAATATGAGACTTGTAAAAGTATCGAGGATGCCAATCAGATGAAGACTGGCTCAATCCAGGACCTCAATGGTAAGACATGGGGATGGGCTGGATGCAAGAAAATGCAAAAACAACAAAATATTTGCCTCAGTGACGGAACGCCTCCTTTCACATCTGCGATGGATGATGCCGTGTGTGGGCCTCAGGTATACCTAATGATAATTAGCCTTACATCCAAGTGTTCCTCACTCATGTTGACTTACTCAATCGCAACAGGTCAAAGGAACCACGCCACCAGACAACACTTCGCACACTGATTGGTACCTGCTTAGCCCATGTCCCCTTAACGTATGCTGTGATAGCTTGTGACCTTGCGGTGTTACATCGGAGTTCTGTACTGATAGTACCTATGCCAGTGGGTTCGTATTTGTTAATCTCCCGTCAACCCGACTGTAAACATCTAACAAGAAAATCGCGCCCCTGGAACGGCTGAAGGCGATAGCAATGATTGTATCTCGAACTTCGGCACGGGTATCATCAATACTGCCATGGCACCTGATAGTATCAAGCGAGTTGGATACTGTGAGACTTTCAGCGAGGGGTATGAGTGCTTGAAAATGAGCGTGGATAAGTTGAAGGACAGCTCTTACTACACTCACATTCATTAAGCATTTTCCAAGTATCTCCCAGAGCTTTGATGTCGATATCAGTGGGTGCCAGGACTCATTCGATACCGTCAAAGATCTCATTGGGCCTAAGCGGATTGTCAGCTTTGGTGGCTGGGGTTTCTCAACGACAGGATACACTGTACTCTGTGCTTCGGGACGGAGTAAAGGAAGATAATTGGGAGTGTGCATCACTTGAAATGTCACTTTTTAAAGTTCCCTCGGTAATTCTTGACTATAAATCACCCATAGGACTTTGGCCCACAACATTGTCAAGTTTTTGACGAACTACAGCCTGGACGGAATTGATATTGTCTGGGAATGTCCTGGTGTAAGCTACATGGCATCGTTGACTCTCCAAGCTTCTGAAATTGTATCATTTCTGACATACATGTATAATTCAGGCTACCGCCATCCCCAGGGTCCCCCCTGACAGTAAGGACTCAGGCCAAAACTACCTGGAATTCTTCAGCATTGTCAAAGAGAAACTTCCCACTGGCAAGACCCTTTCTATTGCGGCCCCTGCATTATACTGGTATCTCAGGAACTTCCCTATCAAAGCTATCTCGGATGTTGTGGTGAGTCTCATTATCCAAATCCAGCCGGTCGCCAATGAGCCTAACCCCATCGCTCAAATATTACATTGTCTACATGATATATGATCTCCATGCTCAATGGGACAATAACAGTACTCATGCGGAATAAGTGAAAGCAGCAAATTTTTGTTGGCATCCATCTAATTCCTCTCTTAGTGATGGTTGTTCTTCTGGTGGCTGTTTGCGCAGCCAAGTAAACGCGACCGAGACCCACTCCGCCTTTTCAATGATCACCAAAGCCGGTGTTCTTTCAAACAAAATCGTCGTTGGTCTGCCTCTTTGTGGTCGCAGCTTCAAGATGGGAGACCCTTCCTGCACTGGACCTAACTGCCATTTCACCGGGCCAGAGTCGGGCGCCACAAATGTGAATGCACAGATACGTAAGTTTAGCAGATTCAGTTCACAGGATTCAAACTGGCTAACCAGGTATTCAGCGCTGGCTATATCTCTAACTTCGAGTTGTATTCTATCATCTCCTAATCCCATGACCCGGACATGTACGGAAACGTCACCATTCAGCAGTACGAGGATGAAGGAGACGTTCTCATCTATGACGGAGACTGGGTCTCATGGCTCAGCCCAGCAAGCGATGCCAAGCGACGCGATCAAGTGGATGGCCTCAATTTTGCTGGAACAACTGACTGGACCGTTGACCTGAGCCAGACGTAACTCGATGGCAGTGATGGCGATGAAAGCGATTCCTCAACTGACGATGGCTACAAATCTTGCGACTACTCCAAGGTCGATAGTTAGAGCACCCTTGATGAGCTCTGGGCCATGCAGGCGACTTGCAGGCCAGCTGTCTTGCTGTCTATACACTTCAGACACTGGTCCCGGTGCTCAACATTGCTAATGCCAACTACACCGATATCAACAACGGCTACGATAAGCTCTTCGATTACTATGTGACTTGTATGGAGGAGCTTGTGCCGACAGTTCTTGACGAGTTCGTGATGAAGGCAGATGGAAACATTTGAAGACATCGGATCAAACTATATTCCCCACTTGGGGAGAAGGAGCTAAGTGTAAGTTGAGGCCATTTTGGGTTCCATCTCATCAAGATACCCCGATGCTAACAATATTTTGTCATGAATAGACTTCGACTGCACCTATAAAGGCGACACCATGAATTGCGCAAAATTCCCCCCGAAGAATACACTTTTGTCTAGTCACACAGATATCACACTGAAGGTGAACAATGAAGACGGCTAGGAGAAGGCGCTCGCCGACCAAGGAATCTCGTCGGACTATGTGGTTTACACGGACTACACACGAACCCAACAAATCGATGGCGCAGGTAAACGTGGCCATTCGGACAATGTCTACTCGTTCAAAGACTTTCCCCAAAAGAACGCCTCGATGGTAGTTCCCAACCCTAAGGATATTGTCACAAAGGCCCTTCCATACATCCCAGGCTTGCGTGATGATATGCAGGCTACCGTCTACGACATGATGCTCGGGCAATGGTGGGACGCCGACATGAATGACCCTGCGCAGGTAAATAGTACCCTAGTATTTTCTATCATCCAGGCGATCGACCATATGGCTCAGGCGAAGAAGCTCGGCGAGGAGGAGAAAAAGCTGAAGCACAAGGAGGCGGCCGAAAAGAAGAATTTCATTCTGGCGATTGTCAGTGCAGTTTTGATCGTGAGTTCACATACAGCATACCCAAACATACTGAAGGGCTCAACTAATTTGTCTTTAATGTTCTTAGTTCGTCCCCTTTGTCAGTGAAGAAGCTGCCGCCGCCGCTGTAATGGCTACACGCGCGCGCAGTATCGTGATTGCAGGTGAGGCTCCCAACACTGGTCTTGCAATTTATGACACTGTACAAGATCCGAAGTCTGCTCTTATGAACGTTATTGGTTCTGCCCTTGGTGTTGGCGCCATTGCAAAGGCTGAACGCTCTGGGAAGGGCCAAATGCCGCTGCCGCTGCCGCTGCTGCTGCTGCTGCTGCACGAGCGGAGATCAAGGCCAGCGAAATTTCCAGTATGGGTGATCTTTTCAGGAATAATGACAACGCATTGCAGTACATCTTGGGTCTTTGCAAGTTTACATGATTCAATTGCCTCGTGCGAGGAACTTCCAGTGTGTCCGGCCCTAACACATCTGCACCATCCTTGCCTCTATTTTTGGGACCTTCATTCCTTTTCGTTGGCATATCTAAGTCTCTGATTACGGGGACTTATTCAGGCATCAATTGATTGATTCATGCCCATAACACTAACTTATACCTACTCAGATATCTCGTTTGTAAATCTTATATTACTGTTAATTTATCAAACCAGCTAGGCTACTTGAATGGCAATCACAGATAGAACAAAAAATTGTACCTTTTTGCATCTAGTCATCTCTCAGTGCCTTCAATTGAATTGTCATATGACCGGTTTGAAGCGAGCCGGTGAAATACTTTATTCACATGTACAAATCCCACGTGCCGCTAACGTCCATGCTACCTTCAGATACAAGTCTACCTAAATGTTGCACCTGCTACCTGTTCTGATAATAAAAGAATAGGGATACCTAGTTTTAGTATGTTTTTGATGTAAACTGGCAGCTTAAGATCACCATATACTCCCAAATGCGCATGACTTGAAACAAGAGATAGTCACGAATAAACTAACAAGGGGGGTATGAATGTTTCAAAACTGCGCAAGTACGAGGGGCAATAGCCAATTAGAGGAATATTTGAAGGTCATAGGATGTATTCAAGCTCCTGGTTGGACGGTATCAGCATTCACCCAAAGGCACATCACCCTCTGGGTTATCCTGTTTGGGAATTCAGATTATTCGGTTTTTACCTATATGAGTATGCCCACGTGAGCAGGCTACAGCTATAAATTCTTCTTTTCACTTTGAATTCTTCCTCTTGTATTCATTTTCTCTCTCTCCTTCAACACCCCTCCCACACTGGAGCGAAAGCAACCTCTATGCATCTCACTGGCTCACCAGGTGTCTTCAACACGCGTCTGATGAAATAAGGAGTAAGTAAGTCTCTCTCATGATGTACTTTCTTGATAGGCATGAATATTTGATGGAAGAGTTGACAAGTTTCGATGTAGACCACTCACTTCCCCCAAATTGTCTCTCTCAACAGAGGATGCTGGCTTCAGTTCCAACCCAGTCTTTGCAGCTCACTTCACTCAACCTTCCTGGGCAAACATCCTCTTTATACTGAGAGCGACACAATGAAGGACGGTTGAGACTGCTGACACATGATGCTCTCACTGTCTGGACATGACGTACTCGACGCATCACCTTGGGAGAGGTAAGTACTTGCCTTCACACATATTCATATGTTGCAATCACTAAGTATCAAACAGCATTGATGCTCCTCTCAATCGATATGAGCTGCGGGGCTATTCACCTCCTGGTCCATGGGAGACATGTATGATCCCCTGCACCAAGCAAGAAGACCCTCGACATCCACCCCATGCTGTGATGTCCGCCTTCTTCGATATTGCAGCTAGTGAGATGCAGCCAGAGCCCACTTGCCGGCTATCATCAAGCTTCTCACGGGGTTTGTCCCAAATGGTATCAACTTCCGCCACCATCTCCCAAGACCTTAGTACACCCGGTACGTCGTTGTCATCCATCTCACTCACATCTATCCAAGTACTAACTTGCTAGCCTCTAGGTCTTGCTTGTTGCCTGCCTCAGTCATGATCACCGGCGAATCACACAAGCCTTTCATGACGGTCGTGGCCTCAACGTGCAACGCTCCTCTCATGAATCTCGAGGATGAAGAGTCTGTTCCACCGACCGGTCCGTTCTTTCGACATTCCCTCACTCTTCCCACATGTATTCGGGAATGTGATGACGAACTTGTGTGCACCAGTCTGAGCCATTGACTGTGACCATGCTGCAACACAAGCAAAAGGTATCCCCTCACCACTGTCTTTTGATGGGCACCTGGGGTCAACTTGATGATATTCTCATCATAGAATATTGTCATTGAGTATCTTTACGTGGGGGACTGGGTATTCTTATGGGCGGATGGGTGGGCATATTCTTATGCATATTCATATGGGGGAGTATTCTTATCATGTAAATATTCAATGTTCTCGTGGGTGGGTGGGTGGGAGAACATTTTTATTGAGTATCTTTACGTGGGGGACTGGGTATTCTTATGGGCGGGTGGGTGGGCTTATTCTTATGGGGTATTGTTATGGGGGGATTATTCTTATGGGCGATTATTCTTATGGGCGATTATTCTTATCATGTTAATATTCTCATGGGTGGGTGGGTGGGAGAATATTATTATTGAGTATCTTTAGGGGGGGGGAAGTGGGCATTCTTATGGGTGGGAGGGTGGGCTTATTGTTATGGGGTATCGTTATGGGGGCTTTATTATTATGGGGGGAATATTCTTATGCTGTTCATGTTATTATTGGTGGGTGGGCGGGCACATTCTTTTTATCATGAACATATTGTTATGGGCGAAAGGGCGGGCATGTTATTCTTATGAAGTATTCTTATGGGGGTATTATTCTTATGGAGGAATATTATTATCATTATTCTTATTACCACTTGGTACTTCCCTTTTCCAGTTGAGCTTGCCTAGTACTGAACATCTTCCGCCTCAACCTCAACACAGTTGGTTGGTATTATCACAAGATGTAAAGGATAGCGGATTAGTAAACAGGAATTACTGCTGACTGTGCCCGGAGTATTCATTTAATTTAGCCAATCGCTTCGATTCCTATACGAAAGCTAATGGTGGGGGCGGTGTTCGATTAGTAAAAGGGCCATTGCGTTAGCTCTTTCAGCCTGAGAAATGCAAGCCTCCAAAGTTCATTATAAAGCAACAGCAGTAGACCCTGATCTCCTGCGACTTCTTCCCTAAAGACATTTTCCTTTCCCCCCTTTTCCTTGAGACGATTCCATCACACCAAGTCCTCGGAGACAGTATATCATGCCACAGATCACACTGCACTATGTTCCAGGAGCCTGCTCTCTGGCCCCTAACATTCTGCTCCATGAATCCGGGCTCCAATTCAATCTGAAATGTGAAGACAGAAAGGGACTATCGCCCGAGCTCATCAAATTGAATCCGAAAGCAAAAATTCCCGTCCTAGTCGTCGACAATGAAATCATTACCGAGAACCTTGCCATCATGACTGCAATCTCCAATCTCGCACCGTTAAAGAATCTGCTTGGAATACCGGGTACAATGGAAAATGTACGTGTTCTCGAGTGGCTATCCTGGCTGTCAACATCCCTTCACGCAGCTGGCTTTGGACTGTACTTCCGTCCATCACGATTCACAACGAGTACAGCAGAGGAGGCGCATGGACAGATCAAGGAGGGTGCTGAGGCTCTAATTAAGGCCACTTTTGAAATGATCGAGAGCAAGCTGGGTGAGCCATTTGCTGTTGGGCACCGCTTTACTGCTGTGGATGCATACCTCCTCGTGTTCTATCGCTGGGGTCGAGATCTGTGGGATATGAATAAGTATCCAAAGTGGACGGCGTTAATGGAGACGGTCACTGAGAGGGAGAACACTGCTGCTGCACTCAAGGCAGAGGGAGTTTGATTGAGATCTGTAAAAGATCTGAATGCTGGGATGTTTTACTTGAGGGTTCAAATTTTGCCTACACCAGCGCAAGGCCTCATGTGCATTATCCATCAGATTTAGCTTCTAACTTCGATTCCTTCATCACTACCATCATTCTTACTTAATCTCATCTACTAGCCTCTTTTACCACTTTATTATTACTATTATTATACTACGGTATGAACTAATAGAATACACATAAGAAAAAGGATGTCTCGTTTCGGATTCTACGTGGACTCCCGCGCCTCATCATTACTATATCGCTGCATAACAGGAGATATTGTGGATTGTAGAATACAGAGACTAAAGGTGTTAATTTGCAATCAACGTATACTATGACCAAATTATTTCACAAGGTTATGTCTTGACAATCGAGAATCATACATCTGTACTGAAAAGGGGAACGCTCTCTGGCTGTATGGACTAGCCACACAGGTCGATATGTCGATATGGAGGGAGAAAACAACCACCACCACCCTACATGCAACATGTATAACGGGCGGTAATGGTAGAATGGGCTAATAGAACGCGTAGAAAGGTGCAAAAAAGATGATATTTCCAAGTATGAAGCCACATGGGCGTATAAAAACATAAGGAATGGGACTTGGAAATTTCCAGGCCATAGCTCACCGCTATCGTGGCAGAATTCCTCAAGGACGGCCTTCCCCACTAGTAACTAGACCTCGCCAAAAGGGAGGTGGTCCCGTGTTCCCGCATGCAGAAGGGAAGGGAAGGGAATTTTAAGGGAAGGGAGACGGACACGATGTATACTCCCGCGGGACCACATTTGGCGAGGTCTACTAGTAACTACAGTACCATCTTGCTGCCACAACTTCTGGAGCAGAGTACAAATTACCCGGTTCTTTTGAGATAACTACTAGTAGATTCCCTGTTCTTCCCACATGATTCTACTATATAGAGCTTTTTTCTCTCTATTATTTCCTTTTCTATTTTTTTCTCTATGTCTCTTCTCTTGTTATCACACTTCTCGTGACTTGGGTGTCTACAGCAATTATGCTTCAAATGTGGGGAATGCGTTTACTCATATTTGGTAGATGAAGCTAAACTTTGTCCCTTTATATACAAAAATGAGCATATTGGCAAAGATACTGCAACGAACGACCCTTGTCCTAAGGCGATCTCCCAATGATCCACCTCAAAGCTATCTCAAATTTAAGCCACGTGAATATTGAACAACGAATGAATCCTAAACGGCCTAAAAGATATCCAAATCGGCCTATGGGCATTAATTTGTCATCTTTAACTCCGCTAACCTAACAGTTATCCGGGTCACAGCCTCCAGCCTTCTCGTCAATAAATCGGAGTGACTTGTAGTCCCCATCCATTGCGTGGCATCCAGAACCGAATCTGTAGTTACCGTCGGTACCATGCAAACATGAAGTCTGACATGGGCAGTCCGAATCGGCAGACTCAACCAGGAAGCCATATTTAAAGGAGTTACCCTTCACTTCAAAGGACTTTGGAGTGTCGACGTTGAAACAGCCCTGGTTCGCGATATCGAACCAGACACTACAATCTTCGCTGCAGTTGTCGTCGCTGCAGAATCGGGCCCACTGGTCGCCAATCTTGTGTTCAGTGGTGTTGACGGCGCAGGAAACGCGGGCAAGAGATGCCAAAAGAGCGACACTAGGGAGAATGGAATAGCGCATCTTGAAAGCTGTTCAGGTCTTTGTAAGTCTCCGTTCAATATACAAGTAGTTTAGGACAAAGCGGGAAGACCCATACAGATGTGGCTGAGGGATGAGTTTGAAAGGACTTTGTGGTTTTGAATCACTTTGTAGTAGAGAATTGTCTTGAGCTTGATTGTTGAGTCGAATAATCCGGTCATTACTCCCATCTTATATGACCCCGTGGAGAACTTGAGGTGCTTCATCCTTGTTCAGAGAACACTCTCTTTTGTGGTATATCACAACGTCATCCAGCGCCCGATTCTAGTTGCCTGTATCCTAGCAGTGAGGCATTTTTGCTCCGAGGACCATAAACCTGATCAATGGTCATCGATATCATAGTACGGGGCAATGGTATACTGTATATGAATTACTCCGACGAGCCTCGAGCTTTCATTGGTCTGCTCGCATAAGATCAGATCCTTTAAGTGTGGAGCCGCATTGAAGCCTGTGGGGCATTTCCAAGTGCTGGATATTACTGTAGTACTACTAGTTCTATTTAGGAGCTCTACAGTACATCTGTTTGTAAAGAATTGACCCATGATATCGAGAGTAGTGCTTGAAGGAAATTTCCTATTCTGCCTTGAGTGACTATACGTTGAGATACCGGATACATCTTCTAGTCTTTTTCTATTAAGTCCAGCTACGCAGCAAAATGGTGAGTTAGCGCTAAGCCTCGGGTGTGATGCTCCGCGGCAAATAGGGAACAAGAAGAAAAGTGGAGATCCTGATTTTAGCTGCGCGCTCCAGTGCTTAGTTATGGAAACCAAATCCTTGCCCGGGCTTAGAAGCTACCACTGGTCAGAACCTCGGTAAGAAAGCAACTCCATCATTGCCGAGGTCCTCTTTGGGCTACGTGATTTTTGAACCCACCTGGATATAGAAACACATGTCTATAACCATCTATTTTCCAACAGCTTATACCATCTATCATGATAGTTTCACAAATTTCTCTTTCTAGTGAAGGTCTACAAATCAATTAGCCTGACGGAAAATACACGATTGACTGGTTGCAGTACTATATCAGCCAGCGGCGGCCAATATCTCCCGTTACAGTTAACCGCCCCCGCAGATCGGATGGGGCGGAGATCCCGCAGATCCCGCAGATCGGCAGGGCCCAGATGATCGGTACGATTAGTCTAGGCAGCAGAACACTTATGTATACTTTCACAGGGCTGAGCCATCGGATAATGATGAAAGTCTTTCCAGTAGATATATGGTTTAAAAAAAGGATGACAAGGCGTACTAGGTAGCTAATACAAACACAACTATATTCTAGTCGACGTGAATATCTAAAATGAATGCATGAGAGTATTTCACATTAGCTAAATTCTTCGAATAAAAGCGCGCGGAGCAATGTGCGCAAGTTAGTGCGCAACTTCGTGGGAAAATTCCTCTGGGCCCAAAATTAATCTGATCATGATGTGGGTATGGGGCCAGTTTCAGGATTCATACAACTTGAATATGGAAAGCTTATCGTGTGACTGTAGATCGCTTGTCTTGATCAACATTTGATAGCATTTCAAGGTGAGAAATAATTTAAATAGACCAACTCAATAAATTTATGGCATACGAAGAATCTATTAGTGACCTTGGGATTTGCCAACTACATATATATACTAGTAGGTACAGATCCAGATGTCTGCATGTGGGCTACGATATAGTATAGATGGATTAGGCCTGGTTATTCAAGTTAGTATAAGTACTTGTCAATTATTTGTCAAAGACGCAGAGTTTCAATTCGAATAACTATATAATGAAAGCCACTTTTGGGGGAAAATCCTTTTTTTTTTTCTTTCTTTTTTTTTTCGATATGAACACAGCCAACAAATGATGACCAGATTAACCTTTCCCCTGGAAGGATCGGACGAAAGAAGACAAATCAGAAAATGAAAGAATTAACAAAAATACAAATAGAAACTGGCGAATGTAACGTTGCGAATGTAGAACACAGCAACGGCAGTCTTCAATTGTTCTCCCCCCGGCGGGTCAACGTGTAAATACGATTTTCTTCTTCGACATCCCCAAAAGACTTAAGTAGTTCTCGAAGCACAGCTCGATGGTCAAGAGTCTCGACATTCATGACCTTTTTGATCTCCATATGTTTTAGATCTTTGAGAAAAGTCATTCTGATATCGGTGGTTTCCTTGGCAATCATTTTGACGATTTCAACGGGTCGAAGTTGACCCTTTCGATACACACGGCCAGCGGCCTGGTCTTCAGTGGCGACATTCCACCATAAATCCATCAGAATTCCTTTGTTTGCTGCCGTGAGGCTGATGCCGACGCCACCCGTTTTGAGAGTGGCTAGCAAAACCTTGATATTCTTGTTCTCATTGAACTGACTGAGTACCTTATCTTTTTTCGAATTAGACATTCCTCCCGTCAGGCGAACAAAATTCCAACCCTCATTCTCACACATCAACGCAAGAATGTCGATAGTGTACCAAAATTCGGTAAAAATAACCACCTTGACTTCGGTGTCATCTTCGATCCAGCCTTTGATCAGCTCTCGAGCTTTATCCACCTTTGATCCGGGCATCGTACTTCCAATCGCTTTAATCCAGTCCTCCTCTTCGTCTTCAAGTGCCGAGCTTTGGCTTTCGCTTTCGCGCTCATATGAGCTGGAATCCATGGTCAACCTGCGACTGTAGCTTTTCCCGCCAGCCCTGCCACGCTTCTTTGCCTTTTTGGTCTTTGATAACATTCCGCCCACTGTAGTCCATCTTGTACGCTTCATTCGTAATTTCGAGGATTGTCCTGAACTTTGAGCAGGGGCTTGGGGACTCACATTGCAATGAGCGGCCTCTTTGATTACCCCCTTGCACTTTGAGCAAATGTGGTCTCTAGTGGTAGGATTTCCGTCCTCTCCCGGGAGGTTATAGAAGCATTTCTCACAATACAAATGGTTGCATGAAGTGACAATACCAGTAGAGGGTGGAAGCTTGCAGCTCTGGCAATTGACTCGTCGAAATAACTCTCCCGGGCTCTCTTGACTGCGTAAGTGATTCATGAATTGACAGAATTCCTCAATGAGATTCCGGGAGCTTCCTATATTCCGCTCTTGAGCAAACCTTTCGGGGTTCTTTAAGGGGGCGGTCGGGATATTGACTTTATTTTCCACCACAAGAAGACATCGTGTGATCTGCACGGAAGCTTCATCTGTGTCTGTTGAAATTTGCGAGCATTCTCTCAGCTCGTCAAGGAGGCTCTCAAAGTTTAGACGTTTCATCATCCTCTGGGCCGTAAGAGGGTGGCTGGCGAACATTCGAGTGTAAAGTAGCAACTCGAAGATGCAAGTTCGCTGTTTTTCAACATTCATGCACAGTCCACTATGGTTATTGATCCTCTCTAGACAGTAGTTGACAATTTGATCGTAAATAATCTTTTCGCCCTCATAAAAATCCACTACCTCCTCTCTTTCCTGGAGGTTAGGAAGATTGAGAATCTTCTTGTCAAACATCCTGCTATCATGGTTCATAATATGCACGATATCACGCAGTTTCCTAATCAGGCGGTGATAATTTTTGTTGGCCACGTTATAATATGCAACCTCAAAAGCCTCAAGTGACTCGCTGTCTGGTACCCCAAGAAAGTCGAAATACGGGAAGAATTCCATAATAGTGTTGTGAAGGGGAGTCGCAGTAATTATCCATCTGCAGGTGCCCACTAGTGCTCGAACAGCCATCGAAGTGTGCGAATCTGGGTTTTTTATAAACGGCGCTTCGTCGAGAATGATTCGATGCCATTTAATACGATGTAGGGGACCCCGCTCATCATATTGCCTTAGCCACCATTCTTTCAAAGCCGTGTCGTCTTTCATGCCCGCTGGCCTGCGAGGCCGAGGATAGGACTTTCGCACCTCTTCATATGAAGTGATCCTAAATATAACTCGTCAGTGAAACTCATTTTCAATAGTCTTGCCTTGTGCCGAGGGATATTGGTTGAACTGACACTACGTTATGACGAAGAAGTTTGTTCACTTCCATCTGCCGATCAGGCTGAGTGTCACCATGATACCAATCCACCGACCCAAGTATTTTTTGGTCGCAGTGCTTGCTAAGTTCTCGGAGCCTGTTTGGCAGCATTGATTAGATCTTAGATCAATTCACTCATTCTTCGAACTTTCAATGCTCGAATAGACGTACCATTGCGTGTTGAGACTTGGAGGCGTGACAATCAGGACAGGTTGCGTTGGTGGCTCCTTGGGACCGACTAGGTCATTTAATATCAAAGCCAATGCGATCAGGGTCTTGCCGAATCCTACTTCGTGGCACAAAAAGCCACCGCGAGGACGCATCCGCGGCTTTTCCCTTCTTATCTAAGATACTGTTAGTTCAGGTAATTTATCAGACAAAAACAACGGCTAAAAGAAAGAAATTGATAAGACTTCACCATAAATGCAACCGCTAAAAGCTGCTAATTTATTAGTCCAGTCATGTCACGCCATCTAATTGTGGGGAAGTACAAACCTGGTGGTGCATGAGTTTTGTCGGAGAACCCTTTATTTTCCAATCGCCATCTTCTTCTTCAGCCCCTTCCGCCCTTGGAACAATTTTGGGCATTCTTTGAAATTCCTTCGTTGCATCATTCAAATCCTTTTTGTCGGATTTTCCCTGTTTCAACTTTTCTATGGAGGATTCTGGGATGCCTCTGATGAACGCGTTGAGTGCGTCAGCTCGGTTGCGACTGCTGGAGCCTGGCATTGCTGAGGCTGTTGCTGCTCGCTCAGCGCTTTGAATTAAACCGCCGGAGACAAGACTTCGAAGATCTGGCGATAAGGCATCCTCTGCACTGTCGTAAAATCTTTTGGTCGTTGCTCCTGATCTGGCTGTATTGTTCAAGTTGGAGGGGGTTGGAAACGAGGCCCTTTTCAAACCTATCATCTTAGAAAGCCCTATATTCATGGACTTGAGCATTTCATCATGAGTCAAACCAGAATAGGTTTTTCGTCTGCTGGTCTGTCCAAGTGAAGCCCCGGAATTGGAATCTGATTCTTCATCCGATATATCCAGATGTGAATGGTCAATGGCTGATTTGCGATCTGTGGGTAGCTCCGAATCGTCCCTGTCTCCGCATAATTTATTATAATTTTCCAGGGTTTGGTCAATTTCTTCATAATTCTGAGCATCCTGGTCACTTATTTTGAACGGTAAATTTGAATCACTTGAAGAGCTTGCATCCGGATTTTCATCTTGCTGATCGGTAGGTTGTTCGGTTATGCGATTATTGTAGGTGTATCGAGTCAAGGCATCTATGTCCTGCTGGGGTACAAGATCACCAGAATTGCTGGGGCCTCCCATTCCATAGCCAATCTTTGGATGCTGCTCCGAAGCCTGCACACTATGATGATCGGCATTCATGTTTGTAAGGGGATAATGGTCGGAGTCCGCCATGTGTAATGAGCTTGAGGAATCGACAACGTAAGACACTTCAAATGTTATGATTGAATTGGAATTGGCAGGATTTTGGGTATGATCGGGATCACTAGTAGCAATGGAAAGGGAAATGAGAATATTTGAAATGTCAGTAGAGGTGTATCAGAGTAGAAAAATGAAGTTTGGATCGTGGCGATGTTGAGGGATCAAAGCGTGAAGGGTATTGGGTGAGAATGTAAAGAAGATGAAAACTTGGAGGGATGAATATTGAAAATTGAGATGATTCTTTTGGGAAAATTGGGCTCAAGAAAGTGGAGAGAGAGACTGTACCAGTGCCAGATAGTTGAAAATGAAGAAAGCTTTGGCAGTGGAGATATAGAAGATGGGAGGAGGCAGTGGGCGGGATGTTGAAAGATCGACGAAATCTCCGGTAGTAAGAATATGAAATAAAGAATAAAGCTTGAGGGAATTGGATGGTACAGGATGGGAAGAGACCTTGTAAAAACTTTATGATTGACGACCGATGAGATAATTGGCAAATGAGATTGTGAGAGGGGAAAGAAAACTTTGGAAGGTTGGACGTTGGAATGTAGAAACAGGGGAGATGTAAAGTAGACGGCGGGATATACTATGATCGAAAGGTGAGTCCTACAAATAACCTGAATCCTTGAAGAATTATAGGACGTCACAATGGGTGTAGATAGATGGATACGGAAGATGGAACTCTATGTGTTCCTCAAGATGCTGGAATGTGTGAGAAAAGGTAGTGTAGAGGGTAGAAGACTGCAATTTGGGTCTCTCAGATAGCTTCGATACTGAAGAATTGGAAGTTGGAAGATAGACAGGGGGGTTGAAAAATAAACGCTAATGCCCCAAGTGGGTGGTGGAAAAGTAGCATATAGATTGAACGCTTAGTGTACAATGAGATGCGCAGATAGACGATGGAGATGTGTTGGAAGTATAACAAAGGCAGTCAATAATCAAAGTCGAATAGATGGCAAATAAAGCGCAGCATGGGTCAGAACACTTTACAACATTGATTGTCCAAATTTGGGATCATGATCTGACGGCGTTGACGCAAAGTGCTTGAATCAACACGAATGCTAATAGGCCGAATAATGCTTGTGCCAGAATGAGCAGCGCTGTTCCTTTTGTTGCCCTTGGAGGCGGAAGCTCGAGTTGCACCTTAGAGTATCAGTGACCTGTAGAGGCCGCTTCAGACATCTCTTTCATGCGATTGCGGCAGAATGGAGCTTCAGTTCAATTTGTGCACATTTATAACCCGCCCATTATTGGCGAGGTCAACATTACTGCCGCCCTGGGCCACCTCAACACTCTGGCTGGAGCGCGTCATGATTTGGCGCGTGTACCGAACATTCAATTTTGTAGCATGTATAACTCCTAGCCTGATTATTTCGTGACCTGCAGCCTCTCATCCATGGATCGTACGGCATGCACAGAAGGGGCTTGTATGGGGAAAGGCCGCTAGATGCTTTGGGTCGAACTCTCCCAGGAGTGATATCTTCTGGTGGGCTTGAAATGAGATGTCAGTGAGTATCGGCGGGTACATGGGCATAGTATCTGTGAGATATGACCTCGGGGTAGGAGAGAACAAAGAAGCTATACTAACATACGAGTTTGAGATTAATTGGTGATGTTGGTTGAGGCGGACAGCCTAAGGCTCGGGCTTGATCAATTGATGCCTGAGGCCTCCGAGTCCAAACCAAAGAAAAGTCACTATCATGATTGATCTTCATATTATCCCAGGTGCCCCTTGGCTGGCATATTTATATAGCTTCTTTGAAGACGCAGTTTACTTCGAAATCTATTCATCAACACTTCAACACCTCAAGGTCCTCTATTTACCTTACTTTCCCCTCAAAAAGAAAAGAAAAGAAGAGAAAACCACCGAAATTATCTCTACTATAACAGAAAGGCCCTGAGAAGGTAGGGCCCTATATACGATGGGTTACACACCCATGCCACAGCGCTAGCAAAGAAATCGGTATCTGTTTTCTGCCTGTTTCTAAACTACCATGGCCAGGTAATTTCTTCACTTTTACGACTATGAGAATCTTGACCAAGCACTTGAGCCGTTGCCGCCTCCCAAAAACAGATTCATATCGTTTTGAAGTTGGTTCATAGATTCACTCCACCCAACCTCAAGTGCTCAACTACAACAGCTATCGCGGCGTAAATATACGGTAAACGCAATGAAGCATATGATTCACCGCCTTCTGCATCCTAGACTCTGGACAGCCATGACCTTGACTTCCACGACAGCTCGGTGAAGATTCTGCCATGAATGCTTTCCACGCCGATGCATGTGCCTTGGATGGGCGCTCGCGCACATGCACTTTGGACAACGAACGTTGTATACAGAAACTGGATATCATCTGTGGTACGGGAATGAGGAAGTCAGAACATGAATGATGAACGGCTTTGAAAAGAAAGAGAGCATTTGAAGAGATGTGAGTGGTGATTGATCTATATAGACCTGAGGAGCTCAGGAGCTCAGGTGACATCATCCCAACGGCATATGTACCCGACTGGGGAATATTATGAAGAGCATGAAAATTTGAAAGGTGATAAGAATTAAAGATGGAGAATCAAGTAAAATGAATAAGAGATTCTACCAAAAGGAAATCACGAAAATAAGATAGATTCTATCCAACTTTTTACATCATCTCAAGATCCCCCAAAGACCTCAGTGCTGCTTTCAAGTTTTACGTATTTTTTTGGGCAAGATTGATGGTAAATATGGTCTTTCAAATCTGCAAGAAAGCTTTCAGATGTTGTTTGTCCACTGCTATTCTATACCTCCAAGTTTCCGTGTGCCTTGAACCTTCTCAAGAGCTACCTTCAAATGTTCGACTACGGAAACATGAAGATGATAATCATGTTTCTTTCTATCCCTGACAACAACAACCCTTTGCATTGCAGATGTCATCAAAGCCAAAAAGGATAATCAGGGAAAAATGATGTTATCTGGAGCATACGGAGAGAAGGGGATCATTAATGAGATATTCGGAATAACTGTTGGCAACGTTTGAAGAGAGTTGGAACTTGAAAGCGGGTCGTAGGAGGAATTGCAAGAATGTTGAGAAAAACCATTAGCAGAATAATTAGAAGGATACTTAGTAGGACAATTGGTAGGGTTCTTGGTAGAATAATTACTAGTAGAATGATTAGAAGAAAAGTAAAAAGATAGTTAGAAGGATGGTTAGTAGGATGGTTAGTAGGTAAGATAGATAGTAGGATGTTTAGTGAGATGTTTAAGAGAATGGTCAGAACTATATTTATGAAAACAATGAGAGAAATCATATTGGCGGTTCTAATTCTAAAACGCCATCCAAAATAGAATCCGGGGTCACATCTGCTAAGACATGGGCTATGGCATCACGATTACTCCCGTAGTGGAGACTCCGGTCATGGTCAGTCGAGGCAACAACAATACGGTGGCGGAAGACCTTTCGAGCAGCCAATGCTACAATCGAAGGTGTGAGATAATCGATTCCATGCAATGGAGCTAGTAGCCTAAGGGCGAAGATTAGTTCTATTCATTTGAAGAATTTCAGCTCATCTTACCTTGCAAACTTTCTGAATTGATTATTCGCTCCAGCAGACACCCCACCGGCAACCGCGCGACTGAGGCGTAGGAACACTACAATGTCCTGGATGTATCTGACCACCTCAGCGCTCGTGGTGACGGAGACGCTGGCTGCGCGGAGTTGGTCCACAACCTGTCCATGGATAGTATGAGATATCTGATAAACGAAAGTCGAATTGAAAACTTACCATATAGTTGACCTTGGCGGTTTTCATGTGCGGGTCCTTTGGCGTGTGGATGACAGACGACGCGGACATTTGACCATCAGATAGCCAGTCATTTTCTTCAAGATAGACGTAGCCATTCGCAGCTTCATGAAAATGCGAAACAAAAAGTTGGTCACGCTAAAAGAGGTCAAAATGGCTAAAAGTATATCTCCATCTGAAGATACTCACCAGATGCGCATGCAATGGCGGACTCTCCCCATAGTAATCTTGCAGCACAAGGGGTACAAACATAAAATCTTCAGGAGCGTAAAGAAGGCCAACTTCTGTGACCAATTTGCGAGTTCGCATTAACTAAGAATGTTAGTGAATTTCTAATGTCTATCTGGAATAAAGCATTTACTTCTATAGCTTGCATCTGCATGTCCTCGTTGCTCAGGTTGAGGTTTTTGGCAATCACGATGTTGACCACGTTCGGTTCATCGACTTGTCCGCCCGGCGTTAGGGTCTTCAAGCGGTCCTGATGTCCGGTGAAGTATGATGAAACATTGCTTGACTGTGATGGTTAGTCGGTTGCAATCGCTCAGAATACCTCGTTCAGTGAGAGGGCACCAGAAAGCAAAGCATACTGATTCTGTCTTCAACCGCGAATATGACGGACGAGTTTGGGCCTTCCGGGCCTCGGTAGTGAGGATCTCATTGTGTATCTCCTCAATTGATGCGGTCGAGCTACAGTCAACAATACTGCATGATAGGTCAAATGTGCCCGCACATATCTAAGAGACGAGTTAGTATAATCCGAATGTCACATTTCATTTCGCGGCAGACACGATACCAGAGCTAGTTCCTTGGCAAGATCATGGATACCATCGCTAGTGGTTTCAATCAGGCAATGTTCCCGAGCGGCCAGGCATAAGAAAAGCGCAACTTCAAGATCGGAAAGTTGACGCGCAACATCCTCAAGAGTTGTATCATCCATTTTTGAACTCCATGGGCCACAGAATCCTGAAGATTAAACGAGTGGTTGAATGGGGGTGGGAAGGTGGAGAAACTTAGAAGCTGGGGCCATAACATGCCAAGTTGATGCCTTGGTGCCTTTTCGCCTGATATGTGGGGTATCAACAGCTGTCCTAGATGGGGTTAGCGTGCATCCCCTCCGTTGCGCAGCTCTCCAACTTGGCCCGTTGCTCAACATCAACACGGGGACATGGGTGCATGGTCTTTGTCAGACCAGCTTCTGTGACCTTCAATACCCCGTAATGGCGCCTTCAAATCCTCTTGCAAACTGGGAAAAGGTTGGCGATAGCTTCTATCGCAAAGTTCCTGTATATGACGCCATCTTTGATGAGGAGGTTGAATTAGAGAACTACATCGTCACAGGCGCGCCGTATGGCGGGCTCATCGGTATAATTTCCCATGGTCGCTTTGAAAAGATTTCTATCTTCATGATGTCTGACCTCTTGCAGCACTCTATCGCGATGAGAGCAAACCGATCAGGTTACGTGATCCGCAGATTTCCAGATCAAGCATCGATATCTATTCTTGCTCAGGAAAGCAAATAAATCGCATTAATGTGAGCATGAGCGAGTGGGTGATTTTTACTCGTTACATAACTAATGAAGGCTTTGCAGTGGGATCAAGCCACTATTCGGGGTATCGGCTGGTCCGACAAAGAAGAACTGTTGGTTGTTGCCGAGGATGGCACTGTCCGCCGCTATTTCGGCTTGGATGGTGATTTCACTTCCTTTTCACTAGGCAATGTATATTTGAATCTGTCCAATATATCTTTCAACACGTGCTAATCATCGCAGGGCGCGGAAGAATATGGCGTCAGAGCCTGTCAGTTCTGGGCTTCTGGCCTCGTGGCATTGCTGTCCAACAATCAGTTGATAGCGGTCTCCAAGTATGACGAACCGCGGCCCAAGCTTCTAGCTCCTTGCCCAGAAGGAGAAGTCTCTTCGTGGGCACTAATTCCTCCTTCTCAAACCCTTTCGCGCTCGGTTGAGGTCTTGCTTGCTGTCGATCGAACGATCTACCTGATCGACTCCACTGAAGCAGAGGATAAGGTCCTCCAGGATGGCCCTTTTAAACATGTCAGCATGTCCCCGGCAGGTGACTATGTCGCTCTATTTACTGGAGAGGGCAAGCTATGGATTGTCAGCAACGACTTTCAGAGCAAGATTAGTGATTATGATACGAAGTCTCGAGTTCCTCCTAACACAGTAAATTGGTGTGGAAACGATGCGGTGGTTCTCGCTTGGGAAGATGAAATTCACTTGATTTCAACTAATGGGTCTTCATCCAAGTAGGCTTCCCACCTAACTTTGCTATTGTACGCGACTGACAATTGAATAGATATTACTACGACGATCGTGTACACGTTATCCCAGAGTTTGATGGGTCCCGTCTACTCACAAACGATACTTGTGAATTCTTACACAAAGTTCAAGATGTCACTCAAGAGATTTTCAGACTAGGATCCTCCTCTCCTGCCTCGGTGCTCCTTGACTCCGTAGATCAGTTGGAGAAAAAATCTCCCAAGGCGGACGAGAACATCCAGATGATCCGGTCAAGTCTGCCCGCAGCAGTCGACTCTTGTATCAAAGCAGCCGGTCATGAATTTGATGCTTACTGGCAAAGGCGACTTTTGAAAGCAGCATCCTTTGGAAAATCGGCTCTTGAGCTTTACAATAGCGACGAGTTTGTTGAAATGACTGAGAAGCTTCGGGTTCTCACAGCAGTCAGGGATTATCAAATCGGCCTACCATTGTCATATGAACAATATCTACGCCTCACCCCGGAGGGCCTCGTTGAACGTCTCATTAGTCGCCATGAATATCTCCTTGCAATCCGCGTATCCGATTACCTTCAAATTCCTGCCGATCGGATATATGTTCACTGGGCCAGTCAAAAGGTCCGGACATCTTCCGGAGACGATGAAGCCGTATGCAGACTCATCGTTCAACGGTTAGAAGGGAAGCCAGGTATATCCTTTGAAATTATTGCACAGACAGCCTACGATGAAGGGCGGTCCTATCTAGCTACGCAGCTTCTAAATCACGAGCCTCGGGCCGGGAAACAAGTTCCATTGTTATTGAACATGGAGGAAGACGAACTTGCGTTGGACAAAGCTATTGAAAGCGGAGATGACGACCTTGTGAACTACGTGCTTCTACACTTGAAGAGCAAACTTCCTCTGGCTAGCTTCTTCAGAATGATCAATACCCGTCCTATGGCATCCGCCCTGGTGGAAACTGCTGCGCAGGATGGAGATACGGAACTACTGAAGGACCTTTACTACCAAGATGATCGTCCTATTGACGGATCCAACGCGTTGCTGTCCGAGGCTTTACGCGAAGCGGATCCAGACCGAAAGGCCGAGAAATTGGTCCTCGCATCACGGCTACTCGCGGATTCGAAGGACCCTACAGTGGTCCTGCAGCAGAAGTTGGTTGCCGAAGCTTCCCAACTCCTCAAGGCACAAGAATCCTTGGATAAAGACCTGGCGGATCGATCAGAATTCCTAGGCCTCAGTCTTAACGAGACAGTCTACAGACTTGTTCGAGCTGGTTATGGCAAAAGAGCACACAAGATACAGAGCGAATTCAAGATGCCCGAAAAAACCTACTGGTGGTTGCGGCTTAGAGCTTTGGTCGCCAAACGTGACTGGGGCGAACTAGAGGAGATGGGAAAGAATAAGAAGTCCCCTATCGGATGGGAGGTAAGATATTTAAATCACAGGCTGTTTTTAATGATTCTCACACAAGATTGCAGCCATTCTATAACGAAGTCCTGGGCGCCGGAAACACGAAACTCGCCTCGGTATTCGTCCCCAAATGCACGACTTTGCCAGTCGCAGACCGGATTGAAATGTGGATAAAATGCGGAATGGTTGTTAAGGCGGGAGAAGAGGCACAAAAGGCAAAAGATATTAACACCCTCGAACTCCTTCGCACCAAAGCGTCCGGGCCGGCAGTTACCGAGATCGAGCGCATGATCAACCAGCTCAAACCAAGGAAATAACATTGGAAAGGGATCGTAAGTAGCGGGGCATTATGTTCATAAAATCTCATCATCTTCGTCAACAGGTGCAGGATCCGCTGCGGCCACGTTTGACGAATTTGACTCGAATGGGTTTGGTTTAACTTGCTCTGGTGCAGTGTCCTCAGCCATTTCATCGTTGCCGTCGTCATCTTCAGCATCGTCTTGCTGAAGGGCGGCAATTGCGGCTGAATTCTTGTTCAGGTCCTCCCACTCAGCCTGGTGCAGACACTTTTGTCAGCATATGTAAATTCGGTATAGATGAGAGCTAATTGAGATCCATACCCTTCGTGCTTTAACAGCCTTTCCACGGGTGACACTCTTTGACTTTTTGATTTCCAACTGGTCCATGACAGCCTCCGCTCGGTCCATTCCCTTTTGTTGTCGCAAACGCTGTGCTCTAGACATTCTCTTGTGTTTTTGTTTCTTCTGGATTCCCGACGAGGCGCGATCTGCCAATATGGAGGGACGTTGAACTGTAGGCGATTCAGCCCGAGGGGCGGAGGTAAGAGACCGGTCTACATCCAAGCTCGGAGAAGCAGCTCGGCGAGCCGCACGAGTATTGGGTGCTCTAGCTAGTAATTTTTAGAATAATTCTCCGTGATAGGAGCCAATCAAACACTGAAAGGGACAACTCACGTTTACTTTTCGCCATGGTGGGATTTGTTTTGAGCAAGATCTGTGTGGGGACTGCTATCGATAAAAGAAAATTTTCCGGGCGGCGACATGCACCTGAAGCGCAGCCCCGGACTGAAAAGCAAAAGCGTTTGTATACTCCAAACCTGTCCTTTCTCCACTTCTCACTTCATCACACTGGCTTTCTCGCCACCAGTCGTCAAATTTTCACAGCCCATGCTCACCAGGTTATCTCCCTGCTGCTGTGGCTCTTTTGGTTTCTCTGTTCCGCCATGAATGCTCGCAGAGAGGGCAACACTGTCTTCTCAACTCGCCCCATCCATTACGCAAGCTCAAACAGCCACAATGAGACAGCTCTCACGACGTTACAAAACAACCAAGCCCTAGCCTATTTCCTCCTCGCCTTCTTTTCAGTATACCTTCTTCTCGACCACTTCGGCTTTGCGCCGATCTCAATAATACAGTTCGCCTGGAACGCGCTTGTCTTTGTAACTCCCTCGTGGATCATCGTTGCATTAGATACACGCATGTCGCCTTCCGAGTCCTCTCCCACCGGTCACTCGCAGATGACATTCCAGTCCAAAAATGAGGCTATGCAGCGCATCTTTGGTCTCAACAGCACTTCCTTTCCTGTCTTCCGCCGTACACGATCTCTTTCAGGCCTAGGCGGTGCACTGCTGGGCAACAAGCAAGACACCATCCCTCCTGGTTTGGGTAACTGGGATAACTCATGCTACCAAAATAGTATCATTCAGGGGTTGGCATCTTTGAAAGCTCTCGATAACTTTTTAGAGCGGAATGTTGAGGCTCTGTCTGACAAAGGATCGCTCTCCACACACCAAGCGTTGAAAGGAATCATCGATCATTTGAATAGCGCAGAAAACTATGGTACGAAGTTATGGATTCCCGCCGACCTCAAGTCCATGAGCAGTTGGCAGCAACAAGACGCGCAAGAATATTTCTCTAAACTGGTTGACCAAATCGACATCGAGGTCCAGCATGCCTCGCGGGGGCAGACAAGAAATATGGGGTTGAAAATGGTTGGCCGAGAGGAAAATATCTTGAGAGACATTTGTGAAAACAAGGTGGAAGTTGATGGGACTATGGTCGAGAAGTCTTCTCTTCGCAATCCACTGGAAGGACTGCTTGCTCAACGAGTGGGCTGCATGAAGTGTGGCTGGACGGAAGGGTTATCACTCATCCCGTTCAACTGCCTGACCGTGCCGCTCGGTGGACAATATGAATATGATTTACGCGAGTGCTTGGATCAATACATGACACTGGAGCCAATTGAGGGGGTTGAGTGCGCCAAGTGCACGCTGTTGCACACGCAGACACAACTGAAGAATCTTCTTGGCGGCATGGCCGGCAGCGAACCATCATCCGACGATTTACAAACACCTGGTTTGTCCGATGCCGTGAGGAACTCCGCACAGACACGACTTGATTCTGTCATAACTGCTCTCCAAGAGGACGATTTCACCGAGAAGACACTATCTCAAAAATGTCATATCCCGTCCAGAAACCGTGTCTCGACAACGAAATCCAGACAAGCAGTGATTGCGCGAGCGCCGAAGTGCCTGGTTGTTCACATCAATCGAAGTCTCTTTGATGAAATGACAGGCATGCTCAAAAAGAATTATGCAGCAGTCAAGTTTCCAAAGAACATGGATTTGAACGACTGGTGTCTAGGCACCCAAACTGGTAATTCTAGTGATGCAGTAGAGGCATGGGTCACTAACCCTTCCGAATCTATGCTTCCATCGCCTAAAAAAGTCATCCATCTCCCCAGCCGACACTATGAACTCCGATCTGTCATAACACACTACGGCCGACACGAAAACGGCCATTACATATGTTATCGCAAGTACTCCACTGCTGACTTTCCGGCCTCGGTTCCCGATGAGATTCTCCAAGCGGAAGGGGACAAGGACAAGCCAGAACGCTGGTACCGACTGAGTGACGACGATGTGCAAATGGTCAGCGAGGGACACGTGATGTCTCAGGGAGGCGCTTTCATGCTCTTCTATGAAGCCGTTGAGAACCCTCTTGCCACCGAGCCTGAAATTCAATCACCAGAGTTTGTTCCCAACGAGACAGCCGAGTCAGTCTCAAACTTCACCATGTCCGAGAATATGTCCGTTACTACTACCGTCACGGATGCTGATTCTAACACATCTCGTGCAACAAGCGTCTCGGCTCCTGATGATACGGATTTGCACGCTGATGGCCCCAAAGCACCCATTCCCCCGCTCAAAGCCTCGAGTACACTGGATATCAAATCACAGAATTCGGTGGAAGACTTGGGCTCCCCTTCCATGGTCACTGCATCATGATTGGTTTACGCCTATACAAATTTCTTTTAACTTTTCTTTCCTCACTAGCGATGCCGCAATGTGCGGTCAGTCACTGCATCATGATGATACCCGAGGCACATTGAATTTAACTGGGGCGTTGATATGTATTTATTGGAACCTTTTGACCTTTTTTCCTTTATTGGCGTATTCTATGCATAGAAAGGTAATCTGTTTGGCCATTATGGCCTTGAATAAGCTCTTTGACAAAACCATAGCAGTCTGCGAAGAGAATGGGGCGGTTTATCTTGTATATTCCCTGCTTGGATGCAAGTGTAGTAATGCATTTCGAAGACTCAAGTGCTCTATCCCTGTATAACGGGGTATAAGGCTCACCCCATGCCAATGCACTATCAATTCAAACATTTTCAGACCCGATGAGCGCCTTATTCAAACCGCCTTGGTTATCGCTTGTATCAGATGTTAATTAGGACAATGAAAACACTTTTAAAAATACTTTCAGGAAGATTTCATAAATTTTCTCGGAGGTAATAACTTCCTATACGTGAATTCTCTCTTCTCAAGGTTCCAAGCCCCAATGAGCACTTGAGATCTAATACTAACATTTCAAGCGCTGGGATATGTGTTATTACTAGTAGCAGGGAGCCGTTATTGATTCTCCAGGTAGTACTCCTATAAAAGTTCAATGTTTTCTGCCACTTCACATCATGATGATAATTTGTGTTTGTATTTGGGATGATTCTGATGAGTTTTCAAGTTCTATATACGAGCCATACCAGCATAATGAGCGTCGATCTTTATCGGTTCCAAATCCTCCTTAACAGAACCCATACCCGCATGGCGAATTTCCTCTTTGCATCCTTTATCTCCCCATCAGAATTGTCCCTCTTTGTTTAAGTCCAGTCATCAAAAGGTCTGCAATGGTCTGTATATACCTGTACGTTGCTGGCTGGGGGTCTTTGGGCTTTTTAGGACAATAAAAATAAAAATTGAGGCGAATAAATCAGCACATGTGGCGTAAACGAATATACGGGCATAGTTCATGAAGAACCTGACTCTTCTATTTATGTAAAAATAGACAGGCTGAGTATATTGACCGAGTATTTAATGCAAAAGAGACTTGAAAATCAGAAGAATGCCGTACTTCCAGCTCAAATAATTAGCAAAGAATGATGGGCTTTTGAGAGACTTGGTAGCACCAGATGATTTTTGAGCATTTAGGCGTCTCCATGAATCTTCATCTCGAGATGAGCTAATAATCAGCTTTGCACAATGAAGTCCAATAGTCTGTAGGCTTTGTATTGCGCAGAGAATCAATAGACCACAAATGGTGGGAGCAGTCACAGGTGCATTCGGTGACCAGTAGTGTCTGCCGTGGAAATATGAACTAAAAACCACGTGTTGTAAAAGTCGCCCGGTAAAGGATTCCAAGAAGGGGCTAAGCAAGTGACAAATGCCATTTTAAACTGACATTAGGATGGCTGAAATTCATTTGTTCGACCATAGGACTTTGTGCGACGGGAATGATCACTAAGAACTAGAGAACAGCTATGCCAGCCAATGCCTAAATGAATGACATAGCACGTCTCACGGACCTGCTTACGTGCCACTGACTGGGCTATTTCACACATGGAGGAATCGAGCTGTCAGATAGATCATCATCGTTAATGTGGTATTTAGTGGGTTCGAACCCCAGGACGGAAGATCTCGAAGGTTATCCCTGGAACACTATACTGCAAGCAAAGGTTGTTTCAGCAGCGCAAATACAAGGGCCAATGGGGATATTAAATTAACATATGCCGGGCAGTACTAGACTTCCAACCCCCCCCCCCCAAGGTCCCGTCTTCAAACCTTTGCGGCGGGGCATAATCAAAGGTTCCAAACTGGTTGCTATTGTCTGTGAAAAGTATTGAAGTCGCCCCATAGCAAATAATGAGAAATATCGCCGAAATGCTGTTCACATACCAACTGTTAGGTCGAGAGCGTTCCGAACTAGTGTTTAAGCGAATACTGGTATTGAACACAAGACGATTCTCCTGAAAGAGGGCCCAGCAAAGAGAGAGTGCATACACAAATGCCACGCTATCCAGACACTGCGTGAGGAGTATATTAATCATGAAGGATAACCCTTCGCGGGATATGCCTGGGGGCAAGCGATGGTCCCCGTGTAATGGGTCCGAGGATCTAGCCCGGAAGATGGTACCACATATGCACATACACAGGCTAGAGAGCAGGAAATTCCCAATACTATTGCGATAAGACACTGTGTTCTCGTACTAGACTCAATGTCTTTGGGGTATTGGGGGGGGGGCGGCAGTTTGTCTTGAGGCTTGGTTCTACTTGAGACATGCCAGTGAGCACTTGAGTCAGAGGCACGCGTTGGGCCTCTTCATATGTGTGGCTGACCTCATCTGTGACAAACGAAGGAAATGAAACACATGCGGTTCTCCTCTCCGAGGGTCTATTCCGAGATGGTGTGGGGTGATCAGCCTAATATTTGAACATCAATTCAAATATATGTGGTTCTAGATTATACTAGTATGGGGAGTCGAAATTTATCTACGGGTCTTTTTACGATCAAAGTGGGGGCTGCAAGTTCACATCCATCTTGTTCATAATCAGAATTGTTATTGCAAAGAAGTGCATAGTATCTCGTCGCCATCATGTCGCTTCAAGTCTGGACATTGGAGTTGTAGACGCAAACTTATAATAGACACTGTATACCAGCAGCTGAGTGAATATGGGGGCTAAATTTTGAATCTTATTTAAGTGCGTAGTGGCTATTTCAAAAGCGTCTTGCGGCTTAAACTGGGCACTGGAATAAGCAAACATTCCGCAACGAAGCCTTGGCTGCAACATGTTTGAGGGCCAAGAGGAGTTAATTACGGGGCAGGTACTGATCACCACTGCATACTACCTAGCCATGTTCGGGTGTAGGTCGCGGACCGTGCGACAAATCAGCACTCAAGAGCAGGGGGGCATATTTAATTCGAGGCTGTACTTGCATTGAAAGCGAAATTCAAAATTTCCAGCCTCGGAGGGTTAATCTACATATAGGTAGCTGTCCTGATAAGCTCCCTGGCAATGTCCCATAAGTCCCATATACTAGTGATCATGGGGCGTGCTGGGCCTGTATGAGCGCTCTTTCGCCGTCTAGACTGCTATTCTATATGCTATGCTTTGGGAAAATACCCCTGTGCCAAGTTGGAGATCTTCTTGGTGGTTTGCATGGCGGTCTGCATTGGCTTTTTTATGGGTCTTGTTGGGAGTTCGCGGTCTTTGAAGTATTGGTGTATTAGGTCGCAATAAGCTTCACTTATTCAAGGGAGGTAATGATTTTGAAGTTGATAGAAAATAGAGCAGAGTTGTGTGTTGAGTTGAATACTATGGTAGACCCAGTGAAGAATCTCTTTTAAAAAGTATTTGAAGAACATTTGAAGCGGAATTGGAGGTACCGACACTATACAATTCCGAATCCTTGATATTCAAATGTTCTTCAATTGTTCTTCACATATTATGATTGATGCTGCATGACATCAATTACTAGTAGTACTACGTTCTAATTTGAATATGAAGTTTACCTACTATGAGTACCTACATCATTGTCTCCCACTTATTTTCCTATTGAATCTCCTCTCTATCTTAGAAGAGCTACTATCTACGGGATCCTGAACTCTAACCATGGTTGGACGATTAAGATAGCCAAGTCAAGAAAAGTCGGCGATCGAATGAAAGAGTCATAATTCGTTTGTGACGAGCTAGCAACATTCAACTTAATCCTTTCCGATACTCCAGAATATTCAATATTATTACTCAACTTATCACAATACAGTCTGTGCGAAACCTTGAATGTTACGTGTTCCAGCCATAACGATCAGAAGTACGAAGAACACAATGATTTAAATTGCACCTCCACGGACAATCATTACATATGTGAGCTTTCAAAAAATCCCCTATTTGACTCAGATCTCCCTCTAATCCTCAACTGATTGATACCTAAAGACAAGCAAATGACAGCCAATATTTACATGACACTATACGAGATACTATCATCCAGCAAGAAGTACTGGACCATGGAGCACTTGGTTTCAATCATGATGTTCAATGTTCAATGTTCCCAACGGAAGAACGACCTATAAAATATCGACGATCTCGGTTTTTATACCCTGGCCTCTATATCTCAATAATGGAACATTTGAAGACCATTCTCATTTCAAAGTTTCTCGGCCTTCTCCTTGTCAAAGGGACGCCCTAATGGGAACCTTGGAATATGCTGCATCCGTCCTATATACATCATAATGGAGAGACCACTTCAATGGTTATCGAGAATATTTCGCGACATGCCAAAAACCAACTTGAAGCTAGTACGACATCGAATACCTACTGTGGAGTGTGTTCCTCGACCTCCGAAGTTAGTGCGAAATGATACTTCATTTACAGTACACGGACTGTTTTACTATAGGTGAATAGCTTTTTAATTAACCGCCATGAACAAGTAATATAATTCTTAAATAAATTGAAGTAGATACAGGGTGATGTTGGTGAGAGTTCCCCCATACTATTCAATTGAGCCAGTTTGAACCATCAAACACATGTGCACCGCAGCACCTGCTAATAATCCTCCCCGACACATGTTGTTCTATCGAAGAGTACAAAAGGTATATTCTCTTATAAAGGAAGTGCTTGAAAAGTACAAAGCTGCTATGATGTCGAAGTAAAGATTTTCCGTGCATGTGTCAATTTGGCCGATTGGCTTGTCTTCCAGTGACGAGCTCGCATGTCCCAGCGTGGATTTTCATAATCTTCACCATACTCTTCAAACCAGTTCACTTGGACCATCACATATTGCCCCACCTGCTAATGTACTACTTCCCGAGATACCTGCAGTATCATCATCGTGGAAAGAAAGATCATTTCTCTTAATTGCAATACTCGATAAGCAGAATATTGGCGTCGAAGTGACCGTCCAAGTGTCAATTTGGCTGATTGGCGCAATATCAACAGCCGTGGTGAGATATGCCCATGTGTCCCAGCGTGGCTGCTCATAAGCCTCATCATACTCTTCAAATCAGTCACTTCAACCGTCGCATGTTGCCCGCCTGCTGATAACCCTTCCCGACTCATAAGCAGTGCCATTATCGTGCCAGTGGGAAGAAAGATTGCTTTCAACTGTTCCTTATGGAAGTACTTGATATGGAGTTTGCTAGAGTCGAAGTAAGGGTTCTTCGTACAAATGTCAATTTGGCCGATTGTCTTAATATTTAGAGATGCAAACTATGGATCCATGTATCCCATGGCATTCGAAGTAATAGTAGCGTGGACTGCGCTTTGTGGGCATCATACATCTACAAGACTTTCGAAATTTCATGTTGGTGATATCCATAGATATTCAAAATGAGGTCTCCAGTCGAATTCGTCAATATTGTCCGATTCAGGCCTCTGATCGTAATGCGCCAATACATGCTGTTGTTTTGGGTTCGAATATTTGAAGGGTTCGAGACTTTTGAGGCTGATTTAGGACTTTCCCGGATTTTCAGAATAGGTTGAATTGGTTATATGCCATCGAATACGACGGGGTATATATAAAATATACAGATACCCAGGTGTAGTAGTAGCAAGTAGGACTCGGAGGTGTAGCACTGGGGTAGTGGGATTGGCAAGTGTAGGAAGTGTAGGAGGAAACCTTGGAAGGAAGGTAGATAGGTAGGTAGGCTTTTATAGATTCAGGGCTGCTGTGGTGGTCTGATGACGGGATCTGGGATGTCTATGTTTTGTCTTCCATATTTGATATAGGTCTATATAGCTTCATCAGATACTAGTAGAATATCATCCTTCCTATATCTCTCTGCATATATGTATACGTGTATAGCTGATTCTGAAATTCCAGCCAATCGCATATCCATATCGATCTGGATGGCTAGAAAATGCAGGGTCATAAACAAGATCTTTTTATAAGACCATGATTGAAATATCTTTTGAAATGTTATTCCAAATATCTTTCGAACTCCTTATAGAAACACGTTACAGAGCCGTAGTCAAGCCATCTGGATAAGGTATCTATCCCTATACTAACGCTGTAGCATAGGGTGATTGCAATACCCGTCGTAACCAAAACTAAAGCGGGGCTCATTTATTCGAAACATAAATCCTTAAAACTTGGCGGAAAAAATTGAGATTAATCAGGTTGGCAAAACGCCATCTTGATAAGATTAGCGAAAGGTATTTAAGAGCAGTCGAAGGAAAGTTCCTAGTTTGCCAGATATCACCATCATGCACAAGACTGCTAAAGGGGTATATGGACCGACCCATGAAGCGAGAGAAAGGGAACGCCGAATTGCCATGTTCAATCAAATTGGACGATATGGGTAATAAAATGAGGAGGATGTGCATGCGAAGAAGAATAAAAATAAGAATAAACGTAAAAAATAAAATAAAATAAAAGAACGCTTTGATGAATGCAGATGTACCATGTATTGACCCGGATTGGCGGGTCAAACCGAAATGTTCATTGAAGAAAATGCTGATATTTGTTGAATATTCATGGTTTAGGTACGACTAGCGCATCCCTGCACGACCGTCGAAGGCTAGAGGCCCTGAATCGTTTCGTGGGGTGAGTGGGTTGTCGTCTGATGTTTCTGAGCGGTTTGGTGTGTCGACGCGGAGGTGGGAATTGGCTGGGACATTTAGTGGTTGGGTTGGTTGCCATCCGGGGATATTTGCGATGGCACTTCGGGCGAGGTCTTCGTTGCTGCCGTTTGGTGCGGGGGAGTCTGTGCTTCTACTATCTTCGGATTCCGGGTCGGGGCGCTGGTCATCTTGTAGATGGAGGTTTTCGACATCTGTTACTAGGTCTGGTTCCTCGGAGGTTGTTTCTCGTTGGTCGTCGCCGAGATTCGTGGATCCATTAGTAGCAACGGTATTGGACAATTGTGGTTCGGAACGAGACTCTTCTGTGTTTGCTTGCTCGGCTGGTGCGGGATTTTCGTTTTCTTCCTTTTTCTCAGCCTCGTAATCATTTGTGTCATCGACTTCTGCGCTTAGATCCGTGAATGCACGACAATTGGGGCATTGGAACATTGGGTAGTCGGGGGAATGAAGAAGACGGCTAATGCATTTGTAATGCCAAACGTGGGCGCAAGCTGCCATGAACAGACATTGGTATGGCCGCTGGAGGTTAAAGTCAGCATTATGATCATCTATATTGGAGAGTAGAGAGACAAACCAAGACAGAGCCAAGGCAAATGGAACATTCCCGGCATCCAGAATAATCCGAGGTTTCTCCCTTGCCCAGATTTTTGATCAGACTTTCCGTGTTTTTACTAGTAGAGGGGTTAGTGTGTGTGTCCTGGGAGATGTCATTTCAGATGAGGGTCATACTTGAACTCATTTGGCTGCTGTTGCCATGAGCGATTACACTCGATACGAATTCGTACGCAGCGGAAGATCATCTCCTCGCCACCTCGAAAATCAATTCCCAGTTGCACAATATCGCCATCTTTGACAGAATAAAGACGAGAGACCATATTAGGCTGACTCAAACGCATGTGATTCAAGAAAGTGCCCGAGGAACTGCCAACATCCTTGACATGCCACTGTCCATTGATGTACATGAACTCGCAATGCTTGCGGCTAACGACCTTGGATTTGAAACCGACGGGGGCATCTGATGGCTCGGTGGGGTTGGGAATGGGGATTCCATCCCGCTCAGAGTACCGCCCGACTCTCACTACACAACTCTCAGATGGTAAAGTGCGCGTAATGGGAACAAAGGGTAGTGATGGGCGTGAACTTTGGAAGTTATCTTGATAGGGGAAGAAGCGAATGGTGGCTTTCTGCGCTGGTTTTGGCCGAGTTTCAGAATCAGGAGCGCTTGTGCTCGTGAGATCGACTTCCCCGTTCGCCTCATTCGATACCTCTGTTGGGGGAGTGGGAATATTTGCCGGAGCCGATGTAGGTGCTACTGCTGCTGCTGATGCTGATGCTGCTGGCACTACTGGGACTGGTGGTGGAGTGGGTTGTGCTCGTGACTCTGGGGTCACGGTACGACCTGGTCGAGCCGCCCGACCAGAGACAGCCGAGACGCTACGCAGACGGGCCATATTGGATGGAATGGACCTCGAGTCGGTCGCGGGCGAGGATGAATCGGGGGATGAGGCTTCGAGGTCGGGGGCACGATGACTGGCGGGTGCGGTGGTATAGCGGGACAAAGGTGACTGGTCACTATCGGGACAAAACAGAAAATCCCCTTGCGCTGGAGCCTGTGGGCAATCGCCCGAGGTCGCTAGCCAGGGAATTCGATTGCTCAAGGATTGGCGACGGGTGCGTTGCCCACTCGGGGAAGCGAGATTTGAAGTGTAGGCGCGAAGCTGGCTGAAGCGGCGGAGACGCCCCGGGCGAGAGGAATCGGGCAGAGTGGAGGCGGTGGCGGTTGTAGAAGTAGACAAAGTCGACATGACTCTCTCTTCCTCGCAGGACAATTTGAGTAAATGTGCGACGAGTGTTTCACGATGATCCTCTTTGGTTCCGTTTCTAAATTCGGAAGTCTTCTGGATTTCTCTCTCTCTCTCTCTCTTTTCAAGGCATCCACTGGAGATTGGGGGCTGTCGAGAGGGGACGCAGGTACGTCAGAGGAGGGATCGACAAGAGTAAGGAATAAGCGGCTCTAAAGATAAGCCATGGTCTGCGGAAGGGAAATAGTAAGATAGAAAAAAAATAAAAGAATCAGCGAACAGGCGCAGATGGAGTCGAGACAAGTGGTAGTCGTAGTGAGGGGGAGAAGAAAGAAACGAGGCTTGACGACCAGGTACTGCGCGGCGTTGATTTCTTGGAACGACCCAAGAAGAGAGAGCCCAGAGATTTTTAATATAACATCATTCCCAACGCTGGATGGGCCCACCTGAACTTGAAAGGAAGTACGAGTCTTTTAACACTAATGCAGCCGCCTCTCGGTGATTCTTGCCTGGTCGATCTTGTCATTTGCCTCGAAACTTTTCCCGTTCAAGTGACTGATGACTGGCAGAGACTGACAGACAAAGACTAAGCTACAGTAAGACTAAGATTCAAAATGGACAAATTGGAGTGACCAGCCACTCTTTTTTGCGGGGAAAAGGCTTTGCGTTTACATTTAACCGATGGCGAATGCGATCTGTGATTAATCTAGTGCAGGAGAGTATAGAGGATACAGCTCTAGAGGGTACAGTCATATAGTCATCTAGTCTGGCTATGGATCTCATCAACACTGGCCGACACCACCACCCTCCTGTCGATAGAATGTGATCACACATCCCCACGATCGGGTGACATTCATGCCTCCCACGAGGCCCATCACAAGGCAAAATGCGAGCGGGTCATCATTGGACCCGCGCAGCACAGACCCACCGCGGCTGGTCATGAACAGCCGAGTGGCAAAGACAGTCGTTTGTGTACATAGACGGCAGATAGACTGCAGATTCTAATATAAAGGGTCAGTGTTGAGTATAAAAATGGGGTTGACCACCAATCTGAACACGCAGTACGATAGATCTTGATCCTTGGTTCTATCGTGGGTTCTGTCGTATGCTGATCGGGAGTATACTGTATGGGCCGATTCCCATAGAGACGCTAGATAAGACTAGTCGGTGAGTATGGAGTAATGTATTGAGATAACAAAATCAAGAGTTGCGGAGTTGATCGATCTGGTGTGAGCATCGGAATATAATCGTCTCTGCGCCTGCTACTCTGGTCGTATCTCGACAGGTACAGTGCAGCCCTGGAGTGCAGCTGAATGACATGATGGGTCTAATGCAAAGCCGTGATTCCCATTGGTGGCAGCTGCGGATCATGGAGCTTTGAGCTTGGAATCCTGGAGGACGGGAGAGTCTGCAGAGGAGAAGCATGAAAAGAAAGAACAATAACCGCAAAGAATAGAAACATAAATCTGCAATAGTTTCTGTATATCAGTAGAACTCGTGATCTGGTGGACACGGGTGCCTGTTGAGGGGGAAGTCTGAAGTAGTGAAAGTGCCAAAAGCTCCTGCGCATCTTCCTCCCCTCCTTCTCTCTCTCTCTTCCCCCCCATCGGCTTTTCCCTTTCTTCCCTTCCTCGTGTCGGGTCAACTCCCTCCTAGCAAGACACTCCTCTGTTCGTTCCCCCGATCAGATCAAAATCGAGACGTTATCACGCGCCGCCATCTGTGTTCCCATCCCGAAAATTAAAAAAAAAAAGCGTGCGCATGCTGCACTCCCCAGCCACCTCTTGAAGAACCCCCCTCGAGCATCTTTGGGCTCCCCCCCCCGCACACGGTCCAACTATCCCAATCTTTCCTGTAGACGGCACGCCCTGATGCGGGCCTGTTGAAAGGAGGCATGAGTGGATTCGCGACCACCTGTTTGTCGTGCCTGTCGGCAGTCGACCGATGGTGTCATATCACCGCTTGTCTCGGGGCTGGCCGTTCCCGAGATGGCATCTACGAAACCACCTTGGCCGACAATGAACGGGAGGCAGTTTCAGACTTATTAGCATACCTAGAAAACGTATGTGTTGTGTCCCTGGGATAGATTTGCGGGTCGAATGCCCCTCGCCGACCGAAGGTCGCCTCCAATCTTGCATCTCGCGAGCTATAGCTAACCGTTCCGTCTGACCCCCTGTACAGCGCGCCGAAACAGATTTTTTCACAGGAGAACCGCTACGAGCGTTAAGCACCTTGGTATACTCCGATAACATCGATCTACAACGAAGTGCGAGCTTGACGTTCGCCGAAATCACAGAGCGAGGTACGCGATGACGCAAATTCTTGACCCTGACGCAATCCGACTAACCCGCTGATCATCCAGATGTCCGCGAGGTCGATCGTGATACCCTCGAACCTATTTTATTTCTACTGCAAAGCTCCGATCTCGAGGTCCAGCGAGCTGCGAGTGCAGCCCTGGGCAATCTTGCTGTCAATGGTTCGTCATGTCCCCCGAATTTCATGCTGATCCTGTCGCTGACCAACTATAGGTGAAAACAAGGTCTTGATTGTCGCCCTCGGAGGGCTGGCCCCTCTGATCCGCCAGATGATGTCGCCAAATGTTGAGGTGCAATGCAATGCCGTCGGATGCATAACCAATCTAGCTACACATGAAGAGAACAAAGCCAAGATCGCTCGATCGGGGGCACTGGGACCACTGATCCGGCTGGCCAAGTCTAAAGATATGCGCGTTCAACGTAATGCGACTGGTGCACTGCTCAATATGACACATTCCGGTAAGCTTCCCAGATCTTCCGACCTACAGGGCTGGACGATGCTGACCAAATTTACAGATGACAACCGACAACAACTTGTTAACGCTGGCGCTATTCCTGTTCTCGTTCACCTCCTCTCATCCCCCGACGTCGATGTTCAATACTACTGTACAACCGCTCTGAGCAATATAGCTGTCGATTCTACCAACCGCAAACGATTGGCCCAAACCGAGTCCCGTCTTGTCCAATCATTGGTTCATCTCATGGACTCGTCTACTCCCAAGGTCCAGTGCCAAGCTGCTCTTGCCCTCCGCAACTTGGCCTCAGACGAGAAATATCAATTGGAGATCGTCCGGGCTAAGGGTCTTTCCCCTCTGCTGCGACTCCTTCAATCTTCCTATTTACCTTTGATCCTCTCCGCCGTCGCCTGCATCCGCAATATATCCATCCACCCCCTCAACGAGTCACCTATCATTGAAGCAGGCTTCCTCAAGCCCCTCGTCGATTTACTAGGCACCACAGACAACGAGGAGATCCAATGTCATGCTATTTCTACGCTGCGTAACCTTGCAGCCAGCTCCGATCGCAATAAGGAATTGGTCTTGCAGGCTGGTGCTGTCCAGAAATGCAAAGACCTGGTCCTTCGCGTCCCACTTACCGTTCAATCTGAAATGACTGCTGCGGTTGCCGTGCTGGCTCTCAGCGATGAGCTGAAGCCTCACCTTCTCAATCTTGGTGTATTTGATGTCTTGATTCCTTTGACCAACTCTGAAAGTGTTGAGGTTCAAGGAAACAGTGCTGCTGCGCTGGGCAATCTCTCTTCTAAAGGTATGTTCTTGTACAAGTCATCAGATTTGATCTGCTATCTATCTCCTTTCGTCCTTTATTCTTCATCTTCCTTTTTGCTCTCTTTTCATCTACATGTACTAATTGCCAATGCAGTGGGCGACTACTCCATCTTTGTTCGTAACTGGATAGAACCAAATGGCGGTATCCATGGCTACCTTCAACGATTCCTTGCAAGCGGCGACCCGACATTCCAGCACATTGCGATCTGGACTCTCCTTCAGCTAGTAGAGTCTGGCGACAAGAGCCTCGTCGGGTACATATCCAAATCAGACGACATTACACAGATGGTGAAGTCCATTTCAGACAAGAATATCGAGTCTGACGAAGAAGATGGCGAAGACGGCGAGGGAGAAGTAATCACGCTCGCCCGCCGGTGCTTGGAGCTACTAGGCTCCGGTCCCAAGCAAACTCTAGTTGAAGCATAGGCTTCAGCCTCTACATTCTAACGTGCGCTAGTCCTCTATTTCGGTCTTTCACTGTTTGACCTTTCCCTCTCTTACATGACTCTCCCCGTTGTTCCCCTGGGTGTTAGTACGGGCATTGGATTCTTTTGATCTGGTTATTCTGTTTCTTGACAGCGGGCATCTGGAGTGATAAGGGCCTTTTTGTTATTTCTCCATTCCCTTTCCTTCATGTCCCTCATATTTGGGTCGGTGCTCTTGAGTCTTAAATGTTGCTACGCATACACCTGTATTCATGCTAGATATGGATTTCATAATTAAATCGTCTGAAGCATGTCCTCAGATCCAGTCCAGTAATCACTGAAATGAAGGAATTCTTTTCCTTTATATATTACGTACGCAGTAGATGAAATTAATGATAAAGTGGCGTGGACCCAGCTAAGGGCACGAACCACGATCGGTGTATTGTTGAGACTACCTAGTATATCAAACTAGATATGAACTTTGTGGCTAGGCTCATGCCTTCAAACCCGGAAGACAAAACCCTCCAGCAGACAAATAATTTCCCGCACACAGCAAAATACATCGGATTCGAGAGACATTCTTAAATAGCAAGACGCTCGACCTTGACCTTGAGCTGGCGGATCTGAGCAGCAAGATCACTAGCATCGTTGGAGTTGATGCTAGCAGCAATGATAGGACGGCTAACACCACAGGCACGGCCAAGGGCAATCTTGCTAGGAACGAAGACGTAGGGAACGTTCTTGTCCTCACAGAGAAGAGGCAGATGCATAACGATAGCGAGAGGAGTAGTGTCACCAGCCATAACAATCAGCTCAGCAACTCCACGGTTGACACACTTGGTGGCTAGACAATCAGTTAGTATAATCATAACCCATGTCACAATACAAAGTCACTTACCCTCGTTAGCACCCTTCTTGACCTGACGCGAGTGAGTACCCTGCTGAAGGATATCGAGAAGCTCCTGGGTCAGAGCCTCGTCGGCCATGGGCCAGGCAGCGTTTTCGGAGTCCATTATTTCGATTTGAAAGAGGTTTTGAGACAGGCTCCCCAGGTGTTAAGGATCACGGCCAGAAAGAAAAAAAAAAATTGGAGGAAGTGAGGTTATCTAATCGAAAATTGAAGCCGCGGAAAATTTCACCAAATGTTCGATTTCACGTGATGTGCCGCTTTTACAGCTCCACACCGCCTTCTTGATTCCGTGGCACTATGTGGGGCTACTTATGCAGGCGGTGAAACCTATTTCCGGGCATAGCTCTAGCAGCAAAAAATTGCTTTTTGATTTGAGCACTTCATTTTCACTCCACTTCGCAGCATACAATGTCTTCTCTTCCACAAGTAGCTATCCCAGGTCAAAGCCTGGGATCCGCATCAAAGTACACCGCTGGACCAGGCACACATATTCAACAATCAAATATTTACGCCTCAATCGCCGGTCCTGTCGTCGTTGATCCGGCAAACGCCAGCAATACAAAATCAACACTCCGAGTCTCACGAACAATCCCTGCAAAACCTCACCTCGCTACATCTTCAAAATCATCCCGCTACAATACCCTGCCTGCAGTGAACTCCATCGTTCTCGCCCGCGTAACCCGCGTCCAGAAACGCCAAGCAACAGTTTCCATCCTTGTCGTTTTAGATGAAAACGCACTTGATCCTTCCTCTGTCCCTGCCTCTGATAATGATAATGTCGCTTCTATCTTGACTTCGGCGGCCAATCCGGAGAATCATAGTACGACTGATGAGCTGCGGTTCCAGGCGCTGATCCGGAAGGAGGATGTTAGGGCTGTTGAGAAGGATCGTGTTGTTATGGATGAGATGTTTCGGGTCGGTGATATTGTACGGGGCTCGGTGATTTCGCTGGGTGATCAGGCTTTCTATTATATTGGGACTTCGAGGAATGATCTTGGTGTTGTTATGGCTAGGAGTGAGGCGGGGAATATGATGTTTCCTGTTAGTTGGAAGGAGATGAGGGATCCTATTACCAATGTCGCTGAGCAGAGGAAGGTTGCGAGACCTTATTGAGTTGCTTGGCTGTGGTTTATTTCAGCTATGGTGCCACTGAGTAGCATCAGTGGTAAGAATACTTCGACCTTTACGCCCTACACAGCAGTGTGGAATTGAATATGACCTTGGATCTGGGATCCTATCTGGATACTTTTCAGAGCATGCGCTAGGTCCACATAATGGTCACATTTCTGCGAGTGCATCCTCTATAAACGCCTTACGAGGATCTTGAGTGCATGACGTCCCGGCTTGTTTCGGCCATACACCTATCTGTTGATCTTGTCACGCCAACTACTCAAGTATATGGTGACATGCATGTACCATCTACAGCGGATATCAATATCCCTCCCACTTATGATACCCATCAATTACGAATGAAAAGACATTTCATGACTTCGGGTTTCCCGTTACTGACCTCTTCATAGTCTTAGTTATACACTTACAAGGACAAGCTGACCACAGCTCATCCTGCGTAGACTACAATCCTCCTTAGTATACACGGTCGAGACCATTCCATGTCGGGCTGTGTTTGTCAATGGAGGGATATTGACGGTTTTCTTCGGATCGCGCGGGACTCTCATCCTAGCGAACCAACCCTCTACTACTTCTGATTCTACATAATCAGAAAGTGTATCTCGGGATGGTTACATACGTACCAGCACCAGTAGCATTGTTAAACTATTGAATGTATTCAGTACATATGCATCTAAATGAAACAAATCAACCTATTTCTTCAACGTCTTCTGTTTCTCCGCATCAATCAACTTCCGTCCCTGAACAACAAGTCCCTTTCGACTCCGTACAGTATCCATGTACCTCTTCGCGACATTCTCCTTATCAGCCAGTTCACCCAGATCCTCCAGCTCCTCTTCTGTAGCGGGAACCCAGAACGGATCCTCGTCTAAAGCCTCGAAACCCGCAAAGATAAGTTGTGGTTGCGCGGCGCCGGAGGTCCGCTTACGGATCTCCTCGGCGAATCCAAAGGATTCAGCAACGGGCATGAGAGCAATAATTGTGAAGAAGGGCGTTCCTTCTTTCATTATTTCGGATAGGATACGTCCGCGGCGACGGGTAATAACACCGTATACACGGCCAAGGACCTCGGCTGGAAGATGTTAGATTATATTTTTGATTCAAGTTGGGGGACGTAAAAACTTACTCGTTGCTTGAATCTCACAGCTGTACATTGCTAGCATGATTCGTGGACTCCAGTCTAGGAATCCTTGTGTGATTCCCTCACGGACGAGTCTGATTGCGTCTCCTGTTAGTCGGCCCATGTCTAGTTCGTCGTTGGCGGCTTGGACGGAGATGTCTTCGAGGAAGACGGCGACGCCTTGCATTGGCTCTTGACATAGTGGTCCTTGGCCTGTGGCGAGCTGGAAGGCATAGGCGATTTTGTCGTTGAAGTCGCGGACTAGTAGGGCTTGCTGGGTATTCGAGTCTTCGGATGTGGCTTGCTTAGGCTCATTGAGGAGGCTTTTATGATATTAGCATTCAATTTTATGAGAGCTTTCTGGTGTGATGTACTCACAATTTCTCGCATGTGTTGACAGTAGTAGCATCAACGAGGATGTTAGGTCCGATTCGTCGGGGTCCGAATGCGGTGATTCTGTCTACTACGTTTTTCCATAGTTCCTTATCTTCTTTGACTTCCTCGTTGAATACCTTGTTCAGTTCCTCGCGGAACTCGTTCAAAGAAATCACGGCACCCTCGCGGGCTTCATCGGCTGCATCAACTTCTGTAGAATCAGCTGGTTGGGCGGTGGTGTCGTCTGATTTTCCTTCGGCGCGTTTCTGTGATTGGAGCTGTTTGATAGTACCGCCCTGCTTGATAAGGAACTCGGTTACTGCTTCAGGTAGTGGCACGACTCGCAGGCGGAGCGTCATTTGTTTCGAGGGGGAAACTGTTAGAACGGCTCCACGACCAAGCTCGGGGTTCTTTGCTGGTGCCATTTCTGCGGCGTTGACAATGGTTTCACGGTATGGGACAATGGCCTCGCCAGTTTGGATATCACATTTAGCGAATCGTTCACGGAGATCCTTTACACAGCGTTCGAGATGCAACTCGCCAGCTGTGAGAATGACATGTTCACCGCTAGGAAGAACTTCGTACAGAGCACAGGGGTCACTTTGTTCAAGGAGACGAAGGCCAGTGACCATTTTACCTAGATCGGCTGGGTTGACTGGTTCCAGGGCAACGCGCACGATGGGTGGAGTGTTGAGCGAGACGCCGGCCAAGTTGACACTTCCCTCCAATTGACTACATAGTGTTCCTGTCTTGAGCACATATCCTGCAAGACCTCCAATTCCAAAAACTACACCAGCCGGTACGGACTGCAGTGGTTCAAGGCTTCGACCCATGAGCAGATAGAGGTCTGTAACGGTGACCTTCTTAGGTTCCGGGCTGGCGTGTGGATTGGCAGGTGAGAATTTTGGAGGGAGTACATAGATCGAATCACCAACTGAGAGTGTTCCTGAGTACAGTCGAGCAAATCCAATCAGATGATCGGGGTCTTCTTTCTCTGCAGGCTCCTCGGTCTCATCCGTCTCCCTTATCAAGGAAGTATTTTCGAATGCAGATGTGATCCGCTCAAAGTCATCTTCCTGTCCTGAGCTGGCTTCAGCTTGCATCTTTGCGATTTCCTCGCGCTTGCGACGGGCTATTTCCCGGGCTTCATCTGCAGACATTGTCGTGCCGGTTCGTTTCTTGCTGGATGTCAATTCACTCTCGGGGATCGCTACCATTTTGCTGACGTATGCAACGACTGGCTCTTCGGGGCCAGTCTTGAAGTTGACCATGGCTTCTTTGACATTTTCGGCGATTTGGTCGGAGCCAGGAGAGGATTCGATCATCTCTGGTAGACGGGTAGATTGGGCAGTTTGGGGGCTGGGGAGATACTCGATCACAGATACCAGGACTGCGGTTGATAGAGGGAGCCATGATGAGAAGAGTGTCGTCATGATGTTCTTTGGGTCGCGAGAGCGGAGAACATAAGGTGGGATTGTGATATTCAATGACTTGGTGATCTTCTCCAGAAGAACAGGGTCACTAAATATACCTAGTTAGTGAGATATTCCTGCAAATCCATAATAGAAGACATATTATACCCTTTTCCTTTTCCACCGCCAGTTGTCGCCTCATAAGCAGCCCAGATACTGTCAAGGACCAATTGCACAAACATAGGTTTCAGAGCCCGGCCCTTCAAATGCTTCTGTCCTAGTACTCGCTTAGTCTTTGGGTCCAGGTAGAAGTCACCCCAAAGCACCTTCTCAAGCACCGTACGCTTAATTCCGAGCTTCTTCTCGTAAATCGCAGCGAACTGTCGGATCGTAAAAGCCCATCCATCAACAGCGCTACAGAAGATAACATTATTCTTCTCCGGAGCAAAATATAGATCCTCGTCATCCCGCTCCTCAAATTCTGTAGCTTCACTGATACTCGCCACGGATTCGTCATCCAAAGCCTGCTTCTTGGATTTGGCAGCAGAAGCATTCACACGGTCTTCCATGCGCTCTCGCCACTGCAAATCTTCTTCCATCCGCTCACCTTGATAGAAGCTACCAATAACAGCATTTACCTGCTCGAGCAGTCTGCTCAGGTGTGCGAATGCCTCAGCAGGGCTCATCATGAGTTCTGAGATTAATCGATCCATCTTGTTAATGACCAGGATCGGCTTTAATTGCTCAACCCATGTTTGGCGGAGTACGGTAACAGTCTGACTGCACACTCCCTCTACAGCGTCAACTAGGACGACTGCACCGTCACAGAGTCGAGATGCTGTAGACACTTCACTGCTGAAATCGATATGACCCGGGGAGTCAATCAAGTTGATGAGATACTCCTTGGGCACAGGCGCCGCATCGGGCACAGAGCGACGAAGCATGGAGAAAAACAATGAGATAGCCGAGGACTCCATTGTGATACCCCGAAGCTGTTCATCTGGACGGGAATCCAGGTAGCGGATTTTACCCGCCAGCTTGGGCGAGATGATGCCATTAGTGGCTATAAGACTGTCTGTCAATGACGTCTTTCCATGGTCCTATATTTCACAAAGAAAGAATGATCAGTATATTGCTCTTGATAGAGCCTGGTCTGGTCTTGTTCTGGGACCTTACGACGTGGGCGAGAATGCAAATCTGCGTTCAGTTAGTATAACCGCCGGCCTGACATCAGATAGTGGGATGGAGGGGCAAAGCACTCACATTTCTTATGTCGTCGGGTTTCCGCTGTAAGCGGACTAGGTCGTCGACGTTGACGACCGGCATATTATCTGATGGGCCGGTCTCAGAGTTCGGTTTTTAAAAGGTTGAGGTTAAAGGTGGAGGTGGATGATTCGCCGCAGAAAAAAAAAGTTGCAGTGGAAAATACAAGAACTGGACCGATAATAGCCAGTGCGGCTCAAGATGGAGACTGGTATGCACTACAGAACAGAACTAGAGCTTTATACATTTAATTAACTATTTTTTTAGGCTTTTCGTTTAAATACTTTCAAATAAATAATTTTGTTTAGGTTCAATGCAACTAATTCCTCTACTATGACTCGTGTTACTACGCCCGTTGACTCATTATGAATCATAAGAGGGCCCCAGGTGTCTTCGGAATAAGAATTAAAGTAATGCAGTTGAATTGAATTGTATTTATTGGGTATCTCGGATATGAAATTGCAGCTTTTCTCTTCTTCACTCTTCATCAAAGGAGAGCTTGATTTTCTTTGCCTTCTTGGATTTGCGAGGCTTCTCTACCACCTTGGGCGTTTCCTCGGATTCCGGTTTGCTCTCCTCGCCAACTACTTTGGCTTGTTTGCGCTTCCTTTGACCGCCAACCTCTGTGAGATTGCTCTGCTTGGCTGTGCCTTCTGTCTGCTTCTCCCCATCCGCAGTTGTAGCTTTATCTTCCCCAGATGCCTGGTCTTCTTTCGTGTCGCCCTGGGCTAGCACCTTGTATTCTTCCTTCGTGATAACTTCATTGCTCTCCTCATCAATGTATACAGGCTCATCTTCTTCGTCGTCCTTGGGATCTTTGACTTTTTTCGGTCGTACTGCAGGTCGTTCTAGGCGGCCAGATGTATCTCCGCTGCTATACTGGCCCCGGAGTCTCTGAAGAAATGCGGGCTCCTTTGCTTCTGTAAATCGCATCTAATAGTTAGATTTATTCCATCAAATAGCCGACATGAAACTCCATGGAGGTGTACAATACCATATTCAAATTTGGGGTTGGGCATGCTTGCGACCTCACTGTAGTAGCTCGCGGCGGTCAGGTCAAGTTCATTCTAGGTTCTTTCTTGAACAGAGTAGGAGTCGCAAGAAATTCAATTCCTTTGCGCCATTTATTTCAAATAGACCAAGTTCCGTGAAAACAAGACAAGGCTCTCTCTTCTTGACGGTGAATGGACCGCCGTGCATCTCGCGCCGCGAACAGCTCCGTTGGCGCTAAACCGCATCGGGTCACATCGAAAAGTGCAAAGGAACCGCCTCGCGCTTCCCAGCTCTTCAGAATCCACCCTTTCCCCCACCCCCAAACCTCTCCAATTAAATCATGCTGTGTGCAAGTAAGTTCCGATTCCTTAATCTATGTCCAGTTCATTTTTGAGATTCATTGTTCTGATCGAAATTCTCTTATAGTCTCTGGAGAGGCTCCGCAAGTCCCTGTCCTCTCTCCCAAGAGCGGTATGTTCTGCAGTCTTCATTCGGCGCCGAGTGAATCCCTAATATCCATATAGGCAGTGTCTTTGAAAAGCGTTTGATCGAGGCATACATTGCCGAGAATGGGAAGGACCCTGTGAACGGCGAAGAGCTCGCCGCCGAAGAGCTGATTGATATCAAGTCGCAGCGCGTTGTTCGCCCTCGCCCTCCTACTCTCACCTCTATCCCCTCTCTCCTCAGTGTGTTCCAGGAAGAATGGGATGCGCTCGCACTTGAGACATATACCCTCCAGCAAAACCTTGCGCAAACCCGTCGTGAGCTGAGTGCCGCACTCTATCAACATGATGCTGCTGTGCGCGTGATCGCACGCCTGACCAAGGAGCGGGATGAGGCCCGTGATGCTCTGTCCAAGGTTAGCGTTGGAGCTAGTCGGGCTACTTCCGGTGGTGAGGCCATGCAGGTAGACTCTGCTGGTCTGCCTCAGTCAGTCTTGGAGCGCGTTGAAAACACACAAGCTTCGTATGTGGAATTGCCCATGATCTGGCTTGTTTTTGTGTCGTTGCAAATTGCTAATCTGAATTATTCAACAGACTTTCAAAGACCCGCCGCAAGCGTCCTGTTCCCGAGGGCTGGGCTACGAGCGATGCCATCTCTGCATACAAACCCGTTGAATCCTCTGAGCCTTTGTACCCCGGTGCCCGCACCTTGTCACTTGATTCTACAGGAAACCTTGCCCTGGTTGGTGGAGCTGATGGTGTGGTCGGTGTTTATTCGATTTCCCAAAAGACTGTGGTCCAGACTTTGCAGACAGACGGCCCAGTGACCGGTGCGACATGGGCTGGAAACAAGGCTGTTGTTGGATCAGCCACCGGATCACTTAAGGTGTTTGAGAATGGTAACGAGACTGCTAGCTTTGCTTCTCATGCCGGTGAGGTTACAGCTGTTGCTGTTCACGCCACAGGTGATATTGTTGCCTCTGTTGGTGTAGACAAGAGTTATGTGCTTTATGATTTGGCCACCAACAATGCGGTTACTCAAATATTTACTGATTCTGGTAAGCAAATTTTCACTCAACAGGTTTCATTGATCAGGAAACTAATCTTTGTTGTTTCATTTAGCTTTGTTGTCCGTTCATTTCCACCCTGATGGTCACCTTCTGGCTGCTGGTGGAGCGGATGGACAGATTAAGATTTTCGATATTAAGACAGGTGCCCCTGCCGCCGACTTTGCGATGTCCGGCCCTGTGAAGTCTCTGTTCTTCTCTGAGAATGGTACTTTCCTCGCTGCTGCAAGTGCCCAGTCGACCACTGTCTCAATTTGGGACCTGCGTAGCTCCAAGGAAACCAAGGTGCTGGACACCGGCAGCCAGGTCCAGTCAATCTTCTGGGACTACACCGGCCAGTTCCTTTTGACCAGCGGCCCAAGTGGCTTAACTGTTCAGCAATTCACTAAGTCGTCGAAGGAGTGGTCGGAGCCTCTGCGGAGTGCTGTGCCAGCTGTGGCTGTTGCTTGGGGATCTTCAGCTCAGAGCATTGTGGCCTTGAATGAGGCAGGTGCAGTTACCGTGCTGCAGTCATGATCAATAAGGACAAAAAATGTACTTTTAGAGCTGGACATCTGATTTCTCTATTTTCATTTACTTTTCGCCATGGTGTTTGTATTGCGTTCACTACAGCTCTGGTGCAGGAAAATCCACATAACTTTCTATAATAACTCTTTACTCCCTTCTGGTTCTTGCTAGTCTTTTGGTGTTGTTTTATCATGCTCGATCATCCATCTTATTCTCTTACAACCTGACAAGCTCGCATCACGAACTTCAGCTCGTCTTGACCTTCCCATATATTGTACTACTACAGTTGCCTCTAGTTATCTCCCCCACGTTTTGCTTCTCACCGCCTTCTTTGATAAACACAGACCGCCTTGGCTATATTGGCAAATCCACACCGCCTTCGGACTCGGACCTATCTGTGATCGATCCATCATGCCTATCAACTCTTTCATTACTCTCTTATCCTACCGTCATTGACTGTTTCACAAGTCAAACAGGCCTACGCCAGATTCCTCATCATTTGTGGCCTCGAATCCTGATATGAGTGACGAGCCTGGCGTCCAGATATTGGGCGTCAGGTCCAAGGTGAGCAATCGTCCTTCAAAAAACGCGGGGTCCACCGACATGAATGGCAACAATATTAATAATTTCTGCTTGGCTTACAAGCGAACTCGCGAAATGTCGCAAGACCTTACTGAAGAATCGTCGCAAAGCTGGTTTCAGTACATGCCCCCACCTCCCCCAGACACTACCCAGGCCCGGTCTACCCGATTGCCACCCATGCGGCGACATCCCCGTGATGGCTTTGACTTACGACGACCAACTGTTACGCCGAGCAGTGAGAATGATGTAATAGATCTCACAGATGAGCCTGAAACCCCTTCTCAACCAACCCAAGCATGGCATTCAGGATCCCGGTTATCAAATTCAGCACGAGGGCCTCGATTCGGCAGGCCAATTTTGGAACAGGACGTGGTAGATTTGGATGCGGAGCCAGATATCCCTGCAGGGAGGCCATCGAGTAGCCCCGAGGTTCAATTTGTCAGTGCTACAGCACGCCAACGACCACAGCTACCCCAACCACGTCGTTTCTCCAATCATGCCTCCTATCGATTCCCCTACGGCCTCCCATCATTTATGTTATCCTCAAGGTCAACTGGCTTAAGGGGGCCAGCAACCCGACATGGTACCTCGCCAGATGTGGAAACTTTATACTTTGGACCAGAGGGCATGAATCACGATGCTTTTCCTCGGGGAACAGTCTTAGATTACGCAATAGCCTCCTTCTCCATGGGATCTGCAACAAGGCCTGAAGAAAGACTGCGTAACACTTACAAAGCACCTAGTCCTGCGCCGGAAGGCTTCACCCGTGCATTGGGAGAAGATGATGTTGCCGTTTGCCCCAACTGCGACTGTGATTTGGGAATCGGTGTCGGGATAAAGCAGGAAATTTGGGTAGCAAAGCCATGCGGACATGTTCGTTATCTATTTTTAACCCTTTTTCACTCGATTAAATTGGAATTACTCACATCCTTGCAGGTCTATTGTGGTGAATGCGCAGAGAATCGTTCAAAGTCTAAAGCTCGCAGGACGGGAACATCTCAAAGGACAAAGCCTTTCTCCAAATGCCAGGTTGATGGCTGTGGTAAAACGATCAGTTCGCCAACGGCCATGTTCCACCTCTATCTTTGATTCTATTTACCATTTTTAGAATCGCATGGCATGGCATGGGAGGCTTTCTTTTTTCTTTTTTCTTTTTTCTTTTTTCTTTTTTCTTTTTTTTTCTTTTTTCTCTCTCTCTCTCTCTTTCCAAGGTTGCGGCCGGGCGTTTTATTTTCTTTACGGCATGGCATCTTTTTCTTTCTGCGGCGTGGCATGGCATCTTTTTCTCGTTGCGACCTGGAGTCTCGTGTTGATACCCGCGGTGCATAGCTTCTAGGGGGTTCTCATTTCTTGCGTTCATTCCTCTATCGGTCCCCTCTTTGTCATTTTGACCGTTTTTACATACCTCAGTGAATCAGGCCGCAATCTAGCTACATCTCACCAAAGACGCAATAAAATTTTTTGAAAAAAAAAAAAAAAAAAACAAAAAAACAAAAACAAAACAAAACAAAACTCGTCTGCTAGTATGTCAGGATTTGCTATAGTCGCTGGGAAAGAGTCACATAATTCTGGAATGAGTTAAAACATCCCCCTAAGCGTCATTTCTCCATGCCGACCATATATTAGATCCTGATCCATCCCAACACAATGATCAGAATAAACGGTACATTTAAAACTTGAACCTTAAAGCATCCCCTTTAGGCGTAATGTACAAGGCCATGGGAAAATCGGCCTTTGAAGCAGAGAATTGTATCGAGCTGTACTCTTAACTAGATCCCCACCCAGCTAGCCACCCTTCGGCAGACTGGGTGATTTGATATCGCTGTCGGAAGCCTTGTAGATTGGGAATAATAGATATTCAGTAATAGTGATTGTGCCCAGTTCAATAATACAACGTATTGCAATGGCAAGGCTCCATCGCTCTGCAAAGAAAAGACTCCAGCCTCAGCCAGGTATAAATGCTATCATACATAAAACGCCCAGATTTTTATACACCACGAAGACCGCCATGGTACGGTGACCAGATACCACGCACACTCTCGTTAAGACTTGTCACCGGCTTCTTGGTTCGCTTCAACTTCTCTCCGCTCGCATCCTTGAGGATCATCGCCTTCTTAAGGATCTCGCCGGGCTCCATGTTCCGGACACAGATAGCCTTCTCCTTGCCGTTGATATATTGGCCCTTGATCACAGGGTGCTTGCTGTGTCGAGGTGCGACTCGGATTTCAATCTGGGGATTTTCGCGGGCGAAATCAGGGAGGGTTTCAGTCAAAAAGGCACTGAAAGCGCCGGCACAGATCAGTATAGTGTACAGGCTGAAAACTCTAACGCATCATTCAAAGACTTACAGCATGCCCCGGGAGCTTCCGCCATGAGTGCAGTAATTAAAGTCAAGACGCTTGCATTGGAGGATAAAGGCCCCGACACCATTCTGTGGAAGGTAAATAGTCAGCCACAAATATCTAAACTATCATACCATAGTATGAATCTCTCAACTGATACATACCCTGGCTGCCGTGACCGTTCGGAGACCTTGAACTGGCATTGCTGTGATTTGGATATCTCTAAAGTAGCGACCAAACGACTTTCCTTGGTGTCACAATTTCTGGTGCAGGTGAAGGCGGTGAGTCTGCGCTAAAAGCGGCTAAAGCGTTTACAGCGGAAAGCTCCTTGCTACGACACAAGAGCGCGACTCTCCTGACGAACCTCACCAGGCGAAAGCTTTCTTCTCTCCCCTCACTTCATTAGTTGAAGGGCTGAGTATTCAAAATGACGGATAAACTCCCCCCTCCGCTGTTGGCCCTGTTCCAACCACGCCCACCCCTTCGCTATATCCCCCCCAGCGACCGCGCTCCGGATGACTGCGCGAAAAGCTCCATCTCTGGTGTCGCTCAGTTTCTGCCCGAAGCGAAGACTTTCGAAGAAGAAGCCCCTTATAATGCGACTGAGAGTTGGCTCCAACGGAAATGGCGCCAAAAATTGGAGAAGAAGGAGCGACTGGCGAAGCAGGTAACGGATGGACTGCAAACCTGTATGTGTCACCAAAACCTCTATATGAACGCAAAGTCCCTCGCTAATCAATGGTACTCGTCTTTTTTCATCATTACAGTTGACCCAGAGAAGGATCCACAAGCTCGAGGTGACCCGTATCGGACTCTCTTTGTTGCACGACTCAATTACGACGTGAAAGAATCGGACCTCGAGCGAGAGTTCGGTCGATTCGGTCCCATTGAACGTGTAAGATGTCTCTCTGGCAAATTCTTTGTTTCGATTTTGAATAAAGTCTGACCTTTTCTACCCAGATTCGTATTGTCAAAGACACTGTCTCACCCAAGGCAGCTAAGAGGCCAAACAGAGGTTACGCATTTATCGTTTACGAACGTGAGAAAGATATGAAAGGTATCACCACCAAGTTGTCTAGTTTGAAGCTGCAGCACTCCCAGGGTTCAGTGTTCTGGTAAGAAGAATCATTGCTAACGCAGTAAACCCCGATATTCAGCGGCCTACAAGGAAACGGATGGAATCCGTATCAAGGATCGACGTGTCCTAGTAGATGTGGAACGTGGACGCACAACCAAGGGCTGGAAGCCTCGTCGCTTTGGTGGCGGCCTAGGAGGCCGTGGATACACCAAGGCCATGCCATCTCGTCCTGGCGGTCCTGGCTTCAATGCCCCATCTGGACCTGGAGGCTACGGCGGTGGCTTTCGGGGTGGATTTGGCGGCGGTAGAGGAGGCTTCCGTGGAGGTGGTGGATTCCGTGGCGGTGGTGACCGCTTCGGTCCCCGAGGAGGAATTGGCTACCAAGGAGGTCGTAATGGGTTTGGTGGTGGACCACCACCCAATGCCCCCTCGGGCCCTGGCGGAGGTCGCAGAGACTTTGGAGGTGGTTACCGGGGTGGCGGCGGTGGAGACAGATTCGACCGTGGTGCAACCGGTAGCAACAGAGAGCCCGTGCGGCCACGAGATGGTCCCTCCGACCGGGATCGCCGTGACGACCGGGACGGTGATCGTTACAGAGAACGGGACCGCCGCGACGACCGCAATGGAGACCGCTACCGAGACCGTGAGCGTGACAGGTATGGTGGTGGCCGGGAGGACTATGGCCGCAAGCGACACCGAGAGGATGATGGCCACGATGACCCTCGATCGCGGAGACGGTACTAAATGCTCACCACAGTGTGAACGCTACATTCTCCTCCTCTTCCAAGCCCTAATCTGCTGGTGGGTATCCCTGATTTGTCCGCCTCGCGTCTTTCTCTCTACGTATGGGTAAGGGGTAAGACGAAAACAAATGCAGTCACGAATTCAAAAGGTCTTCTACGGGCCAGGTCATAAGTTATCGTTTTGCACTCACTTCAAAAAAAGGTCTATCCCCGATTTACCTGCACGCTCTCGCCACCGGCTCGCACATAAATTGCCGGCAGTCGACCCTAAGCATCCCATTCAGGGTGATCATGTATTCCCCATTTCCTTTTTCCTTTTTCTCCGCCTCGTCACCTTGTCTCAGTTGGTATCTCTTTTCTTCATGTGTGTTTCAATGATTTGGTCCGGTTTGGACCTTTTTTTCCTCCCCTTTTATGTTCCTCCGCATCTCTCTCAGGGGGGTAAGTATGTACTTTAGTTGAAACGTTCACCAGGGCCTAATCTTACTTTATGGTTTTGAGGTAAGACCAGGTAAGGACCAATTCAAGGACCAGAATTTAGTCTTGCTAGATAGCGAATGAACGTAATGGGTTTTTTTGGAAAACAGAAAGAATAGTCGAAATTTTTATATCCAATTTTATAATATCTATCCATGATCGTAGGCACATCATATGGAGATCCAAGTCTCACAGAGAAACAAACAAGATGGACATGATGGGATATTGTTCAATGTATTTGTCAAAAAAAAAAAAAGAACCAAAGGAATGAAATGAAACAGTGCGCCCACCCCAAACTCCTAAAGATGCCCACGAGAATCTTTTTTTAATTGAGAACAAGAGGCAGAGCACTGCATCTATGCGTCAACTTCCATATCACCCTCCGCCAGGATCCTCACCTCGTTGGTATTGCGGGACCAGTGAGCCTTGAGATCAACCTTGAACTCGGAAGAGGTAATATTGAACATCTTCATCAGAGTTGTCTGTCGCGAGTCCAAAACCTCACCCTTACGGCAGACGGGGAAACCCTCTTGGCCATCGGTCAGCTCAAGCATCACCTTACCCTTGACAAGACGGGTGGGAACACCCAGCTTGCGCAGAGCAGGCTCAATGGTGTGGCTGACGGGCTCGTCGTGCTCGGCGGGGATCTCGCCGGCATTTTGGTAGACAAGACCGTTAGGGATGCTGAATGAGCGGGTTGCCTCAGTACCGGCACGGGCGAAGTCAGAGGGGTGGAAGTTCTCGAAGTATTCGGTGACAGACTCGGCGGCGCGGGAGGTGAAGAGCAGACCGACAGCACCGGCCAGGTAGGGGGTCAGGAGGTGCAAGTTGGGAGCAGCCTCATTCTCAGGGCTGCTGCCAAGTGCCTTGGCCATGACCTTGGTCTTTCCGAAGAAGAGACTAGAGATTCGAGTCAGTATAAATCGATCTTTTGTGATTGGATATCACGCATGGCTCCGCATATATACACGGGGTTATATCCCAATTTATATGTCCGCAGAAGCAAGCTTGATATTGACGAGCACTTCCAAGAACTTACCGGCTGTCAGAGAACTCGGCACGCACATCCTTCAGGTAGGTGTTACGCATGTTGTCGACGGCAAAGACAAACAGATGGTCATATTCCTCTACACATTCCCGGATGTTGGCATAGAGTCTGCGGGTTTGCTCCTTGTGGTCCTTCTTAGCAGTCTTAGACTCGTGGACGACGCGCGCACGCTTTGAACGAGGCATTGTGAAGAAGATGTGGTATAAAATCGATCGAGTGAATCGTTGGGTATATCTGATATGCTTCCCGAGTGTGGCTTTGGCTGATATTTTTTTCTCGCTGATAACCGGATAATCTGTTTCTCCGGGCCTTATCCGACCACCCCCACTAGTCTCTATCGGGCAAGCAGCTACTGTTAACATCGTTATCGTCCTGAACGCGATTTCAAGGGATCCGAGGACTTGCGGCGAAAGTTCCGGTCTGAGATCCAGACAATGCTGGATTTCATGGACTATATCCAGCTCGCCTTTTCGGAGGCGACGAACTGGAATCGCGACAATTCGTATTTGTCGTTAACTACGACAGCGCAGTGTGAGTCGTCTTTTCAGGGATGCGGGATGACATAGATGTATTAATTGGATCTAACGTCGCAATATCAGCTATCCTTGATTTCTCGACGCCTGAGCGACTGCGCGTGCATTTGTCTTCTCTCGCAACGCCTCATTTTGCGACTAGTTATTCGCTCGGGACGGTGGGATTGCTCGATGGATCTGTATCGTACCTCTTCAGTACGGTTCCCTTCCATAATACTCCCAGCCGGAGTGCGTTGATGCCCTTACGAAATATCTCCCCCGGCTATCGACAAGTACAGGCACCTGCTGCACCCGTGGAAACTTGGGGATGGGATTCACTTCTTGATGGAGTCAGTATTCCCGGAATCAAGGATGGATCGCGTTCAACGCAAGCCAGCAAAGATGGCAAACAACATACAGACGAAGCGGCGCAGCGGAAAGCGACACTCCTGCATGCATCATTACATCTTCCGTCCCCTACTACATTAAATGCGCTGTTCCTGCGCAGAATGTCTCCAACCATGCAATTATGCCTAGCCGTCTGTTCCACCCAAGGACCACCACTGTCCAAATCTGCGCCACAAGCGTCAATGCTGGCTCAATTGTCGCACGATACAGGAAAATACTGCAACGAATATTTATTCAGCACAGATAATGCCCTCTTCGGCTGGCGCGGTATCTGGAACTTTGGTCCAGACCCCAGAAACAAACCTGCCAACGCTGCACCGGCACTATCACTTCTATCCGCAGGCGCAGAAGCATACTACTCGCCAGTCTCTTCATTAATAGGAATGTCCACAGGACTGCGCTTCAGCACACTTCCAGCTGCCACTCAAGTCCCTTCATCTACATCTTCCTCATCCAGCAACCCCACACCTATATCTACCTTCCCCTACACATTAACACTCACCCTAACACCAATCACCGGCTCTCTATCAACAAGCTATTCGCTCCGTGCCTCACCAAACCTCGCCTTCAGCTCTCGCTTCGGCTTCAACGTATACAGCTGGGAAAGCGAAATGGTCGCTGGCTTCGAGCTCTGGCGCCGAGCCAACAAGTCTTTCTCCACCGAGGAAGACTTGGAATGGGCCCGTCGCAAAGTACGCCTGCATGATTTCTCCGCCTCGGTGCCTGGTTCCCCGTCTACATCTCCACTCTCCGACCCGATTAATCCCGAGCCCATCAAGTCTGATGATGGCAGTGATGTTGAGGCTGGTGATTCGGTCATCAAATTGCGTGTTGATCAATCTTGGAACATGCGTTTACTCTGGGAAGGTCGCGTTAAGGAGCTTTTGGTTAGTGCTGGTGTCGGGTTAGGTCCTGGCTCGTTCTCTCTGGCACCGAATATGTCGGGGAGTGGGTCGATGGGTGGACCATCCTACTGGCGTGGGGTTGGGGTTTCAGTGATGTATTCTTCCTGAGGGATTTAGGAGTATAATGTGCATACTACCCCTCCCCCTCTCTTTATATACCCCGCTACATGATTTGCAATTTAGCAGAAAAGATCTGCTGTTTTGTATTGTTTCTTTTCTTTGGTAGAGAAGATGTATATTTATCTTATAGTACATACGTTCATACACATGATTTTTCTACTGTTCATTATGACTGCTTAATCTTATAGTAGCTTACATAAATAGTATAGGAGACGGTTTCAAAGGAAAATGCTTTATCCTAGTAGGTGATAGGTAGCTCAGGGTCCACAGGTGTAGGTAGCCAAAGGCCCTCGGTTTGAATAGCCTACCTAGCTTTACATAGTAGCATCTAGTAATACCAGGCTTGGGCCCAGGGCCTGGATAAGGGGAAGGGTAATTCTTTAACCATTAGATCCTTGATGGCTTCTACACGCATTCCTGCCACTGGATCTTTTGGACATGGAACATTTGAAGTTGTGAGCAGTAGACTACACGCTTACGTATAGTTATAGTTTTCATGTGCAACCAGAAAATCTTGGGGTAGTTGGCGATTCCAACATTGTACATATTATTTCATGACAACATATCTGACGTTTAAAGCTTTTATCATAATCTTCGGCCCTATTTCAAGCCAACCAATCCTGGCACTTATGGAGTATCAAAAATAGCTTTCAAGATTCAAGCATCTTAGATGCGAGCGTTGATGATGTCAACGACTAGAAGATATAAAGTTAGTACTTGTATATGTTTTCAAGGAGATGATATTCAAAGCAACTTACAGGCAGGCTTCAAGCTGGCACCGCCAACAAGGAAACCGTCAACGTCGGGCTGGGTAGCGAGCTCACGGCAGTTCTTCTCGCTGACGGAGCCACCGTAGATGACACGGACAGTAGCCTGAGCATCAGCGGAGATGGTCTTGCCGAGCCACTCACGGATGGCAGCGTGGACCTCCTGGGCCTGCTCGGTGGTAGCGACCTTGCCGGTACCGATGGCCCAGACGGGCTCGTAGGCGATGACAACCTTAGCCCACTGCTCCTTGGAGAGCTCCTTGGCGGCAGCGTTGAGCTGGCGGGTAACGACCTCAATGGTCTTGTTGGCCTCACGCTCCTATTACATTAAAAGAATCGGGTGTAAGCGGGTGTTATGCCTCTAAGTTGCATCCCGATGTGGGTCATCGGGACGAAAAACGGGTATCCGAGAAAGGGAATGACGTACCTCAAGGGTCTCACCAATGCAGAGGATAACCGAGATGCCGCCCTCAATAGCAGCCTTGGTCTTGCGAGCAATGAACTAAATGGGTAGATTGTCAGCTTTGGGGACGTTGAAAATGGGGGGAGGGATGAAGTGGTGCTTTTGATGTTGTCCGGCGGCCACGGGTATCTAGATCGCGGGGCTGGTGCTCCATACCTCGTCGGTCTCCTTCAGGATGACACGGCGCTCACTGTGACCGATGACAGCCCAGTTGATCTTGGTGTCCTGGAGCTGCTCGACAGAAATCTCACCGGTGAAAGCACCATTGGGCTTGTCGAAGACGTTCTGGGCAGCAACGCCAATCTTCTCGTTGGCGAGCTCGCGGGTGAGAGTGAGGTACAGAGCGGGGGGAGAGATGACAACCTCGGTAGAGGCGTCGAGCTTGGCAGCATTGAGGTTGTTGACGATGCTGGTGATGCTCTCCTTCACACCGTTCCTGTGTTCGAAGCGTCAATTGCATGGTTCTGAAGCCGTTCGCGTTGCTCTGGAGGGGTAGATCCTCGAGCACCGCGGGGTAGTATGGAAAGCACGTACATCTTGAAGTTACCACCGACGAAGAATTGACGAGCCATTTTGAATGGATTAAGCGTAAATGTTAATGGGGTATTTGAAAAGGAAGAAAACAAGAAGTAAACAAGTTGAGATCGAATACGAGGGAGGGACGGGCGTTTAAAAGAAATGGAGGGGCACATCTTGCTTAAGCCACGGACCCACCTCGGCGAGGCTGATGTAATCCCGGTCTCGTCGTCATTGGAGTGGCCGATCTACATCCATCTGCAGGTGTAGAACAGGGTTTGTCATGATTGGCATGGATTAAAATGATAACTGATATTGTCATACTTGATCCCGGAGAGCTGCTTGAGTCACGGTTGTAATTTAAGCTAGGATAGGTGTTTGTAAGGTCATTTGAGCATTCATTGGTGAAGTTCCAAGAAGTTCTTCTACTAGTAGCTTACTAGTAGTAAATACTTCTCTTCGAAGAAACTACTAATAGGTAGTGACATAGATACCTAGGTATGTATCTAGGTATGTATCCGGTCTATGGATACATAGTAGGTACTAGGCTAGTACTAGCACATCACACATGCATGTGCATCGATCCAGTTCAAGTTCAAGATTCGAAGTTTACATGTACTAGAAAGCATGCACTATATGCATTTAGTACCCCGCAGAGAGACCCACAGATTTAAATATCATGTATCTGCTTTACGGATGTTGATTCTAAGTATCTTGAGGTGGAAGCTTGGGCACTTGGAGTATACTTGCGTTATTATCGCGCCCCACAGAAGATTTAGACCAACCAGATTCAAATAATTTGTGTACAGTTTCTCTCAGCATAGAAAAAAAAAACATTTGAAATAAACTATCTACCGTCAATTCCTCAAACTTAATCCATGAACTTTCAAAATCGAATGTGCCTCAGTGTAAATCTCCGGCGCCGACCAAGGGGCGCGTGCTCCACGTGATCCTGCATTATCGCGACGCGGGATCGGACTAACATTCGGTTTCTCCAATTAAGCTCTTCACCCTCAATTGGACCTGAATTTATTGTTAGGCAATGGATGTGGCGGGCCAGTCATGAAGGATGGCAGGGACATTAGCGACGGGTATGTCAACATTCGTGTAATCCCGCATACAGATTGCTAACCAGGCGACTGGAACAGACAAGGAGCACCCGCTCGCGGGCACGGTGATTTGCTTCACCGCGGTCCAGCTGGAGAAGAAAGTATGTAGCAAAATGCGTCGCTGAAATTTAGACTCAAGCTAACCTGTATGCGCCTTAGACTGAACTTCTCAATGCCGCGAAACAAATGGGCGCCGTTGAACGACCCGATCTGACCAACGAAGTCACTCACCTTTTCGTCGGAGCCACCGATTCTCCTAAATACCAGTTTGTCGCGCGAGAAAGAAACGATGTAAAAGTTTTACGCCCGGAATGGATCGACGCCGTCCGCGAGCTGTGGATGCAGGGAGGAGACGCCGATATCGAAGCGTTGGAAATAAAGTATAAGCTGCCCGCTTTCTTTGGACTGACCATTTGCATTACCGGATGGTCGGACATGGCATATCGGACAAAAATGAATGACATTGCTATGGAAAACGGGGCAGAATTTCGAAGAGACTTGACCAAGAGCGTCACCCATCTCGTGGCACGGTATGCCGAGGGAGAAAAATACAAGTTCGCAACACAATGGGGGATCAAAGTTGTCTCTGAGAAGTGGTTTTACGACTGCGTTGAACGAGGTATGATCTTGGAAGAAGAAAAGTACCATCCATCAATACCACTTGAAGAACAAGGTGTTGGAGCGTGGGATCGGCTCGCGCCCAGGAGACAAGCGGAAGATGGGAAACAACGGTCTGCATCTGGTGACCCCTCGTCGGATACAAGACCTCGGAAAAAGCTACGACGAGCTGCAAGTACTAAACTCATTGGACAGAATGAGAATATATGGGGTGATATTATCGGGGCTGGCTTTATGAATACCGAAGTAACAGAGCCTGCTAAGAAGGAAGAAGATGAGATGGATTCACCACCACCTAGACCCGTTGTGATTCAAGCAGCGAAGTCTTTCGCTAGTGAATCTGTTTTCGGTGATACAATGGAGAAAAGCCAGCCTCAGGAACCAGCGCCCAAAATTCCAGAAGGCTTCCTTGGCGGATTCTATTTCTACCTGCACGGATTCTCATCAAAACAGGTAATGGTCACCCATGAGTTATTTGAAAACACCAGAACTTATATTGACTTTCTACAGATAGGAATTCTGCATCGCCATCTTTCATTTAATGGAGCACAATGTGTAAAATCACTGAGCGAGTTTTCACGACCAAGTATCCCAAAAACGGGCCAAGGTCTATACATAATGATTCCTTATCAGACCCCAAGGTCCGAGATACCGTCAACAGATGACATGGCTTTCGAGTGTGATGTTGTAACAGATATGTGGCTAGAAAAGTGCTTGCATGCACGCGCACTCATTCCTCCCGAATCTCATGTTGCTAGCACGCCCTTTCCCACCTTTCCACTGCCAGGTAGGTCCCCAATAGACCCATTGCTGGACTGTTGTTAACCCATGAAACAGGGTTCTCAGGAATGCGAATATGTTCTACCGGATTTGCCGGTATTGATCTTCTCCATGTGTCCAAGATTGTGGCTCTGATGGGAGCGAAATATGACGAAGTTCTCACACAGCAAGCATCTGTCCTTGTTTGCAATGACCCACAAACTGCAAGCTCGGACAAGCTGCGACACACCAAAGAATGGGGCGTTCCAGCTGTTTCTGCAGATTGGCTTTGGATATCTGTTCAGAGTGGCCAAAAGAAGCCATTTGAACCATATATTGTGCGAAAACAAACGACCCAACCAAGGAAAAGCTTAGAGAAGCCAGGCGCTGCGTTTTCCAACGAAGCTAATAAACAATCGAAACTGGATAAGGGACATACAAAAAAGCGTAGGGCCAGTGAAGAGTCTACTAATGACGAAGTGTCCGGAAAGGAGCAATCCGCGAAAGACAAGAGTACTCGTGTGATGCCAATAATGGATGACGGATTTTACAAGGATGCTGAAGATAATGCACCAAAGCCGTCTGTACCGGAATCTCGGTCGCCATCCCCGAAACCAGTAGAGGATGAACCTGCTGCCGATGACTCTGCTTCTAAAGAGCCAGAAGAAAACCAACCAAAACCAACCGGGCCATCTGCATTAGACACTGCGCTGAAAGGGCTTCTTCAACAAGCACAAGCAGCAAAGATGCGCCAAAAGAATGAAAGTGCAACAAGCACAGAAGACGACAAGAATCCACCCCGAAGGAAACGAAAACCTCTTCTAGGCCGCGCGCCATCTCACACATCCACCAAAGCCCTCGATAACACCCGTGCTCAATCTAGAGCTAGTTCCATCGACACACTCAACGACGACGGCCTAGGCTCGGCTATAGAAACCAACGACCAAACACGGGAGAATTCCCTATCTCGCGCAAATAGCCACGTCAATAATGACCAAAGTCTGTCGTCGATGTTCAGCGGCAGTGGTGGGAAGTTTGATTTCCTGGCTGATAAGCAGCCTATGATTAATGGAAATGAGGATGAGGAAAATACCGAACCACAAATGACACAATTGGATTATGAGGATGCAGACGCAGCAGCTATGAGGGCTGAATTTCTGCGTAATGCAGGCAAGTTGGTTGATAAGCCTCAGCCAGCTGATCCTGGGTTATTAATTGGGGAGGCGAGAGAATTAGAAGATGTTGGATGGGGGTCTCGGCGTAGAACGAGGAAACATCCTAGAGGTGATGATGACTGAGGCCTTTTTGGGAAGGGTAATGTTTGCTTCTCTTCGGTTCAAGGTGTTCGGCTTTTTAAAGGGGGACTGGGCAATGTTTATGGTCTATTGTGATTTTATGTATGGCATTGCATTGCATCGTGGGATGGCGTTTCCTATTAGGCTAGATCTACTATCTCGATCTTCACCTAAATCAAAATTTACAGCGATTCAATGTCGGGAGATTAGGAAATGAGTGCAGCGCGGCTTGATGGCGACGATCATGATGCATGTTTAGAATAAGTCCCCAAGCAAGTAAGATATCTACTACTTACTAGCACTAGGTAGGTAGTATTCTAAAGTACTAGTGGTAGCTACATAATCATATGGATTAACCGTAACGATCATCTACTAAGCGTCCCCGAAGGTCAATGAACTGTACCTAGTGGTATTCTTTCAGACTGGTGAAGCTATTTGGCAGGTTACTTTTCTCCCCTGGCAGATATTGCTAGCATTTGAGGGATTTGATCAAAATATAGACTACCATGGGCATAGAGCCTAAGGTTCTAGTACTACCGAGTCAAGGGTTTGTACTACTACTAGTATAATATCAATAGAGGCCATATATCAGGACCAGAATCCCCAGGGAATTTGTAGGTAGATAACAATTGATGCTTCCAAAACGAGGCCACTTTAAGACTGGACCTACTTAGTCCTCCTACTTGAGCTATTCTTCATGGTCTATCTACTTCTAAATGGCTTCCCAAGTCAAGAGAAAAATCTAGCAAGGAAAATAAACATGGAACCATAATTCAATTCAGATGGGAATCTTGGGCTAAGTTTGAATGACTCCGATGCACACCATCACGCCATGTAATAAGAAAAATATCAAAAAAGCTATGCTACACAATGTACTTTCTTTTCAGACAGCGGTGCGGCATGACAGGTTGAAAGCACATGAGAGGGGATATCGAAAAAAAGTGGATGTCCAAGGACGGCACTGTTAACCCCGAGATTTCAAAGAATGCAACGAAGAAGACTGGGAACGAGGTAGAGAAAGAGGACTGTAAGACTGTTGGTACATGGGAATTATCTTGTCTAAGCGTTGAAGCCACCCATGCCACCAGGCAGTGGGCCATCTAGATCAAGATCTTCGACAGAGCGGCGGTTCTCGGTGCTGTCACGGAACAGGTTTGAGAAGTACTTGGTGGCAACTTCACTCTCCTGCTTGACCTTGGAGACCTCTTGCTTGCGACGAGCAAGGTCCTCAATGTCCTGGGCGAGGCTGGTCTGCAGGTTCTTGGCAGGGAGACGAAGGATGCGTCGGACTTCAGTCGATATACGGTTTGCATTTGAGTGGACATAATCCATCTCTGCAAGGGCCTCTGAGATCTTTCGAGAGATTCGTGGGGGCAATGTCGATGGAATAGAAGACAGCAGATAAGCAGTGGTCAGAACAGCTGTGTGAAACTTAGATTAGTATAGATCGGAAACGAAAATAGAAAAAGAGATACTAACCAGCTGTAAGAACGCTAGGAATGAACAACTTGCGAACATTGTTCGGGCCAAGAAGCTTGACCGTACTTAATGCACTGTCGACCCAGCTGAAGCCACCAAAGACTCTGCCTCCGAGCACAGTGACTGCGGTCATTGCCACACCTGTTCCGGCCACCTTCTCCTGACGTTCCCACAAGCCAGCGACGTCAAAGAAGTCCCATAGATCGACTTCAGTGTGGACTTGGCGGCCCAAGGCGTGGCGACGACCTCGGCGGAACATCAGGTCTCCACGGAAGTTGAGAGCACTGAATTTGTCTTCGCCAACATGCAGCAGACCAATGTTTTGAATGAAACCAACACCCTGAATGGTCTTTTCCCTAGCATGATCCTCGCAACTTGTAACAGCCAAGGAAATCTGGTCAAGCATTGCGAGTTTCAGATCCTCGGCGTACTGGAATGCAGAAAAGAGACCAGGATACTCAACACCCAGATCAGCCTCAGAAACGCGCGCTATAGTATCAGAGAGCGTGGTGCGGGTGTGGTTATAAACGTCATCACATGATTCGTCAATAGCTTTATCGACACCCTCTGTCAACTCGCTCTTCTTCTTTTTGCCATTCTCATATGCAGGCTCAAGCTCGGCGAGTTCATCTGTAACCCGAGAAAGCTCTGATTGAGCAACGTCACGGTTGACTGTAGCAAGCGAGTTGAGGTCGGCAAGTAGGTTCAACAGATAGGTTCGCGCAGGAGCAAGTTTGGAGCGAGATCGTTTCTCAAGCACAAAGCGTCGCAGAGCTCCTTCCAGGTTTTCGAAATCTTGAATCTTCTCCTTCTCCTTGCCCTTGCCCTTATCCTTGCCAGTGTTGTCCTTGTCATCGTCATCATCATGAGGATCGGAGTCACCACCATCACCACCGCCAGATCCAGAGCCAGGTACCGATAAAGATCCAGGAGGGGCAACAGGGATAGCGTTACTAGAAACAAAGTGTACTAGCTCGGCCGCCTCCTTGTGTGTGCGAGGGCTGAGCTTGCCCACTTGGTCCAGAATCATGCGCTCACAACGGTTCTTGTCACGGATTTGATCAAATCCGTTTACCACCATGAAAATGTAAGCCTTCTCATGGGCGGCGTTGAGAATGAATTCCTTCGCGGAGAGGGTGAAATGGTTGGCGGCGGAAACAACGAAGACAACGACATCGATTTCTTCTTGACGTGCGAAAACGGCTGTGGTCTTCAAAGAATCAGAGTTCAGACCTGGGGCGTCAATCAAAGCAATATCAACAACACCATTGTTGAGCAAAGATTCGTCGATTGACCGCACATCCTTCACATAAACCTTGCATTGCATGTATTTCGTGTTGTCGACCACAAGATCCTCAAGCTCGCTCATTGGATAAACATCATAAGTGCTTTCGTCATTGCGGTTGTACGGAACATCTTTGTGCACTGCATGAACTTCTTCGATACCGCTGTTCTCACGAGCATCAAGAACCTCACAGAAGATACTTGTGCAGGGTTGTTGATCCTCCGGTAGAACCTTTCGCCTAAGCAGGGCATTGCAGAATGTGGACTTTCCAGCGTTTAAATCACCTGTGATCAGTACCTTGCTGGAAGTATCTTCAATTCGGTCTCGTAACGAGAGAAGATGCTTAACGCTTTGACTGATTCGTCCATCAAGTAAGGAAGCAATAGAAGCCTTTTCCAATGAATGTACAAGTTCCGCCTGTGACAAAGCTCCCAGCTTAAGATCGAGCTTCAGAATCGAGAATTCTTGCGCGATTTGCGGGGTCATCAGCCGAGGTTCAGGTGGTTGGCGGCGTTCAGCAGCGGCGCTAGACTCGGCAAGATCTTCACCATTTGTCGTCGTTGAAGCACGCTTTAATTCTGGCTTGGGCGGAGTATTTGGTCGAGCATCTTCCGTGCCAAAGTCCGATTGGGCAGATTGTAACGATGGGCGGCTCGAGGGCGAATGAGGAGTACTTTGCGCGTTTTGCACAGAGGGATAATGGGCGGGCCACTGGCGGTTCATATCCTGGAGTTCCTTCAAGGTTTCAATAGTCCGGGAGATGGCGCGACCAAGCTTGGTCCGGTTCGAATTGCTAAAAAGTTTCCCGTTAGCATGCGGAACATGTATAGTATACGGAGAAAGAATAAACTTACTAGAGAAGCTGGTGTACATGGTTCGCGACAATTTGTTTCTCATGCTCCGCTATTATACATAATAAGAGAAATTATTAGAAAATCGTACTCCTCGCCGAGCATATTCGACTGCCTTTGATCACTTACCAGCCGGGTTGTACTCGCCCGGGCGCGTTGGAGTATGCGCCGGAGTTGGTCGGTCTTCCCTAAGGCCTGCACGCCAAGCAGCACTTGAATCTTCATTTGCGCCATTCTCATCGGCAATACTGCCTCCATATCCCGAGTCGTGGTTGAGTGAGCTCATCAGAGCGGTCGCGCTGTCCGAGGTCGACCCATTACCCACGGTCATATAGGCCGGTGGGGGTTGGGGAAAGAAAGGATTCCGTTCCTCTTCCTCACCAGCAAAGCGAGACGAGGCGGAGCGTGAAGAGCCCTCGCCGGGGAAATAGTCCTGACTCATGACGAAAAAAGGGTGTGATGGAGAGCCATTCGAGGGAATTTGTTTGTTTTAAAATCAAGAAAATCCACGGAACAATCGATTTCCACTGAGTAAGGTGACGTTCGTCCTCAAAAGGGTTAGAGCGTGCATGTGACCCGTAATTTACGCCCGTTATCGTGAACCGTATCTTAAACCGTATCTTACACGGTTGATGTCACTGATCGTTAGTGCCGGAGAGAGATGAATACGCAGGCTTCCCCTCCTGCTTCCTGCTAAACAACTTACTCGGAGATCGCTTTCTGAAACCTCACTATGAATGTATGTGGATGCTGCTCTCTTCTCTCAGACATACGTCTAACACACTTGTTTCTCAGATCGTTGAATGGGCTTTCGGTAAGCGCATGACGCCCGCGGAGCGTCTGCGCAAACACCAACGTGCCCTCGACCGAACCCAACGAGAACTCGACCGTGAACGAACAAAGCTAGAGAACCAGGAGAAAAAATTGGTTCAGGACATCAAGAAGAGTGCCAAGAATGGCCAGGTCGGCGCATGCAAGATCCAGGCAAAGGATCTGGTCCGGACACGACGGTAGGTGCTGCTACGAAGCGGGCTTCATCCTCTGAAAAGGCCATTCGATATTGGACCGCGTTGACAGCCTCGGAACAGCTACATCCAGAAATTCTATCAGATGCGCACTCAATTGCAGGCGATTTCATTGCGCATTCAGGTACGGGATCGGCAACGCCCCACCCCCTCCACAAGGGTCTCAAGATGCTAACAGCTAGGTGTTTAAGACGGTTCGAAGCAACGAGCAGATGATGCATTCGATGAAGGGAGCTACGATGTTACTGGGTAGCATGAATCGACAGATGAACCTGCCGGCATTACAGCGCATTGCTATGGAGTTCGAGCGCGAGAATGAAGTTATGGATGAACGACAAGAAATTATGGATGGTGCGATTGATGAAGCTACTGGAATGGAGGGTGAGGAAGACGAGGGCGAGGATATTGTGAAGGAGGTCTTGGATGAGATTGGTGTTGACTTGGGCCAATCGGTTTGTGTTTTCTGCCCCCAAATTACTCCGACGCGTATACTGACTGAACTGGTAACTAGCTTGGTGAGACCCCGACGGATATACAAAAAGAGTCTGTTGGGGAGACTCGAGTTGCTCAGGCTGTTGGCGGCGGGGGCCATGCAGATGACGATGACCTCCAAGCACGACTGGACAGTCTTCGACGATAATCATGACCTTTTGTTCGCATCTTTTCCCCTTTCACCTGCAGTACCATATTGCTTTGCTCCACTTTTTATGTCGTGGCCTAAATGTCCTTTCAATATAGGCGCCTGCGTTATTTTTTTCTTACAGCTGCCCTGGGTATACTTAGCGTATCATGGAATTATGTTTTTTCACGATTTAAGTTGCTGCCTTAACACTCAACAAAGTCTCCAGACTGTCTGAATTTTAGATTGAACTGGTTTATTTGTCTAAGGACACTCTAAAAGCCTTGGATTTGAACATTTCAAGAATCATAGTGAATTTCACGAAAGCGCTAATAATAGATGTACATCATGATGTCTTCCCTGCACGGCTTTTGTTCTCCGTAAAGGAAACGTCTCGAATGGGTATATTCATAATAAATGGCGACCGGCCTTGATTCATCTAGGCAATGGGGGGCTGATATCTCAAAGGCACCACCCAGCGGTTACCAAAATCAATACCATGTCGTCGACGAGTACCGTACTTCCGCCATACAATTTGTGGAATACCGATATCTGCCACACTAACATTCCATGATTGACCTTCACCGGATACTAAAGCATTAAGGATTCCAGTCTTTGGCGCACCAAGACAGACAACTGACGACCCATTGACACAAAGTCGACCACCGTCAACATTAGTAATATCACCTAATGTATGTCAGTTATTAGCCTGGAGTGGATTTATTGACAAACTTACCGCTTGAAGCTGACACGCCCGACGGAATATCCACTGAAAGAACCTCCACATTGCTTCGGTTGACCCACGAAATCATTTCAAAAGCGACCCCTTGGTCATCGGTTCGGAGATCATCAAAAGCAAGATGCATGCCAAACAAGGCATCAATGACGACGTCTGGAGACAGGTCGGAAGAAGACAGACGAGCTGATAGTTCCTCCCATTTAAGTACACGGCCGCCAATCTTTCGGAAAATGTCCAGCTGCTTCCGGCAATTCTCCAACAACTCAGCTTCATATTCGAGGCCGAGAAGGCATACAGTAACGCGGTGACCACGGTTGCGCAGGTGACGTGCAGCAGAGATAGCCCTTGCCCCGGTGCGGTGGTTGCCAGTCACAATAAGCATAGTCGGTGCGGCAGCATCACTGGATAATAGAGCAACCGCTGCTTCGGCAATGCCTCGGCCTGCATTCTCCGTAATGATATCCTCACTGAGTCCAAACTCCGCAACAGCTATTTGCTCAACCTCCAATGTTTGTAGCGGGCTCACGGTTGGACAGCTGCGATTAGTAGTCGTTAATCGCAAGGATCCACTAGGTGCATTAGAGCCAACCATAGGAGATACAGATGAGCGACCTGGACGAGGACTTGTGGTACGGGATGTGTTCAACTGAGCGCGATTCAGCGCATGAATGTTAGAGATCATAGTTTGTCCCATAATGCCACTGCTCTTCCGTGATGGTTGTATCCGCGCAGAGACTCGGGACCTATCACGCCCAGAGATATTCTCACTGCTCTGTCTGGCATCACTAATTCCCTCGAGGTCTTCCCCGGTATCGCTGTTCTGCGGGCTATCGAGAACATTTTCTGACCAGTGAAGGTTTTTGCCACCATTAGTTCCAGGCTTGGGGACGCGATTGAAGCTCACTAAGCGAGCCTCATCTGCTGTAGTGTCGTCATTGCGAATCTCTTCAAATACCCGTCGCTTATCGAACTTTGATAGGTTGCTTTCGAAATCGAACTCGCCAAGCTCTTGAATATCGGTTGCATCTTCAGTGGCCCAGTCACTAGGGTCCTCAGCGTATGCGCGGCGTGTCTTTTTCTTGCGAAGTCTTCCACCAGGTTGCTGCGCATGGTACTCAGGCGATGTTCGAACTGCAGGGCCAACTGGCTCTACGAAAGCAGTTTGACGCCAGCCCTTACTCTTAGGGTTTGTGCTTGATGTTATGCCATGTTTGCCCGTATTACCACCTTCTTTACCACGCCTGCTGCGCTTCGTCGAGGGCTGTTTGGTAGGAGTCGTGTGTTGGCCTGATTGGAACTCTTCGAATGAGTAAGTCTGTGAATCACCATTTTTCGTGTCGGCGTGAAGCTCAAGGCTGCTGAATGGCTCAGAGAGAGATGCAGCAACTGTTGCAGAAGGCTGGCCGGTGTTGATTGAAGCAGGATCAGTGTGTGCGGGCGCAGTGGTAGGCTTGGTGGGAGGCTTGGTGGGAGGCTTAGAGTAGCTGAGAATTGCGGGGTCGACAAAATTCTGTTGCTGAGGCTTGGCTTGAGCCTGCGGGACTCTGGGGGTTGCTTGAGAAGAAGGCTGTCGCTTCAGAGGGGCTGCTTTGTTTGGCTGCAGGGAAAGGTCGGCGATCATGGTGGCTTCCAAGGAGAATCTGGCGAGCTTGTGGTTATTCCAAAGGAAAGTGACTGTAAAAGAGTCGGCAAGTCAGATGTTTCCATAGAGACAGATGCATAAAAAGTTGAACTCACCATTTTCAAGCATTAGATTTTGACCAACGACGTCAGCAACCTGGCCCTGGAGCTTCCCGTTGCGCGGTTCTTTTAGGCTTACGAGCACATCGTACCCAATAAACTCGGAAGCCATATTGAAGGAATGCCTTTGATATGGTGCGTTCACAATTGAAACATCTGTTGGGTCTATCTGCTGGCGTGGGTGAACAAAGTGAGGCGTGTTGCATTTGGAGAAAGAAAGCTCAGGCAGCTTCGAGGACCGAGGAGATCACGTGTGGATGCAACTTATCGATAAGGAATGTGGGGAATCCTGAATTAGGGCATGCAGCATGCAAGGTATAAGCCACCAGCATCACTAATCTAAGACTGTCCAGACAACCACTTCTCAAGTCACTTTACTCTAATTTGTCAATCTATTGAGATATATTATCCCTTGAGAGATGTCGTTGGATCTTGCCTCTTACTTGTTGTACTTTTATTGACTTAGATCAAGTACAGCTTTTCCTACAAATGTTAAAATAATTAGCTTGAAAGTAGTTATACTGGAAGTCAGTATCGTACAAAAATTAGTACCTAGTATGTATTGACTTCACTTACCTAGACACATGTGCAGCAAAGCACGCAGAAAGACAGGTAGAAGTAAGAAGATGAGTAGGAAAAAGGATAGTATTTCACATGTGCATCATTGAAAACTTGAAGCATTGCTCAACTTGAACTTGAAGAGATACATATAAAGTACTATTAGAGCACTGGGCCTGACTACTGCTATTAGGTATGTAGTAATTTATACCACCTACTAGTAGCACATACTACCTACCAAGTAGGATATAATCAATCCAGTACTAGTACCAGTCCTTGAGTAGAGCGCCCAACATTTCTTGAATCATCCATGGATGATGAGGGGCCCGGGCACAGTGCACACTGAACTTCAAGCAGTGGGCACCTGGGCATGTGCAACATTTGAAGAGTTCAACTTGAAGTTAACCCAAGCACTTCAAGCACTTGAGGTTCAAATCATGATGTTCAGATGTTCTAAGGTTACTACTATTACCTACTACTAGGTACCCATATTCAACTTTCAAGCTGGTTGAACCTTTGACATGATGGAAAGAAAAACTTGATTCACTGACTAAAATGACCAATATTGATACATATGTATTGCTACGATGAATCGATACACGAACAGTTCGAAAGCTGCACAAAAAAATCATGTCAAAATTGATATGTGTAGAACTGCCTTCATGTAATAGATTATATATCATCAAAACCGTCATCGTCGAAATCGTCGGCAGACTTCACAGCCTGTGGTTTTCTTCCCTTTGTCCCCAGAACATCCCCAATGGAAACAAGATTTTTGTAGAACTCCACCACTTTGTGGTGCACCATGACCTTTCGAGGCTCAAAGCGAGTCACTTGCAGTCCATCCTTGGAGACTGCTCGACTAAGAGCCACATAAGCCTGACCCTTCTCGAAGACTCGACCCAAGTCAACCTTCACTCGTTGCAAGGTTTGACCTTGAGCCTTGTGGATTGACAAGGCCCATGCCAGGATCAAGGGGACCTGTTGTCGCTGAGCTTGAACTTCTCCATTGGGAAGCTCAATCTTCCATGATTCTGGTTGGCACAGCAGATGTCTTTCTGTGCCGTCTGGTTGTACAAAGCACACAAGAGGCCATTTTCTCGCAGTTGAAGGGCCATCTTCATGATGAACCATTGATTTGAGCTTTTTGCGCGCACGAGCCACACTGTCTTCTTCATCGCTCATGTTGCCGTCACCGTTCGGCTGGAATTCGCTGTCATTGGTTCGATACCAGTCGAATTTCGCCTCATCCATGAAGGCTACAACACGGCCGATAGAACCGTTCACCAGAGTTTCTTCCATATTTTTGATCAGCATGACTTGTGCGCCCTTCTTCAGGTTTATAAGTGGTGGTGCCATGCAGTTGGACAACAGCTTTTCGCGATATTGGGGGTCTGTGACTGTTCCACTATCGACGGCTTTGAAAGTCATCATTTCACCGGAAAGACGACCCATTCGGGCAGAATTGGCGTTTTCGACCTCATTGCGAGTGGGGAATCTATTGGAATAATTGTCAGCTGAAGGTACTATTTTTTCGATCAGCAGAAACCATACAGTTCAGTAGCATCGAGTTCATCGTGGAAGTTCAACGGTCGAGAAAGCTTTCGGAAAGCTTCGATGGTGGATGGACTAATATTTCCCAGTCGCATTTCGTTCAGCATGGCTGCAAATTCAGGATCACGTTGACGGAAGACATAAGTCAGGAGAATAGTGTGTTGGATGGTGGTATTCCAGGTAGCTGCAGAGAAGGAGAACTTTGCCTCTCTGCCTGATTCGGGCACAGGAGGCAGTTGGAAGAAATCTCCAGTGACTACAAGCTGAATTCCTCCAAATGGACGGCCATTATTTCGAATACGTCGAGCGATTTCTTCCAATTTATCGAACAGATCACCGTCAACCATCGAAACTTCATCGACAACAAGCACCTTCGTGCGCAGCCAACGATTCCTGGACTTCTGATTCTTCTTGATCTTCAAGTTGTCAACCAAAGTGTTCTTCTTAAATGAGCAGGACCCTCAATTCTTACCTTTTTAACCAAATCTGGGACGGCTTCTTTGCCCAGTCCAATGCCAGCAAAACTGTGCAGGGTTACACCTTCGATATTACAAGCAGCTAGACCTGTCGATGCGGTCACTGCAACACGATCCGGCTCTCGCTTGTATTTTTGACGCAGCTTTTTGATGATCTCTCTCATGAGCACGGATTTACCTGTACCGGCGGAACCAGTGAAGAAAATACTTTTGCCCCGTTCTACAACTGCCTCAAGAACAGCCTTTTGTTCCTCACTGAGTTCTAGGGGACCGGGCTTGCCACTTGGCTTGCTGGTTGGCGGTGGCCCATGTGCAGCATCTTTCAGTGACTTCTTAGACTCCCGTCTAAGTTCTTTCTGCTCCTCCTTGATGGCGCTCGCACTCTTATTCCACAGGGGCGTGGGCTTGGAGCGTTTAGGGGTGACAAGGCTCTTCTTGGTGTCTTGGCTTGCTTCCCTCTTATCCTCCTTAAGCCATGGCAAGGTTCGAGGCTTCGGAGGCGGCTGGAAATGCGACGGAGGCGATGAAGACCATGGGAACTGAATACTACTCGACGGAGGAGCCTGCTCCTGGGAAAGAGGTGGTAGATCTGGATAATTGACCTCTGCTGACGGTTTATTGTTGCCCGATGATGTCAAGTCGATGGTGGGATAGGTGACTGGGTCTGCTTTTGCAGTTGGTGGCTTGGGTGCAGCAAATGGAATGGGCTCATCGATTTCATCAAAGTCTACATCGTCATCAAAATCGTTCTCGTCGAAGTAAACCGTGCTGTGGAGGGAGCCCAGCGAGGACTCCCCACCATTCGTCATCTCGATCTTTCGCTTGATGCCCACCGATTGTGGCGGCAGGGTGGGTTTGTTGGAAGATGCCGAAGTATTCGTCCGGAGCAGATTGGACTGCAGCGGTTTGGAGGTTGGCACTCCGGGGTGGTCGTTGACGGCCTTCTTGAACATCGTGGTTTCCCCGGACACGGGAGAATATGGTGTCGAGGAGTATGCGGAGATGTTTGAGCCAGTGCAATTGATAGCCAGTTGTCGTATCACGTTTCGGAGTCGTGTTCTTTTCCCGACAGCATGCATCAACAAGCACTCTGGACGAAAAGGGCCGAAAACAACTGCTGGAGCCTAGATGCGTCGAGTTAACTCGTTTGCTTTTTTTTTACGCGTGGAGAGACGCGCCCTATCGTGTCTGGCCGATAAGGAGCCTGAGGTGTCGACGTTATCGTTATCGGATTTAGTTCCAAAGCGGTTAGCTTGTCCTGCGTCATTCTCGAGATCTTTTTGACTTTCAATCAACGAGACATTGAAGAGGCAAACATCATGGGAAAGGGTATGTCCTAGTCACTGATCTGGCATGAAATATGGATATATGCTAACATAATATTTCTTTTTAGGAACGGATAAGCTCTATGTATGCGCCACCAATGAAACCTTCCCCTCCAAAACTTTGCGCTGTCGCATTTCCGAATCAACGCTAACCAAAATATTCATATAGATCACTCACTCCGAATGGGCATCAGAGGATGCGTTCTCTGCCAGCGCTGGCGCTGGTGTTGGACAGTCTAGACGAGGTGGTCCTCATGCAGCATTCAAGCGCCTCCCATTCAACTTTTGCTCCTTGTCACTCCAGCCCTTTTCGCATCCCGTCTGCACACAGACAGGTACCATCTTTGACCTGACCAACATTCTCCCTTGGATTAAGAAGCATGGAACAAACCCGGTGGATGGGTCACCGCTGAAAAGCTCCGAACTGATTAAGCTCACTATCGCGAAGAACGAGGAGGGCGATTATGTCGATCCGGTCACCTACAAGGTTTTAACAGACAACACGCACATTGTCGCGCTACGAAATACTGGAAACGTGTTTGCCTGGGATACCGTCGAACGTCTGAACATTAAAGGGAAGCTCTGGCGTGACCTTGTCACGGATGAGGAATTCAGTCGCAAGGATATTGTTACTCTACAAGATCCTCAGAATGTCGAATCTCGAAATCTCAGCTCGTTCAACTATTTGAAGGAAGGACAGACAGATATTATAGAAGACCAAAAAGCGTCGGCCGGTGTTAATACCAGTGCGCTGGGAAGCTCAGCCAAGATATTAAAAGCAAAGGAAGCTGTTGCGAAAGCCCGTGCCGATCGGGCAGAGCAGCAGGCTAATGTTTCTGCTTTGAAGGCGGCTTCTAAGACTGGAGGATCAGTTGCTGTCGGGAAAGCCGGCGTGTCTCAACCGGCAAAGCCTACACCTTATAATGCTGCGAAATTTACCACCGGCAAAGCCGCTGCCTCGTTTACCAGCACTGGGCTTACGCCTCACACTTCAGCGGAATTAGCTCTTCTGTCTGAGGAAGAGTATATGTTGAAGCGAGGCCGAGTAAAGGGTAAAGCCTATGCGCGACTTGTTACCACCGCAGGCCACCTGAACTTGGAGTTGTACCCTGAATACGCCCCTAAAGCTGTGTGGAACTTCATTCAGTTGTCAAAGAAGGGATACTACAAGGGTGTTACGTTCCACCGAAACATCAAGGGCTTTATGATTCAAGGTGGTGATCCTACGGGCAGTGGACGAGGTGGCGAGAGCATTTGGGGCAAATACTTCGCCGATGAGTTTGAGGGACCTCTGAAACACGATGGGCGCGGTACCCTGAGCATGGCCAACAAAGGAAAGAATACCAACAGCAGTCAATTCTTCTTTGCCTACCGCGCTTTGCCTCACTTAGATCGCAAGCATACTGTTTTTGGTCGATTGATTGACGACCCGACACCCTCTTCCACTACACTTAATGCCCTGGAGACCAGCCCCGTTGACCCAAACACCAACCGACCGACTACAGAGATCCGTATCAAGGATGTGAATATCTTTGTCGACCCCTTTGAAGATTTCTTGAACCAAAAGCGCGCGGAGGAGGCTAAAGGTGGTGCCGGTGCTTCCGATGATGCCAATGACGACGAGGCCACTCGTCGGGTGGAAGATGAGCAGATGACCTGGACTGGCAAGCGCGTGCGCGGTCCTGGTGCCCACTCTACCGATGATGCCTCTAGCGGCGTCGGCAAATACCTGAAAGCTGCCTTGGCCGACCGTGAAGAAGAAGACGAAATTGTGGAATATGTTGATGACGAGCCCGTCCCCGAGCCTGCGCGCAAGAAGGCCAAGGGATCGGGTGGATTTGGCGATTTTAGCTCGTGGTAGACTTCTCTTGCATCTCTGCCATGCATCCCTGTTTGACTAGGCGGCTGCTTTCATCTGGATCCTTTATTGATCACTTGATGTATGATGAAACTGGGGAAATTTTTATTACTGGCATCTTGCGTATGACTTGTTTCACCAGATAATTCTTATTTTTGATACCATGACTGGGGCCCAAATTCGAAGAGAAATCTGAGATCAATCTAAAATTCTTTATAATTCCTCGAACTCAATCATTAAACCCCGTTGTAACGTTGACAGTCACCCATGCCAGGGCCAATATGCAGGGGAACTTCAGCAGGGATCGACCAGTCCGCCTCGCCCTGAACTATACCAGCGACCACCATATGGCATTCGTGGGGAAAGCTGGACTCCATAATTAAGCTCATTTTAAAAATAAAATCCTCTCAATCTTAGATCCCCTCTCTAGCAGTAAGCTAGCAGCAACTAGCAGCTTCTCCCCTCTCCAATAGTTCCTCCCAGTAAGCTCCACCACCTCCGTTCTTGGCTCCCGCCCAGTGCGCAACGGGGCGGAGTTGGGGGACATCGCTTGCCTCATCCGGATCGCATCACCAGAACTAACTTTCCTCCTCCATTATCCCCCCCATCGATCCTTTGGATCCTCCCCACGATACGACACACCAGCTTGTTGCCGCCACTGACTATCAGATGTAAGTGCCTGTCTGAGACTTCCCATCAATCTGCTTTGTGACCCCCGGAGGTTCCGTGGAGTGGGGTTGGGTCACCGCAATCGAGATTCAGAGTGATCGGACGCGATGGAAACCTAAATGGCGACTGTTATCGCCTTGCATCGAGATCGCGGTAGCTTCAACCCATGCTCTCCTCGAGTCCACTGGGTATAGCAATGGCTTTTTCCCTGTCTCGTCTTAACACTTGCCCCGCCCCATACAATGACGATGGCATTTTGCCTCATCTGCCGCCCCCATTGAGCATAGCAGATGGGCATGATACATCCATGCATTGCGTCTGGAACCCCCTGCGCTGCAACTCTCTTCTTTGATTCCAAACTCGATCACCAAGCGATTTATCTTTATTGATCTAATTCAAGACCGTACTAACGCTTGTGGAATCTCAGCCTGTGCTCCCACACTCGAAAGAGCACACTACGTCAGTTCTCCATACCCGCGATCGCCTACCTTCGTCCAACCGTCCTCAACTCGATTTACAATCCACAATCCTTGTACCACTCAAGGATACATCCAAGCTGGCAGGAAATAAGCGCCGTAGCTTTTCTTCGCAGGGTGGGTTGCTGAACAGAATGTTCAGTGGCTCCTCGAGCCCACCCAAAGACAAGACAGAACCAACTCCGATCCCCGGAATTGAGAACGACCCGAATCTTCTGCCCGAAAACGCCAGTCCCCGTGACAAGCGTTTCTCGCCTCCTGGCTCCGGATTCTTTAATCGACGACAGAGTGAGGATCAGGCCTCCGCTGCCGACAAGGACAAGAAACGCCGCAGTAGCACCGTCACCAAAGCTGCTAGCTTTTTTAGCAACGCCAAGAACTCCCTCAGCCTCAACGGTAGCGGTGGAACTAGTTTCTCGGTTGTCAGTACCAGTCCCCAGGCTTCGGAGAGCCCGCTGCACAAGCTGGGAAAGATGGATCCGGCTTTGAGCGTCCCACAAGGGTCGTTTAATAACTCGGCAGGTGAATCAGTTCCAACCGCGCGCTCATCATTCCGCGTTGGAGTCACAGAAGACAGGAATCGAAAATGTCGCCGAACAATGGAAGATACCCATGCCTATTTGTATAACTTTCTGGGGACGCCGGCTCCCAACGCGCAGATTGACGTAAATGGCTCTTCCCCGCCTAATGAATCTCAGTCTGGAGAGTCGTCAAGCGTGGTGGAGACTGACAATGGGTATTTTGCTATCTTTGACGGCCATGCTGGAACTTTCGCTGCCGATTGGTGCGGCAAGAAGTTACATTTGATTCTTGAAGAGATCATGCGCAAAAGTCCTAATGCACCAGTACCCGAGCTTCTTGATCAAACATTTACAAGTGTCGACCAACAGTTAGAGAAGTTGCCCGTCAAGAACAGTGGGTGCACAGCTGTGACAGCTGTGCTGCGCTGGGAGGACCGTGTGCCAAGCTCACATTCGGCTACAGGCTCTGCGGCTCTTGCTCCTGCCGCGGCAGCCGCCAATAATACCGACACAGCAGATACACCAACTCAAGATACGCCTATGGGAGGCACTGCTGCCCTGCCCAAATTACAAGAGAAGGCTGTTCGACAGCGGGTTCTGTATACGGCCAACGTTGGTGATGCTCGCATTGTATTATGCCGCAATGGTAAAGCCCTTCGATTATCATATGATCATAAGGGTAGCGACGAGAACGAAGGCAAACGTATCGCCAATGCCGGAGGCTTAATTCTCAACAACCGTGTCAATGGTGTGCTGGCGGTCACTCGCGCTCTGGGTGACGCCTATCTGAAGGATTTGGTGACAGGTCATCCATACACAACGGAGACTGTCATTCAGCCCGATGCGGATGAGTTCATTATTCTTGCTTGTGATGGGGTAAGTATTAGTTCCTTGGCATCTACTACATTTTTTAAGTGATGTACTAACAAGTTTTACAGTTATGGGATGTCTGCAGCGACCAAGAAGCAGTCAATCTGATCAAGGATGTCCAAGATGCTCAACAAGCCTCCAAAATTCTGGTTGATCATGCACTAGCCCGATTCAGCACTGATAACCTGTCTTGTATGGTCATTCGACTCGATGCCAACCGCGTAAAGGATGTCGTCACCAACAAGGCGGACCCTATTGGCGTAGACGGCGACCCGACCACAGATGTCACCCACGGCGTTAGTGAAGCAGACAAGATCGTGGAAGATGCACAGAAGAATATGGCTAGTCATGGGATAAACGATAAAGAGTCTGCAGAGCAGGCAGGTCAAGAGATTCTCCAGGAAATGGCCACTCGTGGTGAAGACTCTGAACCCGCAGTCTCATCCAACCTGCCCCCAGTGGACATCCTAAGCCCAAACAAGACCAGTCCGGACTCCGCCTGATTGATCAAGACAAATAGCCCTCCCAGTCTTCAAGGAGAAATGAGCAGATGAATAGAACGCGCACATATCTTTTTCTTCGTCTCCATTGAACTTTTCAGAGCAGAAAATCAATCGATTCTGCCCTACGAGAATTCTGGAGTTTCTTACCATATCTATTTTATGTTTCTTGCGCTCTCTTCTGGCACGTCTGATTTACATTGCACATCGGCGCCATTTAAGAACCGCAAACTTCTCTTTTTATGCTGTCGTCAACTAGGAGATTTAGGCCTGGCTGCCACAATATCCTATTGATGGCACTTTTTTCTTTGTCTTGGAATTTAGTTGCCTTCACTGTTCAGCTTCACCTTTCGAGTCTGGGTTCATGAGATTAAGACCTTTCTTGTTATTTTTCCTTTTTATTCTTTCTGAATATCACTTCGTGGTAACTTCTGTATCTATGACTGCTATTCTGGAATCATGTAGGATTTGTTTACCGCCACTAGTATCTTCCAAGGTTCCAAGCTTGCGAATAGATTGATTGGACGTATTATCGATTATCATCGTAGCGTGAACGAAGACCTCAGGAATTTACATAGTACTACTAGGTAGTACTTAGTATGCTGTGGTAGCACTTCAAATGTTAAGCCATAGAGATATTACCTAGCCGTTCCAATTGGCTGTATTACTCCCGCTCAGCAGACACTAATCCTACCTTGAGTGCTGGGTCTTCCCTACTACTACCAATCCCGCCCAAGTCCTGCCCGTGTGCCAGGCATATTATAGATTGTATAAGGTTACTAGCTCAAGTGCTTAAATCTCCTAAGGTTAAGCTTTAATATCCTTGAGTATATATCTTCAGATGTGTTATTACACTGACCTCAAAGATACATGTAATAGGAGTAGCCGGTAAAAGAAAAATTATCGTCATGACCAGGTGGTTTTTCTATTTTCGATTTTTTCAATCCACTTGTGTCATCTTAAATTACTGAACTACTTTTTTTCAAATTAAAGCCTTCTATAAACCAATATTCTACTGAGCCATCCTATACTCCAAACTTTCAATCCTCCCAAGCCTATGCTGATCAATTCAATGTTGATTCCTTCAACTCGAATGTTTGTTGAAGTATCTGCATCATGACGTGGATATCAGAGTCCGATATAGATAAATATAGTAGGAAGTGCACCTGTACATACCTAGGTATGTATCATTATGAATAAAATTAAACTCAATACGAATACATACACAAGATCAAAGAGCTTGATATCGTCAGCAACTGCCTGCTCATTCCATGCCTAACAACTCTTTTCGCTGCGCTCTCTTGGGAGGGGACAAAATCTCCCTAGACAGACGGCAAAGTGATTGGATTATTTGTTGTATTCGTTGCGCTACTCGTTGCGCTACTCGTTGCGTTTAGCTATAACCAGTACCGGCGTGGAGACTCAGCAGTCCTCCCTGTAGGTATATTAAAGAATCGGAATTTTATTGCAGGATTCATTTTCACAATGCCCAGGTGTGCACCAGCTCAATGACAAACGTCTTGGAATGGTACTTACCAACATACTACCAAGTGATTCGTGACAAGGTAAGGCCCCCGGTAAGTGAGGTCGTATTTCCAAAGGTGAAAACACACCAATAAATCCATTCTCCACCAGACTCCACGCGAAAGTGGCTACATGATGATTCCTATTCTTGTGGGAATGATGCTTGGGTGTTTCCTCCAGGGAATAGGGACAAGTACATTCGGGTACTATGCGCCGTTCATGACTTTTGCCTCCGCATGCATGCCAATTGCAGCAGGACTAATGACCACCTACAACCCCGACACAAATTTAGCTCAGATAATTATGTACTCAGAATTTGCAGGATTCAGTGAGGGCATTGGCTTTCAAGGCTCCCAGTCAGCTGTTCAAACAACCCTGAGCACCGAGGATGTGAAACCCCGGAATCGGTGTCATTTTGTTCGGCCAGCACCTCGGCCCAGCCGTTTTCATTGCCATGACGCAGGTTCTTTTTTACGAATAAATTGTCAGAAAGCTTGGAAAATGTTATTCCGGGGACAACGCCAAAGTACATTGAAGAAAATGGCTTGGGCAATATTCAGAATGGGGTCCCTTCGCAGGAATGGGGTACGGTCTTGAGCGGCATTGATCGGAGCTCGACGCATACTTGGTACCTTTGTATTGCATTGCATGCACCACAATTGTGGGAAGCCTTTTGACTGAGTGGCGCTCGGTGAAACAAAAGCAATCATGAGATATTAGATGACACTGGAATCGGTCATCCCTCCATGTATAGCTTAGCTGGCATTAAGGCCTTAAGGCTGACAGATACATGGATTCATATAGAAAAATAATCGGTGAATACAAAAATCGTTGACAAATACTAGATCTTCTTTAGCGTTCCTAGCCCAGCTTACCGGTTAGTCGGGACGACAATGCAGGACGCCTAGATGTGGGGTTACGAGATGGCCTTGGGCAATATTTCAAGTTGTTTCCCAAATAAAGATGTTGTCAAAAACAAGAACAAAAAGAGATTGGCCAGCCTTAAGCACTTGAGACTGTCTCTGTCATTGGGGGCCTGACGATCTCGGGATCCCTATAGCGGATATAACATTTGAACCTGAGTGGAGAGCCAATAGAGCCCGCAGCTAGTGAGATCTGGACTGAGACAGGTACGACAAATCTGACCGCAGCATCAAGTTCAAAATATCTTCATTAGAAGTCCGATATGCCGTCAAATGCCTGAATTTCGCATTATAAAAGGATGCTGATGCCCAGTTGAAACTACCATCAACATCCACAACTCAATCACCACTATCTCCTCCTCCTCTCCTCCTCACAGTACTCGAGCTACTTAATCACTATTCAAAATGAAGGCCGCATTCATCTCTTCCCTTCTCCTTGCCGCTACCGGTGCCCTCGCTGCACCTACCAAGCGTACTGGCGAGAAAGTCACCATCACCGGGCTTAAATGCACCCTCTCAGACACGGAGGGAACTGTCCAGTTCTCTCTATATGACCCCAACTACTCCGACAGCACCAGCGCAAGCCTGACCTGGTATGCTATTAATCCCCCTCCCCCTCTCATTTCTTTCAATGATATAACTGACAACACTTTAGGGATCGCCCCGGTCAGCCACCTGCTGACACCTGGTTGGCGGACTACAACTATCTTGTTGAGTTCCCCAATGGTGTGAACGACCCTAATTGGCTGAGTTTCAATATCAAGCGCACTGGGGGCGGAGAAACCATTTCAGTGGCTTTGAACGCCAACGCTGCTTCTTCCCAGTGGGGATGCCATCGGGAGGAGGAAACTGAGGTTTGCATCTTCACAGGTGCTCTTACTCTTACTCCTACTACTGAGTAAATCCTGGTCGCGTAGTAGAAAGAACCTTGGAAGCACTTGAGACTGATGAATAGACATAGTATGTTGGGGAGGGGAGGTGTATATGTTACTCTCATTCCTTTTTGAATATTTTGCTATTGTGTCTCAAACTTGAATGCTCTGAATATAATCGCGTCAATATATGTGAGAATGATTACTCCAATGTTTATATCAGGCCTTTGGGGTCTATTATCAATCAATAGCGGGCTAATGATTTACACATGTACCCTTTAGCAAGAGGTCTGTTTGAAATACTAGCTGGTAGAAAGCCGGTCCTAACATTTGAACATATACTACACGTGGTAGAATCTGAATTAGACCATATATTTATACTATTTTACTATACGGGTGTAGCAGAAGTCGATCGATAGACCCCTTTTCAAAGTGCAATAGCTTGGAGTTTGGAGTAAAATTATGTAGCATCACCCGTGCATGGGATACCTCTGTATGGAATGCAGTATGTGTGTGTGTGTGTGTGTGCCAGTAGTAGCCTAAACAGACAACGATCGTTATTCAGACCCCTTTATCAATTTCATTTGATTCTTGTGAGAGTACAATGCCTACCAATGATATTTTACATCAGCTAAAAGGCTCTTTGTCATCTTGCATGAAGTTGTGATGAATGTCCATTGTGACTAATTCATACACGAGCTCGTTTATAGTTATTTTTATCTGGCTTATCTTGATCAATTAAAATCTACAGTATCCACCACAATTGATTGATAAGTGGACCACATGTGCATTCAAGTGTGTCAAGTCATTGGGTGGGGTTAGCTTGAAGTACACTAGAGAACTGTGGGGCCTTGCATGAAGTGAAACGGAGACGAGCGCGCTTGAAGGGGTCTCTGATTTGGTCCCCGGTTGACACTGCAGCCCCGCTCAACACCACAAATAACTTGAAATCAATATCGACTTACCCTGTGGCATTGCAAGCTCCATGTTGGGACCTCCATAGGCTTGTATCGCAGGAATGACTATCTCGTGCTATCTCGTCTGATTTCACTATACTTCCAAGGTTGACGTGTATGAATTGACTTGTAATTTCCCCCAGGTGCCTCAGGTATAACGCCCCCAAATAGCAAAGACGAAATTTGGAAATACCTGACATGCATTCCGAAATAGAACAGTATGTCCAAAAATTGGATCTTAACTGCAGAGAAAAAAGCATCCCCGCTTGTCTCGCTGCAAAGAAAGCGCCCGGGCAAGTGCATGTAACCCTAGTAATACCACATACAGGATGGATACGTTGCTGCTAATTTCAGAGTGTCATTTGGGTCTGTGTAGTCACCTAAATGCAAGCGTGGAGCTGCTTTTGCTGATCAATGTTTGCAGTACTCTGCCAGTCTCACCCTTATCATATTCAAATAAGCCCCCCTTTTGGTACTACTAATGACTAACTGTCCAAAAGTTTCATCTCTGGGGTGCGCCTACTCTATGTGATACTCAGAGAGTTGATCTACTCTTGTACTCTATCTATCCATATTTGAAGCCATCCGTGCGGAGTCGCGAAAAACGTTTTGAGCCCTGGAGGAATGCCAGCAAACTTGATATCGGGTTATTAGAACACCCGAGTATAGCCCTTTTTAAGTCCATCATTTAATCACCGGATAAGCATACTTGATAATCCCCAGGGTTCGTGGCCTTGTATTCTGATAGGAGAATACCAGATTATCATACTCGGGGCCGTAGTTTTTGTTGACTGCAAACAGTATAGGTCTGGCAAGATATCGGTGTAAATGAAGTCCACTAATACTACTGCTTTATCTAACTTGGAAGCTCAGCCCGACTTGAGAAACTTGGGAGCTCGGTTAAGCCTGTAGAATTTGGGAGTTCAGCTGGACTTGAAAAGTCTTCGAGCTCGGCTGTTGTTGAAATTGCCTCCTGGTGCTCGTGCTGCAGCCGTGCTGCTAATTTCAGTCGATTTTGTCGAAGATTTTCTTGCAGAAGCTCTTCTTCTAGTTGCTCTTGCTGGATTCGCTCTTGTCGGACCCGGTCCTTGGCGAGGACCCACTCGACTATCTCCTTTGCTGTGTTCCGGATCTTTTCGCCAATGTCCAGGCCATCTTTTGCGATGTATTGAAATTCGCAGAGTGGTTTGATGAAATCAATACTCTTCGTTGCCCAAATAAGAAAGAGTTCTGGGCCTTCGCGTAGGCAAAAAGAAAGAACTTCTAATGCTTTCATCGCCCCTTGCCAGTTCTTGCTTCGACCACTCAACCGTTTGTCGATCACATCCACAATTTCGTAAAAATGCTGAGTAGAGCGAGTAGAGCGTCCAACAATATCGCGTAGTTGGGTTGGCGATGGACTTCCAGCGACATCGCTAGTGGCGTTGCGCACCATTATTTGGGTAGAGGTATATCCATGGGCGCGATTCATCAAGCTTTGTGCTATTCTTGACATGTCCTAGGTGAGGAATGTGAGTGAAGATGCTAGAGGTTGTCCCGAGTTTGGTGGGTCTAGCGAATCCAGATGTCCCTCCCGTGGGTGTTTACTGCATAAGGTGCTTGACCGAAAGACCCAATTGGCGTGAAATGGGGAAAGTAGAAATGAAGCTGTTGGCGAATAAATGGAACTAGGGAGCCGAAACTACGATAGTAGTAATTGTCACATGCTCAAGTGCTTCCAAGGTTTGACCGGCTCAGATTCATTAATCGGATATCGAATCAGCACTTGAGGGCACTCAGAAGCGTGTTCAGTTCTAATTGGTGAGCAAAATTTGTCGAGGTGAGCGTCCAGAAGGGAAAATCTGACCGTACATTTTCACCTGCGAGTGGGGTCCGCCCCCAAAACCAACAGTGAAGCACAACAATACATAATTTGAGCAAACAAACTTGAGCCTTGGAAGTACATAGCTAGCCCTCAAGTGCTGGAGGCAAACATGCCCAAGTGGCAGTTTCACACCACACATGCAAAGCTGCACGGCAACTTGAAGTCTTCCTCCTACATGGGCTCTTTCATGAAATTATCTCATACGCTTGGCGGTTATATAGAACCTTGGAAGGCCATTATACATATGTATATAAAACTCTATACCCATTGAGCTGGTATAATCTCCGTGTTCTAAGCTCCAGATGTCTGTTCTGGGCCATAGTCAATATTTGAATTATATCTCAGGCTATTACATGCCTAGGTGGCCATCGCAGTAATGCCATTCATGATCGCAAAAAACGAAAAAGAAAACAAAAGAAAAATATTAGTTGATAATCTGCTATCTGCACATATGCATCCTCCACTTCTATTCCAACTTAGAATGCGTCGAAAAAATCATGTTGCCACCTGGGCACAAATTCACATCTTTTCTCCTAATCCGTAAATGATTCCACACGTGTTCTTGTTGGCAAGTATCATGCTAACGTGTCTTCTCATCAGATCATGTCTCCTCCTGTCGCACCCAAAGGTCATGCCAAGTCTCATGATGTGGGTACTGACCCCATTCTCACGGCTTAAGAGGGAAAACGAAGAAACATTGATTGCATCTATCACTATCAGGGTCATGCCGTTGACAGCCGTTATAAGCTACCAGGGGAATGATTGACGTTGCTGAAAGGACTTTTGGTGAGTCCCTTTCAAATAGGGCCTTTCAAGTTTTAACGATCCTCTTTCTTTTTGGAATAATAAGTTTCCAAATTGTGTGCATGTCTAACACCTGTAGTATGGCGAAGATTATGGTGATCCAATACTACCTAGGCATGTATAATAAACCTTTAAATATCCGCATTGGCGATAGTCTAAGGTAGGTAGGTCTCAAGTGCTGTTGTTATCTGGATAACTTTGAGCTTCAACTTGAACTGATATTGAAGTACTTAAATACTAGTACTATGTCTGTGATATGCCCAAAGATTGATAAACTAAGGTTGAAGTTATTATATAGGCAATAAGGCTACTTCTAGTATACATATCTTCCAAGCTCATACTAATCATTACCTCAAGTGCTTCACATAGATGTTGAAAGATTTGAAGATGAAACATCATATCACTTCAAATGTTCACAGTGAATTTACCGGCGGTCTTCAGGTCTGCCCAGCATTAGGTGAGGCGAATGGATATCTGTTTCTTCCTCACTCCAAGTGCCCTGGGCTCGGGACAGTCATGATTGAAAACTGGGTCCAGTATAAGAGGTATGAATTCAAGTTGCCAGAGGTATGGCTGTCGTTTTTCAAGAAGATTTTGGTAAGTGCATTTCGAAGGGGATTGTGATTGACAATTTGATTTTATGTCTTCCTAGCATGAGCTCATGGAATTCTTTCGAATCTCCAGAACTTGTCGCCGAACATTGGATGTATGCTTGCGTACCATTTTGTTCAAATGTTGTTGACGGGTCAACGATCGAATATGCTAAGCAACATGCCCCAAAGTTGACAAAATTCTGTGTTCACTCTGCTTGGCACTCCAAGAATGAGGTAGGAGCCTGGAAGATAGCGGACCGACGATGAGACGTCATCAGTTCAATGTTCTGACTGCTCTTCAAGCTCTATCTACCTTTTCAAATTAAGCTGAAAACATACATGTATTTCTCAAGCAAAATCACATAGGCTCTATGAATAACAACCGTAAATGAGAACCTTGGAACCAGATAGATACTCCACCCCTAATGAGTACGGCACTGCAACAAATTTATCAAGAATACAAGAAACCCAACACCAATCCCCCATGAACTCCTATACAAACTATGCATTGTATGGGGTATGTTAAGCAAGAGACACATCATAATAGAAGAAAGAATACATTGAATCCCAATCATGAAGATCTAAATCTCCTGCGTATCCAATGCCCAAATCTCCCACTTTTTCAGAACCTCCCAGCCCACACGCCGCATCTGCCGTCTCCAGATCTGGCCATCATCTGTCAAGATAGGTTCGGCATCACACATTGCCATGCGATGCATTGCCTCGCGGTGCTCAGCGGCTTGTCTATCTGATGTTCCATCCTCATCGTTTCGGCTGCGCTTCCCTAATGAAGAAGGAGGTATAGCGACGCCTGGTGTTGGAGGATGGGAAGTACGAGTAGCGGATGCGTCGTTATCAGGAGATGTTGATTTAACATATGCTTGTCCATTAGGTGTATCGGCGAACGTAACACTGAGACCGTTTTCGCGATTCGTAGCTTGGCCGTTTTCATAGGGTGTTTCTGCTGATGGAGTCTCATCTGCCGGTTCCTCGAAAAGTGGAATGGGTGACTTGTAGTAGCCGCGAAGTTCGAATGCTTTCCAGCCCATTCCCATAATTTTGAGACCGCCGAATACTTGTCGATCGGCTAGGTCGTAGCCCATCATGCTTATGAGTAGTTCATCATCTAAATCGATGATATCAGCTAGGCTGCGGGCGTTTTTGATGACCTCTTCGATTTCAGGGGCAAGTTTAACGACTTTTCCGGTAGGAGAGAAAGCCTTGGCATGGATGTGCTTGGCTTTCATGAATGGACTCTCTGCGAGGTTTGCGGGGCTGTTGTGAGATGTGATTCCTCGAGGTGGACCGGTTTGAGGAGCTGGAGAGCCGGCTGGAATTAAAAGGCGGATGGCTACTAGTTTTCGTAGGAAGGGAACTAGCATGCCGAGGGACTCCATGCTTGAAACGTCCGTTGCTAGAGCGAGTTGTTCGAGATTCGGGCAGCTGTGAACGAGGCGCGCGACCATGGCAGTTGGCAGAGGCCATTTTGAGGACAGTAACAAATGTCGGAGTGATGCACCGTGATTCAATGTAATATTTGCCATGTAGCTGTCTCGCCCACTGATAAGCGGATTCAATTGACTGGCTGGAGAGGGGAGTGTTGCCGGAGAATTGGCAGCTGTGTTGGTGGGAAGATTAGAGTTATGATGTTCGGAGATGGGAGGTGTCAGGGCTGTTGCGGCAGAATTGTCTGCTGGTCGCGGGGAATTCAGATAGTCTGGATTATCAGATGTGACATTAACAAAGTATATCCGTTCGAGTCCCTTGAAGTTCCCGAGGAACTCTGCATTCCGTTTCGAAATCGTGTCCATACGGAAAGACTTGATCTTCAGTTGTTTGTGAGGCGGCATTACCGGCCAGCTATTGTCGACAAATGTATTCGTCAACCCCGACGAATCCGTCCCACTCAGGAATGTAACGTCTTCCACGGTTGTCGGATCAAAAGCGATATTGAACTCCTCACTGTGAAACGCGTACATATTCTGAAATGAAAGCTTTTTCAATGATAGAGGTTGTCTGGCTGCGATGCTTTTTCGGAAGTAATCATGCACAGAAACGCTCGGCTCTTGCGCGATGCGCATGCGGGGAGACCAATGGAGTCTTAAGTCGCACAACTTCTTGCTCTTCCATAATAAGGTCGATATATCGTCGGGATAACATAGCGGGTCGATATCGGTGATTTTAAGCGCGCGGATGTGTGGCATTGGAGGGAGGACATTAGTCGGTTGGGGATGACGAGTAGAAGGGAATCGTATCGTTAATGAGTGGAGTCGAGGTAATTGTGTTAATCCCGCATAGACGGTATCAAGCATCTTAGTATTTAGCTCCCAACTAAAGCTTTCCAAACTCGTCATGCGATCCACCGCCGCCCGCACAGCAATATTCAACAGCATCGACGAGTCTGGCACACGGCCGACCTGCGCATGTTCCTCCAAGTCATGCTCCTTCCATTCTCCGCGGAGTATTATCGATCGCACGAGCGTTGCGAACGGTCGCGTAATCACCGCATTTAATCCCATCGTGAACGGGCTGGAACTCCCGATACCTTCGGGTTGCTCGCCGCGATAACGGATCTTGTCGTAGGAGTTCAGCGTCAGACTCCGATAGAGCTGTGGAAGCGCCATGTAGTTGAGAACACGACATGTTCGACATAATCTGGCGAGGTCCCCGGTATCCTCGACCTATAATTCCTAGCCACTGTTAGTTTTTTTGCCAGGATTGGAGCCTTGGGGGTCTAGGGTGGTATTGACGTTTGTTACGATCTGGGCGATCAGATTCAGTGGTAGCACCATCAGCGAGGCGCCACCGGGCCGCTCTGCGACGATGCTGGCGTCAAACATATTCCGATTGACAGCCGCCATGATGCGACATTTGGGAATGGTCGCAGCATAGAGATTGAGGGGGGAAAGTATGGGGAAGTGAGCCTGAACTCGGAGCGAAAAGTTCCCGAGCATAAAGAGAGAGCCTCGTGGGGCGGGCTGGACCAACCAGCGTGTGGCAGATTATGACATCTGCGGACTATCTGAGGTTATCTGGGTGACACAGCTAGAAGTGTTATATAGACAAATACAGGTATTTAATTATTGAATATGAGACTTTGCTTTTTAAACTAGTCAAACTAATACTTAATTACATTCGTTCTACCATAATGACGGGGGAATAATGGCAGAGACGTTGCACATACAAAAGAGCGGTAAAAACGGCGACATCGTTGCATGTGACAGGTAAAAGACAGTGCATGCAGTAATATCCAATGACATTAGAGTAATATGTGCGACAGAAACTAAATACTAAACGAGATTATCAATGTTATATATGTCCCGGGGTATATTTTCAAGAAAAAAAAAAGGAACAAGATCCCCAATAACCGTGCTCCTGAAATCCCATAATCCATCTCGTCAAAAAGCCCCATGACTCCTTGCCCTCATCAGTAAATGCTCAGAATGTAAGATAGAGATAAGTGAAACCAAATAAACGCCGTAGAAGTGGTGGTGAGAGAGGTGATCAAGAGTTGTAGTCATGGGTGGTTTGCTGTGAAGGTTGAACCTCATCGCCATGATGCGAATCGGCCTCGGAAACAGTCGTCTGTGTCCAGCTGAGACGCTCACTAGTCACAGGAGGCTCCTCTTGCACTTGACTGGGATGCTCATGAACCAATGCGGCAGTCTCAGGGTCATAGCGGAGCACGTAATTCCCATCGCCGTTCTCAATATCTGTTTCGCCCCATGGCGCAGAGGCTTGTGGCTGAGAAGGAATGACTCTAACCGGTAGGTTAGGGTTCACGGAGCGTGGCTGCTCGCGATGGATAGGTAGTATGTCTAGCAACCGATTGTGAGGTTGTGGAGACCAGGTCTGCTGCCCACGATTTCGGGCTGGAATGACTGTGACGGGTAATGGTGCATCACCAGGTTGCGCACCTGAGCCAGGGTATCGAGCTCGATGAAGGGAAAAGAAGTTGTTATTTGATCTCGCTTGTGTGGAGTGTTGCTGTTGTTGTTCGGGGTCGTCAAGGGTTGAAGCCATCTCGCTTTCCACCGTCGGCTCCTCGCCAGCTTGCGCAAAGGCGACCTCTCTGGGAAGAGAGGCGCGTCTCCGCTTGAAAGGATTGATGGGATTGATCAGGTTGCGCCAACGTGGATCTGCGTGCACGATAGGTGGCGTTTGATTTCGGATATCTTGAGCAGAGGGATCTTGTTGAAAGTCGCCCGAGGTTGGCTGGTTCTCAATTTCCATTTCCATCTCTTTTTGTTCCTCCATTCCTTCCTCTTCCATATGCGGCATTGTCACAGGAGGCGTCGGACTGGCAACCGGATGATATCGAATATTATAAACCGTGCTGGGGGCACTACTGGTGTCCGCCCGACTGACTGGAGTAATGACCGCTGGAGGTGGAGTGGGCCGTTGATTATTTGGTCGGCGTAATGCAATGATACCATTGGGGTCTTGTGGAAATCCAGGGCCTCCACGATTGCGGTTCCCACGATTGATGCCCACTCGCGTCCGTAGTGGACGATGCGCCAAGTTGATAACTCCACCCCATGCTGAAGAGGTGCCGTTCCCACCCCCCTTATCATGGCCATTGTTTGAATAACGGGGCCAGTCAACTTCTTCAGATGGTGTGACTTCCAACATTTCATCACCATCAAAGACTTCTCGTCCAAGGATACCATCCTTGGTTTCATCTCGCTCCAATGCTTCTATTCGCTCCACCCATTCCCATACCACCACACTGGCGGCTGCCGATCCAACCCACCTGATGTATGTACCCCAACCCGCAATCTCCGGTTTGGCAATATCCATGACAAAGAAGACAACTGGTATCAACACAGCACAGAAAGACAACAGCGCCACGAAACAAATGTTCCGCATCTTCGGATGAAAGAAAGCGTACCGGTGCTTCGAGATGGAGTAAAAGATCACCCAGGCGGCATATAGCAGATTAAGCGCAAGCTCAAACAAGTAGCTCAGCGCCGGTATCGCATCATCGTACATTCGAGGATGTGTCATGTTATTCTTGAAAAAGAAATTTTCCAAAATACTGAACGTGGTATCGAGCACGATCAGCGCAAATCCCGCCCACTTAATCATAACCTTTTCCTTATGTCGCGGAAACAATCGAATCAACGTCTGCACCTGTGCCAGCCAAAGAAACGTCTGGGAAATGACGCGAACAATACGAATCTCCAATCCATCAATGACCTCCTGCGACAGAGCCTCCGCATCCGAGTATCCATATTCATACTGCAGCTCAGCGACTTTAAAAGAGTCCACCGTAGCTATAGTCAATGATATCGCGACAAGAAACGCAGCTACTTTCTGTAGCCACGGTCTGCCTCCGACTCCAACAATCGACGAATTCCCACTATACGACCCACTTATCATCCCATGTCGTCCGAGGAAATTCGCTCCACCGCCACCGGGTCCTCCGACGAAGAATGTGCGCGGGGTAATCAGGAGAATGATGACGAGGACGTAGCTGACAACCGTACAGCATCCGATGGCATAAAGCTGCGGTGTAACAGAGGAATAGAACGGGTCGCGCGTATCGAGAACAGCATTGACATGAGTATAATCGGCAGGGGTTTGACCCGTACAAATAGGTTCGTAAACGGCGTTTTTGGTAAGTGTCATTTCATATGAGTTATTAATATGTATGATTCCTGTCACATCCTCGAAATCAGTAATCCGTCTCGCTGGCACTCAATATCCCCATATTCAGCCCTCGTTCACAGTACATACCATCGCTCGGCAAGACAAATGGCGTACATCCTGACGAATACGTTTTTGTCGTCGTCGTCGTTGGATTCGCCCATATCTGCCGGGGTGTCACGCGCAATTGATCGTCCATGATCAGACACTCCTAGCCCCGGTATCCCGCCGGAACAACTCATACAGCGTGTTCGTCAAGCCTCCAGTATTTAAGCGTACAGAGTTCTTCCGGGCGTGTCAGATGGCCATCGCTCGGGCTGGGCTGGAGCCGCGCGTACAGAACCGGTCGGAAAGGGAGTTAGTTGGTGAGGCCGGCCACTCGGAAAAGTCGTTGGGGGTGGCGGAGGTTTAGGCCTATACCGGGATGCCGACCGGGGGATCTGTCGATGCGTGTATAGAGGGTGTATATGAGGGTCGAGGGGAGGGTCGAGGGTGGTGATCTGGTGCGATTAAAGTCGTGAATGATGAAGTCTGGAGAATTGGCGGGTCGAGATGATCCGCCACCCGTTCCACTTGGCTCGGCATTCCTCTCTTTCCCCCACAAGAAGAATGGTGCATGCGAGGTAGTACGTGGGAAATCATACACTTTCTTTGATGTAATTTACTGATTTACAAGTCTTATACTATTGTATGCTCTTACATACGTTGAAAGTACCCTCCATTTATTCAATGTTCCCACGTAACAGGTGTTCTCTCCATGATCTGCGGAAAAGATGAAAACTTTAATCAAGCCAAAAGGAGGGGACTGAATGGGGCGATTTTGACATTTGATAGCCTCATCAATGCGAATGGCGTCAGAGGATTCTAAAATGGCGTCTAGACGACACTGGATATAATTAGGTGCGTTATAATCGGATCTATTACGGAAATCTGTCCAAATAATTTGAAGGAATCGTCGCTTAATTCTAAAGCGCCATATAAATCCGTGCAGAAATTAGTGGCAAACGGATTTTTTGTTCTTCTGTCAGTACCTAGGTAGTACTGCCCGGCATGAGTCGAGACTATACTGTGATTCTAGACTGATACATACTACAGATAAAAGGAGAGAAGAGGTATATAAAATGCGTAGTGTTTATTATGTGCTGCACGCATTATCAAAGACACCATGTACAAACCAAGCCGCGTCCAAGACTTGGCCAGGGTGAAAATGTTCAACATTCCATCTGAATAATACCAGCTAGCCCCGCTAGCGAATCCTCACTCATACATCATCGATCCTTTCCTCGCAGCAGAAAAGAGCGTCATCATGTCAAACTAAGTCGCACAAACTTAAGAAGACTGAGCAGCGAATCCAAGACGAGGGCCATTGGAGTCGAAGACAACATACTGGCTCTTCAGGAAAATGTCACCGAAGATGGAGAAACCAATGCCAGTGTTGCTCTGGATACCACCGAGACAGGTAGATGAGCCCTGAGAGGCAGGAGCGTAGTTGATCAGGTCACCGGGGACAACAGCATCGTAGCCGCCGATGGAAACGGTGAAGTCGGGCAGCTTGGTGGAGCAGTCAAAGGTGTAGCCACCAACGGACTGGTCGTTCTTAGCACCGTCAACCTGCTTGTAGTAGGCAGTGACAACCTCGTCATCGAGGAGGAGCAGGGTGGTACCGGTGTCGGCAATACCCTTGATGGAGGAGCCGGACTGCGAGCCGACCTTGTAGCTGTCGGCGGTGAACTGCCAGAAGCCCTGAGAGTTGTCGACATCAGCGTAGGCGAGAGAGCCGGTGTACTTGGACTTGTCGATGAAGCCGAAGTCGTAGGTACCGGGGGCGTTGTGCTTCAGGGTTACGGCGAACAGGGGAGAAGCCAGAGAGGACTTGACAGTGTCGAAGAAAGTGTTCTGAGACTTAGGCTTGACGGTGTTGATGGAGCTGAAGGCAAGGCCCAGGAGACCATCGTTGTTCTGGTCCTTGGTGAACTGGGCGCTGATCTTGGAAGCAGCCTCGACAGCTTGGCCGGAGGCCTTGACACCGCCGACGGTGACGGTGTCCTTGTAAACATCACCGCTGGCGCCGCTGCCATCACCGTAGGAGATGGACCAGGTAGCGCCGGACAGCTTGGTGCCGTTGTTGGGCTTGTAGACGGCGTGGCCAGACTGCTCAGAGGAAGGCAGCTGCTCAGAGAAGACCCACCTGTATCCCAAATTAGTAATCGTGCATAGTTGTATAAAATCGACCATTTTCCATTGATTGATGGAGACATGTATGCAGGTTCCACTTACAGATCGGCAGAGCCGGTATCAAAGTCTAGGTTCAGGGTAGTTCCACCGACATTGACAGGGGTCAGATACTCCTCATCGTTGGACTCGGGAGTGGTAGTAGCAGCACCGCTCTGCTGAGCAGCAGCGAGGACATGGCTAGGGACGTTACCACCGAACTTGGAAAGCGCATGGCTGTAGCTGTGGGCGAAGTTCTTGGTCTTAGTAGCAGGAACAGCAACCTGGTTAACAGAGAAGCTCTTCTTGCCGCCAAAAGGAACAGCAGAAGTGACAGAAGCCAGACCGGCCAAAGCAACGGTAATCTTGCTGAAGACAACCATAATGGCGATAAATCAAAGAATGACTCGAAAAGAATGGAATCGAGGAAAGGTGATGATGATGATGGAGTGGATGGAGAACCATAAACAGCCGGAAATCCAGGATGCTTTATAGTTCTCTGGATACTTCTCCATCATAAAGGATCCAGAACCTCCATGGCACCAATGATGATAGTTATGGCACGATCCAGGAGAAGGAGATTCTGCTCTTCGGGGCAACCCCCCATGCCGATCCAAAAGAAGCAGGGTCTTCGGGCCCGTAAACTTCAGATCACCACGGAGTCCATCGGCCAGCCAAATTGAACAACGGGCGGGTCCACGAGGGACACAACCAAAGAGGAAGCACGGAAACAAAGGAACCGCGTTTCGTGGATGCGCAATGGGGCTGATGGAGGGGGCGAAGGTCTGATAGCGCTAGCGGCATCACCAACCTTGGAGGCGGGGAAAAAGGCCATCGATGACACAGGGGGGGGTTGTTTCTGCACAGCCAGACAAAGCGATGGTTATTCCAGAACGGAGAAGTCCGGCCAAGGGCTAACACGAGAACTCTGTGAAAGCTTGATACCCATTCGGTGGTGCCCTGACGATCCCCATACGCCGTCCCCGACGGTGCAATGTGGGAGTGGAGTTCGACGGAGCCAGTGAGGATACATTAGTGGAAACCTTTCTTGATTAAGCCGGGGCTTACGCGCAAAGCGATGCTTGGATGTGCAGTGGAAAAGGTTGCCAAGTGCCTGGCGATCGTTGTCCCGTTATCTCGAGGTGCAGCCAATCACTACTCCATACAGCAATTCGTAGACTTTGCCCCTCTCCAATCGAGGTAGCATCGTGCCTGGATGTGATGATCGGAGGAATCGTGAAGGATGGATTTCATTGGCGGAGATACACCACGGGTGAAATGGTCGTTTAGAGTCTTGTAAAGTAAAACCCTTGGGATTTCATAGTGTTTCCGCTGTTTGGGCGGGTTTATTGGTGTGTACCTGAATGCTAAACTGCAATGAATTGTGGATCAACTCCGTCTAGAGTGCGGAACCATTGCCCTCGCACTTGGCGAGAGTTCCACTTGAACTTCCAGGTTCCAAGATATAATTATGGGGCATTGAGTTTTTTTTTTTTTTTTTTTTCTTTCTTTCTTTTCTATTCAGTCAGCATTGGGAGGATCTAGTCTGCTCCATGCCGGATCTTGGTTCAGCACCTAAAAATGTGACTGATATTGTTCACATCTAGACTTCCAATACTATACACATCACTCCAGTCTATGATGCTAGATTCCAAACAAATCACCAATATAGACCTGCCAAGATGAAAAGAACAATCCAAAGCAGTTTCTATGATTCATTGAAACGCTTTACATAAATTCCCGACCGGAGTCCGTGAAACTGATCAGCTCTGCATGATATCCGTTGGACCCTGCAGTCTATTCTATGACACCTTCTCACAACCGCAATCCGACTCATGCATTCACGAATCCCATACCTATGAACGTACCGATGCCGATCCAAGACCGATGTGACCTTCTCTTCTACAAAGTCAACAAAGTACATCTAGACTCGTATTATCGTAAATATTCAAGGTTCCGGGACAAGATCCTTCGACGATCATCGTCAGACGTCCACAATAACCCATTTCGGCGCGGATCACCTCTTATCAGATAGATCGACGATGGTTTGCAGATGACTCCGAGTTAAAGATGGATGCATGTGTGCTATCGCACCTGCTATCTTACCTAGAAATGATAGGTTGTAATTGTAGTTGATGACTACATATCGGCACACTCATATCTATTCTAATTCAATGCCCCCGCAGAAATACAGAGGCGACTGACTCGGCAATTGAATCCTTCCAGGATCGGCTTACCCGAGTAGGTATATGTGCTTGTCATGGTGCGTTGGTACTGGGAGGATACATGCATATGCATGGACAAGGCTGATTAGTTAGTGCGGTTACTGCTTTGTTTCGAAAGGGATATAGATCGACCGGTCTCGGCTGAAGAGGAGATTGCAGTATACATGGTTTCAAGGGCTATTCAGAGTATCCACTGTTATTTTCCGATCTGTCCATAGGGCGAAGTTTTAATGGAAAGTTTACTAGTAGTTTGCGCGGGGGCCGAACGTGGGCCAGCGCACGATACAATTGGCACATCATTTGGTCCTAGATTTAGTCATGAGGAACAAGTAATGATCTATTCAACTCGCACCACAAGATTCAATTATGGCCCTATCTGCATGGTGTGCTGTTCCTCCTCGACTACGTAGATCGGATTATGGAAACTCTCAGCCACCCGGGTCTTATTCCGCGAGGCTGAGATAGACTAGATTAGATTAAAAGCAGGGTCCATCAAAATAATAACGTTGGAGCCTTGGCTCAATCAGGGTCTAGTATGCTAGCATGTGAAGTGTCCACCAGCCGTCATATATGAGATGAAACTCGGCCCCGCCATATTGAGACCCGACGGAGACCGAGCGGGGGCAAGTCAAGACCCTTAATCTCGACACTTACGGGAGGGAATAACCTCATCCTACGGGAACATGTCATAGAAAATAAAGTGAAACAAGCATTATTATTTCATCTAATTCAGGGGTTTCAAGGTCCCAATAAGAAGAGGGGAAATATAACGCTTGACAGATCGAAATGGAAGGGGGAAAGACTTGTTTCAACCATATGCGACACTAACGAATCGCATCATCCATGCCACCTTAAACGCAGAACAGAACGAGAACGCCAAAAATGCAGATCCCGCGGGGGTATCACGTTTAACTGGATGGGAATAAAAAATCACGAAAATCATGAAAGGGGAAAAAAAGGGAGGGGACGTCTCATACGGTCCTATGCACTATCTAAAAGTGGTGAGCTTCCTGATGATCAGGGTCCGTTATAGATCACTGCAAGAACTGGGAGGTCAAGCCTGGGCCCGGGTCGGCATCTCCGTGAGGATTGCTGTCATATCCCTCATTAAGCAAGACCTCTAACATGTCAAACTCGCCGAGCATCGGGCCGGTTCCACCCAGTCCTTGATCGACCACTGCGGTGGAGCTGTTGAAGAATTGATCAAGAGGAAGGGCAAACCAATCTGGGAGACCGGAGTTTGCTCCGTTGCTATCCCCGACAGCTTGAGAAACGACATTGTTTGGCGATGATCGCTCGAGATCATTGGCGGGCATGCCCGAGTTAGCATCGTAGTAGTTGTAGTATACTGATGGCGGAGGCGGCATGAATGATACGTTCAAGTTCGATGAGTTGATGGTTTGCGCAGGAATATTGGCAAGAGGATCATGCGATGATCCCATCGTTCCTGGCGGCTGTCCGCCGGCGCTGTTGCTCTCCACATAACCCAGGCCGCTTGGCGTTGCATCGTGAGTAGATGACCAGGGCGTTTGTGTACCATCACGTCGGCCTGCAATGCTGTCACGGGGTGGCGAGTGGGCTCGCGAGACGGGTGCAGATCCTCGGTCTTGTCCATCGCCATCGACACCACGGTCATGCGGTGCAAACCGGAGAAAACGATTCCGAATACTGCTCGTCAAGAGCTCCAGCAGGCGAGCTACCGTGTTACTGATGTGCACATCATCGACGACAAAGGTACGAAGCGCATCCACAGTCTTGTCTTGGAGGTCCAGAGAGATTCGCACATCGTCTTCACGAGCGCCCAATGTAAATGTCTGTAGAAACGTGGGATTAGTGGCGAGCTCAAAGGATCATATTCTTGCTACAAGGGAACTCACCTTCAGGATGAAGATCATTCCCGACAGAATTCGGAAAAACGTCCGAATTGGAGCGTGCTTCAGACGCCCTCCTGGGACGAGACCCTCGAGAACGATTTGCAGAATCTTACGAGAGGCATCCACAACCTCCTGGATGTATTTTTCGTTCACTCGGTAAAGCTCCATTAGTGTTCGGAACCATCCGGTGCTGCCAGGCGACGGACCAGCGCCTGGTCGGCCAGAATCGTTTGGCATGTTGGTCCAGCGGTCGACGACAGCTTGTAGTGCAACTGAATTGACATACAATCCTAGCTTAAAATTAGCAAGTGGCGATGGAATTCCGGATTCCTTCATAGCGTAGACTCACGCGTGTATTCGTATTCAATCAGCAGAATACTTCGCATAGCCGACGAAACTGATCAATAATTAGCTTCCCATTGTCACCTTGAATTTGAATTCCGAGACTCACGATTAACACGATCGAGACGTTGCCGGAAATCTCGAAGCCGAGGCTGAAACCAGTTAATTTGCTCACGATACTTCCCACTCTTGATCAGCTCAGTAGTCTGCTCGCTAGTGGCAAAGAGCTGGTTATTGGCTTGGTAAACAATCTTCGAGATGCCCATCCAGCAATCCTGCATAATGTCAATGTCCGAATTGTTATCATTCGAATCAATGTCATTTCCTGCGGCGTCTTGCCCCCACTTAGACAAGGGGAGCATCGACGGAATGCCCAATCGTCCACTGCTATGCGTGATGAAGACTATGATCAATTTTCGTAGGCGGCGCTTTCGTGTTTGTTCAGCAGGGGGATCAGATATATTTTTCGGCTCGATGTTATCATCGAATACGCCGAGCTCAAAAGCAAGAGCTTGGGCAGTACTCAACAGCATCCACGACATCCGATCTGATCTCCAGGCTGGTTCCAGCCATTTTTGGAAAGCAAGTCTACCTTCAGGTGACGTTTTCGCTTGCTCGGTGTCCGGGTCTAAGTCCCTATCGGCACCGCTTTGACCTTGAGCATCAATGTCTAACAATGTATTTTCATCATCACCTGGAGGGAAATGAAGATTTCGAGGATGCCAATCTGTAAGGATCAAAAGAGCCTCGACTGTTCCAAGCGCTCGCAAGTTTCTTTTGGCATTTGGTCTGCTAGAGGTTGGTGCAAGATCGAGGGATCGTGGTCTGTTAACACCTGGGCCCCCAGCATCATATTTCTCTTGGCCCCAGAAAAGACGTTCGATCATGCCACGCAAATATGACCAGAGACGGTCATGAATGTAGAACGCACGAGTACTGGCACCATCACCTTTAGGCTTCAGATGACGCGAGGCAATTGTCAAAATCGTCACGGCCAGCACTGGTTCCTCGGTGAGCAGAATACCATGTTTGGAGGGTTGAGAGTAGTCCGGAGTCACTACTGGGCTCATTGGCGCAAGGTTCTCGTAATAGTATGCCACATAATCCATGCCTTCCTCAACGGTCATCCAACCAGCACGCACAAATCGCAGTCGTGACCATGCTCGAACAGCATCGACATACCCGGGGTCTTGAGCTTTAGTATTGCCAGAGTCACCTTCATTGGTTACATCACCAGACATCTGAATATCTGGGGCACCTGGTGCACCGCCTTGGTAGAAGCCATTACCACCCATGGAAACTCCGGATCGAGGAGTGCGTGAAAACGAGGCGCTCATGTTGCCAGGGGAGTTGACGTTGGCAAGTGGAGAAGGTCCAGAGTTAAATGAGGAGACTGATTGTCTCGCGGCGTAGCGGTTCAAATCTTCAGTTCTGCCCGCTGCCTCAGAGAGTAGATGTAACGCGTCGTGGGTATTTGTGATGGCAGGCGATAACAATTCGACTGCAGTTCTATTCAGCATAGGCGGGCCTCCGTATCCCGAAGCCGAGCTTCTCTCGGCACTCTGGTAACTGGATACTCGCGGAGTTCTCGATTCTAAAAAGTGTCTTGCGGGTGAAGCAATGGGTGCACTCGGGGTATACCGTTGGGAGGCAGCATTGACTGCGGCTGTTGGCGGGGGTACCTCAGGCCACCGTTGACGAGCTCGGTAAGCGTCGTTCTCAAAAGGTGTTTCATTGGAAATGAATGGCGATTCATTAGTTGTCTCTTCTTTCTTTGATGCGACCTCACCGATCATCATCCGTTTGTCGCGGCGCAATACGGCGGGATCCTCGGGCTCCTCCGCAGGCTCGGAAACTTTGCGTTTGCGACGAGTAGCGGAAAATTCGCATCGTTTGCTTTCGCGACGACATCGCACGCAGGGTGGGGGTCGAGGGTTGTCAACGCCTGTCGGGGTTGAAGTGTTTTTGTCATTAGCCAGCTCGGTCGAGAAAAAATAAGATATGTCATTTTTAAGTGGGATGGGGAATGCTGATCTTACTGCCGAGGTCGCACTTGACCTTGCGCTTACGACACGGATCGCAAGCCTGGTAGCCGCGTCTATGCTGGGGATTGCTGGGGGACGGTGATTTTCCGGGGTCCTGGCCCACGCTAGAGTCTCGTCCCATGTTGGGCTCAAAAAAGTAGACTTGTTCAGTTTGAGTGGGTAGCGCGATGTTGGGGAAAGCCGATGCAAAGCGAAGATAAGCAGGAAAAGAGGGGGTGGGGGTTGTTTGCTTAGATGAGCGACGGCCAATTGGACCCGCGGGGACGGCAACATACGGCAACTTGAACTTGAAGGTCACCGCAGGACACTCGAGTGAATAAAGAATAGGAATTAAAAAGCAAGGATCTGGTCTGGATGTGGGATAATGCTGTATGTAGTTAAGACAAAATAAACTATCCCCTTTGTATTACCACCGTCATCACAAAGCTAACCGTTCACGAAAAAGCCCCATTGTGTTCGTCCAGCCACCGATTTCCATTGTATAATAAGAACCCTGTCTTGCGGGGTAACCGTAAGAGTTACCTACATCCACTGATAGTGCGGGTTCTAAATAAACCGATGCTAATCAAGACCCTAGCATTTGAAATGCATTAGGTCTTCGAAATTGAGCAACTTCAAATGTTCAAGTTCCAAGGTTCAAGTTGATGCCCATTGCCCAGGTGTATGTCCAGGTGGGCATATAGGTAGGTGCATATGTGCGCACTTGGGTAATAGTAGTTGAAAGTATGTCCTCCGAGTCCCGACCGACCTCGGGAGGTCCGCCTTTAGTTAGCCTTCCACCTGGGCAAGGTTTCTCCATACCAAGAAACATCAATCTTCAAAGGTATGTAGGTAGGATCTCAATCACATGTCTCGGTTCTTGTATGAATGGTCATAGCAGCAGTCCGGCCAATGCAAAGTATAGAATGATGGAAACAGCGTGTGAATAGGTTGTCCCGCATGCAGTAATAGCGTGTTGGGTTCTTTGGAACATTTGGAGACCAGTCTTTAGTAGATCAGCGAGTAATAGTTTATTGAAGCTTCTCAAAAGGGAAGCTCATTGGCTTTGATTAGTAGGTATATATAGGCATCCATCAATAGGTAGTAGCAGCGCTAGTACTACTTGAAGTTTACTCACCACCACAAAGAAAAAGGCGATATACTACGAAGCTTCCTTGAGCTAGATCATTACCAAGAATGGAATGGGGTGAATTATAGGATATTAACATATTGTTTCATTTGATAAAGATCTATGCTAGGTCCGAGTCCTTATCCATCTTGACCATGTTCTGTTCTCGTTTCAGTTAGATGTCATCTATGAAATTGTACTATACTGAAGGACAGATAAAGACAGGGAACAAACTGTACATGTGGATAAACTATTTGACTTCATTCCTACTATTCAACGATGCGGTCTTTGCCCAGGTGAAAGTGTCCCGAAAGTAAGGGGCTCAGAGACTGGAATGTCGGAATACATATAATGCCAGTTTAGGATTCTTTTATGGTTAAATGGTGGATCCCTGTAGGCCCACTGGGCTTGAATTTTTTTTTTTTCTCCCTCCCAAAGTTCTCTTTTCTCGACTTCATCTTCATGCTATTCGTACATATGAGCTTTATGGATGTTCAAAACCAAACACAGGGTTGAAAGCAGAGCAAAAGTAGTAGTTGGTGGAAATTTGCGCTACGCGTACCTTGCACAGCTACCTGTCTGCATAATGCAGAGAACATGCTACTTCCTTATACGATAAAAATACTGCACCTTATAAATCCAGTTTATTGTGCATGAGTGGCGACTACGCGGTCCTGTAGCATAGTTGGTTAATGCATCCTGCTTATGTGTTTATCCTAGTGGAAAATACATGCCCTCCTCAGGAAGAGCCGGAGTTCGACCCTCCGCAGGACCATGTCCTTTTTTTTGTTACTTTTTTTGTTCCCGATGTGCGTACACAATAAACAATATTCTAAATAGAAGCTAACGCCTTTTGTTTTTCAGTCAAGTTTATCTCTATTGTTTTGTACTTATAATATAATATTATTGGCAGTAGAAGTAGGACTCAACACATGCACGAAGCTGAGTTGAATCATAGGAACACCTATACAGGTGCAGCTTGTCGGTCATGGTCTCTGTAGTCTAAGTCTCTACTAGTAGTAGAGTAACTCAGATGTTTCGTTTCAAGGGCTACTTAGTGAAGTTTTTGATAATGATTACGTCAACCAGCATTGATAGTCTAATGGTTATGATTGCCGCCTTCCACTCATCTGATAGCGGCAGGTCGGGGTTCGATTCCCCGTCAATGCAAAACTTTCTTTTTTTGCTTTCTAGACCCTAGTTTCATATGAATTTGAGGTCTGTTCTACTAGTATTGAGTTGAGTTGCGGTATGATTTGGCTTTTTTTACCCTGTACAACACCCATCGCATACTACTGCTTCAAATGTTGGAATGTACTACCCATGATGTGCTCGTTACTAGGTAATCTACATGCCCGGGCGCTTCCAAAATGTTCTCTAATACTATTGTGCATATGTAGATTTTGCTCTTCAAACTTCAAACTACGTATATTTCGATTCCAATCAATTGATGAGAGCTGCCAGTGGCCTTCAAGTGCCCAGGTGTTTCCAAGGTTGGGTGCATATATATTGATGGGTCAGTCAAAGATATTAAAGCGAGAGATACTAGTAAACCTTGGAAATGAACGAACGCCATTCCAACCTTGGAAGTAGTATATGTAGTGAGTACATATGTCAATATGATATGTACCTACTAGGTAGTAGTCCCAGACCTTGAAACCTTGACTATACTCATCCGAGTCGTTTATTTCAATAGTTCAAATGTTCAAGTTCTAATCTGGAAGGGATGACCAACTTGAAAGCCTAGGTGAGCATTGAGTAATAGAGTCTAATACTATTCTTTATATCCAAATTTTTGGTCGTATGAATTATCCAGTCCCAAAATTAAGAGCTTTGCTCAACCTAACTCAGTGATCGGTTTTCCAAGTTTGTAGTATTCTTGGAATAGTATATGTACAGAACACTAACATGTATGAATATCTAGGGTATACGAAGAACTTGAAGCCTTAGAGAGACGGCAACAGATTCAATGTTACTGTGTATGCCGTCCACAGCATATAATTTGCTCGAGTTTGGCCTACTTTCGCCAAATGTGCAGCATCTCCGATCTAACCATCGCCATCACGGCGACCTTATCAGGAAGTTAGCCAGGGTCCGAAATTGCATTGCGTATATAGTGGATCGACTCACCAGGCTCAAGTCTACACCTTTGGCAACTCGAACACGAAGAACCGATAAGTGGAGGTCTCGTACGACGATCTTTGGCACATTGTTGGTGTGAATTGTGATTTCAGCAATAGTGGAATTGCCTATATTAACATAGCACGTTGACCCTTGTGCATCGCGCGGTCGCATTTCCACTACCTCACCGGAATGTAATATCGTAAGGTTGATAGCCGTATGCTTGGTGGTAAAAAAGCGATCGTGGCACAACTCTGCGATCTTATTCCCATCGGCATCTTGCACAAACCATCGCATCTTCAGATCTACCGCATAGCGACGAAGGTCAAAGACCGCATTGCCCTCAGGGTCCTTTAAGGGGCGTCGGAAAGTCAATGAATGATAGTCTCCTGGACCTTTCACATAAAAAACTTTCTCGCCATCATTGCTAGCAATTATGGAAGTTTGAAGATGGCGATCGGGGTTTCGCATCCACAAAACATCTTCCTTCTCACTTGTGTAGCCATCGACCAGGCTGACCGGTTCGAGTGGAGCGCGAAGTTCAGCATCCATTTGAGATCACTTGAAGGGAAGTGCCGAGGAAGTGTAGCCTGATTGTGTAATTGGATTTATCATTTGTGAATAATTAGAGGATCTGGGAAAGGAATCAAGAAAAATTAAGAGATGAAGGATTGCGGGTCCAGGAGGTTGGGGGCATGAAGACTTGAGTAAGGCGGAATTTGATCTTGAACGGAATATGGATACTGCGGAGCATTTGTGTCTAACCTTAGAATTTGTTTTGTCCTCATAACCCCACAATTACTGATCGACACCTAGACGAGGCTGCAGTTAATATAATTACAGAGTCAAGAACAAGAAGTGCGAGTCGTCTTGGTGTTGATTAAAGATAAGCCCACCACGTTCCCGTGCAGAGGGCAAGATTGAACAGTTCGTCCCCTGGTCAGTCCCACTGGATCCACTTCTATAGTACAGACTTTACCAAATTAGGGTTTAGGTGGACTCTTATTATCTCATATGTATGTTATCCATATACGGAGTACTCCGTACACGCCCGACATCAGGTTAATGGTGTACGTATTGACAGCATAAACGCCTAAAGCCATTAATCTACATCACCAATTACCTATTTCAGTAGTTACGTCCGCCCATATTAAATATCTTACAGGTGTTTTCCCTTACAGTATACCTTATCTGGCCTGCATATTGAGCAGCGTCCCCTATTTTATGCGTTGTATCTCGATAACATGTACCCTTTAGCCGCTTACAATCAAAAATACGTCCAGACTGACTTCTTGCTCCGTAGGTAGTGATGACATCCAGAATAGTCCACTCGGGCAGAGTTTTTGGTTTAGTTAAAAGACTTCCAACATATTCAAGTTCAAATTTTCATGTCACGTTGTAAATAATGAGAACTACCAGTACATATGCACATGTGTCGAGGAACGGATACTGCACATTATATGCATGGCATGTAAAGTGCTTGAAATCTGTATCAGCATTTAAAAGGACTGAACGGAAAACCTTGGAAGAGAACCTTGGGTCCATCTACACATTTACTCAAGTGTCACCTTCACTGGAACTATACGTAATGGTACCTCCTCTTCAAGTTCACTACTACAGCAACCTTTGTAATTGAGAGAGTGGAAATTACAAACGATAGCGGAGAATAAATTCAAGTTGCTGAGCCCCCGGGGCCAATTCTTGTGGGGCGCTTATAAACTTTTATGGGGCGCTTAGAGAAATGCATGCCGCTTAACGTGGAGTCTTCAGAGATCGACTCGCCAATACCTTGTTTTGTACATCATGATGTACACCTTGGGAGAGATTCAATGACTAGTAGCTCGCCTCAGTGGATCACTCATGACAAGGTGGGAAACAGGTGCGACTTTTTTTGAAAAGAGCCCCCGCTCCACATATGTACAGCCTCATCTACTATGCAGAAACACGGTCACGCAAGCTTTATTTGTACCTGTAATTAGATTGATATAGCCTGGCCATGGAACCTCTTAGTGCCACCAATTGATCTAGTATATGTACTAGTATATCCTGGATGCACTACGCATTTAAGATCAAAAAACCAACATTGAATAACCAGAAAGGATAAAACGCAATGATAGACGGGTGCACTGGGGGTAAAATCGAGAAAATTTTGATTTAAGGGATAGGATTTTAAGTGGCGCATAGTGTTGAAGGAATGGCCGACCTTGAGCTTCTAGACATGCCCGTACTAATACTCGATTTGGTTTAATTCAAGTCGATCACGATGTATCTAAGCTTTTTGGACATTAAAAATAACTGTGGTGCCTTCTATGTTTCGGGAACTGGATCTTGATTGTACAGTAGACGGCACATTGACCCATAGTAACACATCCACAGATACAAGGCTATCTATCTTACTCCTCTTTGCTCACCCTTACCTTGCTGGAAAGAAGTATCATCCACAAGGGACCAAATTGGTATTCTGAAGATCCATGTTCCTGATAACGCAAATTATACTCAGCCATACGCTATGCATAGCATTCTTCGGGATTGTTGCAGATGGAAGTCCCGAAGTACCTTGCTCAAGTGGATTCATGTCTTAGCTGTGGCCAACGAGACCTAAAGAGAGAAAGTGGTTCGATTGCCCGGTAACTCACATCTGGCCATACATCGTTCTATGTACTTCACTGGGAATGTCAATAATTATAAGTGTGCGTAGCTTCGGTATATAATAAAATTTGAATATCTCTTGATCGGAGTCAATGAGACCCAAATCGAATAAAGATTGTAATGAATTTGCCTCATTCCTTACATTGTGTATGGGGTGACGGCATATGAGCCTTCCGCGGAAATTGTTCACAAGAGCAATATTATCGCACTATGTATGCTATGGTTACATGGCTATGATGGGTCGTTTTGGGGCCAACATGACTGGAACAGAGAAGATGTACAGATAACTTCCTAGGATGTAGATTATACGTAGCTTTACGGTGTAGATAGCCTTGCTCGGACTAAATGATCACTGATGAGGATTCCAGCGGGCGACACTCTAGTGGATTTCAATATCTCTTGGCTTGGGTCAACGAAACTGAATAGAGAAGGTGATTGTCGAATCTGCCTGGCTGGGTACGATGGAGTCGATCAAGTGCGAGCCTTCCTGATGGAACTCCAATCTTCAGTGCGCGAATTTCAAATGAGAGTCATGTCGTATACTGAATGTGGACTTGGGGGCCATATGTTTCCGCATCTTGAGCAAGAATAGAACGAGAAGGAAGCCCCTGAAGTCTGGCAGGAAAAAGTATAAAGCTGGTCAAATTACCCTCTCAAACATTCTTTCTATCATCAACAGTTTCTCAATCATCAATCTCTTCATCCCTCAAAGCTTTCTATACACAAAACCGAGTCTCGAAAGAACTCTCTTCAAACATTCAAAATGGTCTCCTCCAAGTTCGTTCTCGGTGCAGTTGCTGCCGCCGCCTCAATCCAAAGTGCCTGCGCTGTCAGTGAGATCCTGGCCGCTATTGGTGCCATTGGTGGTGTCATTGGTGCCATCGGAGGTGTTACCGGTGGTGTCTCTGCTGCCGTCACCGCTTCCAACTCCAAGCGTGGCCCTGAGGCCGACTTCGTTCCCATGAGCCGTGTCAAGAGACAGAGCCAGTACGACTGGGACCAGTGCAAGAGCGAGCTCGGCAACTCCAACGTTGACTTCAATGGCGAGAGTGCCGGCAGTAAGTAAACGTCATATCTATTTCGAAGTGACACTTTAGCTAACAAAGCAATCAGCTGTCGTTGTCAGCGGTCTGCCCCAGGCTTGCATGGACCTTGCCACCGTCCTTACTGGCAAATACGACGAAGGAAACCCAGTTCCTCTCAGCAACAACGCTATTCGCTTCACTGGTTTGACCAATGACGACGTCAACCAGATCCAGAACGCTCTGGACGTTCACAACTAAGAAGCTTTCATACTCTTAGTTGATGGCCACCATCGAAATGCATTCCCATTTTGGGCTTATGTACTTGGGCTTTCGAGACTCGCTGCTACTGGATTAGACAATGGATATTTTAATAACTGGGATATAGAGGTATAGAACGGTTTTTTGTGTGCAATTTTGCATCCAGATCTTGTTTTATGTGTCAAGTAACTGGTCTTGGTGTATTCCACTCGTTTTGTACATATTTTCAATTGAAAATTGTTTGCTTCGCTTTAAATATCAATCTTCCTTCGCGTGACAGTATACTTAGACTTTTCCACCGTACGTTGAATTGGAACTCGCATGATCGAACTATAAGTTGGGCTTTGGAGCTTTTGGAACAATTTGGACCTCGTAATCTTCAGTATAATACAAACCTAAATTTTAAACCAGTTGATTATTCATGAGTAAATCAATATGTAATGTCAAACTTGCACTGAAAATGCAAACTACTGCTTATACGATTGAACATTCCATTCCGAATGAAATTCTTACAATTTTGAATATCTCGAATGCGCTATGGCCGAATGTCAGGGTGAAGAATCCGACAACTTGATTCTGTTGCCCTCAACGAATTACTGTATGTTGAGTATTTTTGGATTCAATCTAAGAAGATTCCAAGGTTGTCGCAGTGATTCGCACAATCGAACAGAGGGATGTAGTGGGGGTAAACCTTCTACCGTGCATTGTCATGTAAGGTGGGCTTCAATTTTTATTGACTCAGCTCTCGCACGACCGAGTCAAGCAAGGGAATGATTATCGTTCGTTTAAGAAATGCCAAGGATTTGGACTTGGGGCCAAACGATGTACCTTTAATGATCCATTTTAAACTGATACACGTTCTGGGTTGGGGGCCGATTAGTCCGCCTACAGTACATGTATCAGATTTCAGTCCCACCGAACTCCACTTTATTCGAGAAGATCTTTACATTCTGTACTGTACATTACACCGGTGGGCCTTACGAATCGCTGTGGACCTGAGCCCCGGGGGCCATATATTTCGTCATATAAACCATGCCACGCATGCTTCTGCCATCCAACGCATCGTCAGCGCAACCCCTCCGGCAGCGGAAAAGGGAACGCAAAAGAATCTCAATTGTGCTCTCTCTTCATGTGCCGGTAGCACCAATAAACGGATAGTTTCCTAAGTATCTGGCAGAAATGGGGGCCATGACTTTTCTACAAGCGCGATACGCTGTGCCATTTATTCACCTGGGCCTGTCAGGTGTTGCATTTGCCCTCTCGTTGCATACACCAAAGCAAACGCAGCGACTGGCTCTTTTGCCCTTGATCCTGGCAACTGCCTTTTTATCTCTATCGGCCATGCAAAATGGGCCATTCCCTGGCTGGTTTTCGGTGGTATGGGGGCAAACGTTAATAGGATACGCCTTGCATACTGTATCAACATTGCACATCAAACAATTACAGCCACCTACTCAAACGGTGCCAGGTTCAAAGGAAGTCTCATCAGACAAGCGCTTTGATTTGAAATATTTCGCTCGACTTTGGCTCAACCCGCGACTGATAAATGTACAACCACGCGATGCAGCAGCTCCACGGTCGACAGAGCAGCAGGAAAACTCGAAGCATTCTCAAGTCGTCTTTTTGATTCTTCAATTATCTAAGCTGTTTATATACTATATTATCGAAGCAAAGATATCCCCGGCTATATTTGACGAGGTTGTCATTGATATTCTGCCATCTGATGTTGACGCATCACAGCAATCTCTCTGGAAGCCTTTGTATGGATACACAGCGCGAGAGTGCCTGAACGTAACCTTCATCACATTTTCAACCTTTTGGCAAACATTCGTCCACCTTGACGGGACTAATGCCCTTATGGCAGCCTTCTTTGTGGCAGTTGGTCTCCATGACCCTGAGGACTGGCCACCACTTTTCGGAAATATCTCCGACGCAGTTGGTCTTCGACGTTTCTGGTCCAAATTCTGGCATTCACTCCCCACAAAGCCTTCAAAAAGCATTGGAGATTACATCAGCTTCCAAATATTCCGTTTTTCACAACGTTCCTTTGCCCATAAAGCGACAATTGCCTTCACAGCCTTTGGCATCTCGGGTCTCGCACATGCCTTCTTCGTTTGGCAGGGGGGAAATGACAATTGGTATCCAAACCTCTTTTGGTTTTTGTTCAACTTCGTCGCGTGCATGGCTGAGGCTATTTTTGTCAAGACAATCGATCGGTTGGCGCGGCGCACTAAGCAAGAACATAATCTCGATGCTATCAAGGGAAGCTGGCTAGGTCGGTTTATCGGATATGCTTGGGTTTTCCTATTCTTCTGCTGGACTGTGCCATTCTACCGCTTTCCTGCCATACACCGGGAGAGTTTAGAGTATAATCGGATGAGGAGACTCTTGTCCAACATGCAAGTTGTTTGATCGCATGTGATGCATGTATGTCAGACGCTGGTCATCGGGCAAAATGCTCAGCATTTTGTTATTCCATCGTTTAAACCAGACTTATAATGAAGAGACCTTGAATAAGGTTGAAGATTTGGAAAAAGAGTTCATTCATTGAGTAACCTAGAATACGTCACAGCCACCGTTATTTGTTTATCTGAGTAGCCCGTAATTTCCCAATGCCAAAAGTGAAGGTAAAGAGTCCGATTAGGACCATAGTACTTCCTACCGGCTATTGCATAGTACGTGAATAACATCTTATGCGGGTCGGCTATGCCAGATAATTGATTACATTTGCCTACAATGCTTAATGGAAATCTCGTCGAAAAAGAAAGGGACGAAAGATAATGAAAGGTAATTGAATTATGCAATGAATGCTTTGTGCGTGCCTACCACTTCGCTCAATATGATATGTACGCTAGGAAGCCATATGCCGCAAGTTGAACGCCATTAATTACAGACCGATCCAATGAAAGAAATGGAAAGTCGCAAATCTATGCAACGCGCGACGATAGAGGTCGAGCTGTGGGCACTGTGTGTTTCCCTCTTCCAAGATCTAAGGAAAGGTTTCCGTTCATTCTGGACACCAGATCCTTTGCTTTCCGTGGTTGAACCACTTCACCGGAGGCCGCACTATCGATACTCCCACGACGGGAGAGTGTCGGAGTCATGCGCCCGGCAAGAAGTCCTCGAATGCCACCTGCCTTCCGAGCAGGTATATCCGAAGTGCTTGCTGTCAGAATGTAAAGAAGGTATTTGAGATTTGGAAGAGTATAACGAATATCCAAGCCTCGGATGTCAGATTTATTGAGCAGAAACTCAATGTTCTTGTTCAATAGAAACACACCATACTCAAAGCGGTAATGCACACTGACGGGATATAGAGGAAATGTACGCTGTGGAAGATCCTGTGATATAAGATCTTGAATCAAAGAGGTTGACTGGTTCGGGCTTATCGGGTATGGAATGGCCACCGAGAGGTAAAATGACAACAGGTACACCAGGTGAGCGGTGAAGCCAAGTGCTGCTGCGATCACTTCGCGATCGATGTCTTCGAAGCTAGAATTTGGCAGGTGAAGACCAGCGATGGTGAAGGCCAATGATTTGTCAGGAACAGGCTCAATGGGATATATGACCATGAGGTCTTCAGCAATGCGCCGAATCTGGCCTTTCGCCTCTTCTGAATTGTTGTTCAATAGGCGTTCACTGGAGACTAGCTTTTCCTGTGCATCGGGGAGATGGCTTTGAGCCTTATCCTGACTGACGCGGCCTTGCTCCATCGCCTTCTTTCGAGATTCTATACTTGAGATTAATTCTTCTTTGCGCTTGGAAGATGCTCGAAGTTGCCTTCGCTCAGCGGCAACCGCGTGCTTAATAAAACTAAGACGATCTTGTGCTTTAGTCGCATCGCTCTCGGTAGCTAGGGATTCGTCGTTTCTCTTGAGAATGTCACCGATCTGGGTTTCCAGCTTTTCACGAGTTGCGAGCGCATCTTGGATACATTCGTCTAGATTCGCCAATCGCATCAATGCGTCGTAAGATGAACTAGGCAGAGAAGAGCCGTCCACAGGAGCTCGTTTACCGGCGCCATTGAAGGGTCCCTCGATAGGTGGGAGATCCGTCAAGTTTGTATACACCCCATCTGGGAAGTGAAACAAAATTGAGTTCGCGGGGAGTGGCTGATGGAAGCTTTCAATGGTTTTACCCAGAAATTGCAGAGACCGTAGATGTGATTGTAACTCGACCAACAACACATACTCTGACATCGCCTCCGTCTTGGTCCAGAGCTTCAACGTCAGCTTGTCTTGCCGGGACACCCCAGGACCGCAGAAATTCAGATCGAAGGACCGAAATGTAGGGTTGGTAGCTTTGGCTACTACCTCGGTAATATATACGGGATCCTGGAGTCCGTCACAATGTATCGAGGCCCATGTATCCGCCATCCGGGTTTTGGTGATGTCTTCTAGCCTAACCTGCCGGGTCCGAGGATTGGGATCATTCCAAGGGAGTAGACTCCGACGGCGTGGGTTTCGCTTTTCGGGCGTCGAGTCAGCATGGCCGTCGTGTTTCGCATGCGATTTGAGCTCTGTATAAGACCGTGAAGGGTGCAAGGGACGGCTTTCGTTCTGTGCGAGAAGCTTTGACGGCGATTTCAGGGCATTGGGGATGTCGTCGTCATCAATTGTTTTCCCGCGCGCTCGATTTGTTGGTCGCGTCACGACCAAATTGCGGACAGAAATTCCATTTAAATGGCGGAGCTTGCGGTTCTAGATGTTCATTAGGACCTCCTTGATCTTCCATTCGGGCGCGCGGGCCATACCGATGAATATAGCCACGGCCGCTCTTTGCGAGAGCCCGTGTCATGCTCTGTGTCCGCGACCGTGTTCTCCATCGAGTCGGCAGGAAACACAAATAATTAGCCGATACAATCGATATACTATTCAGCAATGTGGCATGGTGGTGAGCTGGGTAATTAAGAGAACATTGTTTGGAGGAGTATTGCCTGGAGCAACTTGGAGCTGATAAGGCGATGCGGAGAGCAGGCAATGCCAAGACTCTGGCCGGCCCCGTCAAAAAATCTACCGCCGACTTCAACCTCCCCGTCAACACCGACTCTCGATCACGCATCCCAGCCTCATCCCGGTCCTTTTCCCTAATTGCGCCCGATCGGACCCCCTGGGTGCTTTCGCACATACATTCCGGGCCAGCATGGCCTCTTCAACTACCAAACCGGTCCAAAGGATCCTGGACTCGACCAAACTCGCGAGCCTGTCGAAATTTATCCGCCAACCACCAATCGATCCCAAGACTCCAATTCAAGGGAAACCTCGTGATCCTAAATCCAATGCATTCAAGGAGTATGCGAAGCGCGAGGGTGTGCGATTGCAAAAGGCGCTGAACGCAATCACACATGGAAAGGACATCTTTGTCTACCACAATGTTCGCACGAAGCAGGTCGTGTATTCGCTGACTCGGTATTTGGAGGTGAGTTATGGCTATCAAGTTCATTTTTGGGACGGCTTCTACGGATGCGGCTCCGTTCAAAGCAATTGGCTAATTAATCTGTCTCCCCTCTTAGGAAAACAATGTCCTCCGCCAAATGGTCTACCACGGCAAGAAAACCGTGCCCGCCGAACTCCGTCGCGATATGTGGGTACCATATTACTCCGTCCACTTCAGCAGTGCAAGCCTTGGTCTCCGTGCATACCACTTGCTCCGCGAATTTTCTTTGCAACGACAGCTCGCCCCGCCCCAAGAAATGATCACCGTAACGGAAGAGTACCTATCAGCCAAGCGACCGAGGGACCCCGTCGAAGCGGAGAAGTTCGACAGAATCAACAAGAAGCGCGTTGGTCAGACAATGGAGAAGAAGGAGCGTGCCCGTGTGTTGATGGATCAGAAGGCGACCTCCGTCGCGGATGTTGCGGCTGTGTTGGGCATTCAGCAAGAAGCTATTGCGAATGGACTGCTGGAGCGCTCCAACAAGCCCGGATACCTCACAAAGGCTGCCCGTCGTCGTCGCCGTGAAGCTTATCAGGAGGCCCTGGAGTTGGAGGAGAAGCGCGGAGTCCGTATTGCAGAGCTGGAGGCACTCATTAACGACAACACTCTGGATGCGGACGTGAAGATTGGCGAGCCAGAGGGATCCCGCCCAGAGGATCCCTTGCAGGTGAAGATCCTCTGGCAGGATGTACACGACGCCCACTACGCCCAGTCATGGATCGATGGTGTCAACCATGGCCAGCTCAAGCTTTCCCGTAACCCCGTTATGCCCGGTGAGCAACTACTGGGTAAATCCAAGATTCTTGCCGAGGATGGGTTCACTGAGGAGAAGAAGGAGTAAGCAGCGCCATAGGTTCTGAAATTGGGCTGCCCCGATCTTGATCTTTTATAATTGGCGCCTGGGCCATATTGAGCGATGCTTCCCCTGCTGATACCATCTGACTTGAAAACAGATGATGGGCAGGCTATGTATTCTTTTTGTTTTTATAGGTGTTGACCAGTCTCCCCTGGGTGCCTTCTTGCATAAATTGTATTTTTAGATATTTCCAATCACTATCGTGACGAACAAAGATACTCAAAAAGACCATGTTCCAGCCCTAGACCAAGGTATGTTAGAACTGCCTCTTCAAATGTTTAGCTATCACAGGCTGCTAGCCATACAACAGCATATAGCCCATATACTTCTGTAGTATCTTTAAGTTAGGCATTGTATTAAAACTGACTTCGATTCGATAACAACGTTGAAGACATGCCAGGATGAGGCTTGGTGTGGCCCATGTTCTGGGAACACAATCTAGATGGATGTGTCTGAGCGACACGTGGTATTCAAATAATCACAAAATGCATGCGCTATGCCCATACAAGACAGCGCATTCAACATGATTACCGTCTGTCTGCTTGACTGTGGTTGGACGTTCGAGGTGGGATGGTGGCCCGTCTATCCGTTGGAGATCCCGCTGTGACGCCTGAGATCTGCAAGAGACCCAATATAGCACCGAGACATTCAAATAATTATCAGTTTATAGTATAAAGATGGCCCAGAATGCTTATCAACCACGGCATATCTGAAGCAGTTCCCATCGAGTTCACATAGCCTTGAATACAGAGCCCTGCCACTAGGACGTTTCTGACAACATGACTACTACGACCACCGAGACTGTCACCAAACAGACTAATTACTCGCCTTTCAAGTTAGTACATCTGCATTATTCAAATTTATCGGCCCTTTTACTAACTATCGGCAATAGACTCGAGGGCCCATATGGTGACTTTAGAGACCAACTCCAATCCGAAGGATACGTTGTCATTAAGAGTGTGATCGCCCCCGAGAAAGCAAGATATTATCAAGAAAAGGCCTTGGCCTGGCTTCAAGCTCTCAGTCCCAATCTTGACTACGAAGAACCGTCTACTTGGAACCAGAATAACCTTCCCGTAGCAGGCGGAGCCAATAACTTCACGGGCTACTGCGTTGCACACGAGAAGTTCATGTGGGAGGCACGCATGGAGCCAAAGGTTCTTGAGGCCTTTGCTAAAGCATGGGGTACCGATGAATTACTCGTCTCTTTCGATGCTCTCAACGTCACTCTACCCAAAGCAGATAAGCCAGTTAGAAAGCCCTGGCCACATGTGGATCAGTCACCATATCGGCGCGGCCTTCATTGTATACAAGGCATTATCAATCTCAGCCATGCAGGCCCTGAAGACGGCTCATTAATTTTACTCCCCAAGTCTAACACCTTATCTGATGAATTCTTCGACACTCAAGTGGATCCGTCAACCTGGGAAAAACGAGACTTTAGATTCTTCAGCGAAGAAGAGATGGAGTGGTACCATGCCCGTGGAGTCAAACCTATGAAGGTTCTGGCTGAACCGGGGGATTTGATCTTATGGGATTCGCGAACAGCTCACTGGGGCGGCGAACCAACCCCGCAAAGTAACACTATTAGAACAGTTATTTATGCATCTTACTCGCCGGCGAGCCTGGCATCCGAAGAGGCTATAGCCCGAAAGAAGGAGGCCTTTGAATCGTTCCGGGCAACGATGCATTGGCCTCATGACAACATTATGCTCCGTGATAAGATCATTTACCTCCCCGATGGGACCGTGGATCCCCGCAATCGGTCCAAGCCAATTGAAGAGCCCGAATACACAGACAAGCTGCTCCGACTAGCTGGAGTCAAGCCGTACTGAGAGTGCAAGTGATACGGTAGAATATTCCAGTCTGTTACGTATGATTTGAGGTATATAGGCTGCTAGCAATTCTTATATAGCAATTTGACATGTCTTTGCTGTGATTATTAAGGAAAATCCATTATTGGCGTGAAGCAATCAGCTTCGGCTTCTTTGCCGGCTTTCCGCCCCACTACTCCAACTCCCCAGCATCTGTGGATAGAATGGAGTTCCCGCGCAAACGAGCCCAAGTAGCATGCAGATTCTGCAGACACCGGTAGGTCCAGCCTGAATATCTGAGCTATGTGAAGCTGAATCATAATTGTCCTCAGGAAACGCAAATGTGATGGCGGACGGCCGACATGCGGCTTTTGCGCTAGTGCGGGTGCTCAATGCGAGTACCAAGAGGGACCAAATGAAAAGTATTAGAGACCACAATGACCTGCCACCCATGATGAGGAGCTCATGTTTGCTGTTAGAGCCGAGGCAGACAAAACTCAGGAAATACTTGAGCGATTAGAACAGTTGGAGAATCTTGTTAGACAGCAGTCAACAGTGATTGCGACGATATCCGACCGTCTAATTGTAAACAATACCAGATCAGACAACTTCAATAACTCACAGACCAGCTCATACTCATCTATGATTCATGATGCTCGACCATCGGGCTATACACGAGCGAGATATGAAAATCATCAGGATGGACCGCTTCTCATTCCTTTTGGCCATCAAACGCCCACGGGAAATTTATTAACATTTGACAAAATAAAGAAGCTTGTCGGTGAATATCCACAGGACTACTTCTTGATACTGGAGTCAGAGCGCAAGCTACAACCCTTGGCTCCGCAATTATTATATACAGCTGTCATCGAAAGATTGAGGTCAAACCGTGCGATGACCGATCTCTTGATCACTAGCTTTTTCACCAACGTGCATTCTCAATTTCCTATAGTAGACCGGGGGAGATTTATGGAAACACTTGAGATCTTTCTACAGCCTAATCAGGAGCCTAACATAGCCTCAGTAATTTGTCTCATGGCTCTTGCTTTGGGAGAAATGTGTGCGGATCCGACTGCAAACTTCGACACGGAGTCATCGGAGTCTGGAAATGGAACTGAATATTTCGCTCATGCATATGAGATACTGAATAGTATGGAGACAGCCCCTTTCTCAAGGGAACTGGGCACACCAATGGCATTTCTCTTCGCCTCTATTTATCTTCGGTTCAGAGGTCGACCCCTTCAAGCCTGGAAATGCATTCACTCAGCTTCAACGGCTGCACAGCTAGTTCTGTCCTAGTATGATCGCCCATGGTGCTAGTATCTACCATAGCTATTGGACATTGGGATTGATATCATCCTTTAGTGTACATGACAGGCCGATTTCACCCAAAAAACACATTCTGTTGGTCCGAATTGTCTGGGCATGCTACGTGCTTGAATGGTTGTGCATCCTTTCGCGATTAAGAACAACATTAAACTGACTAACATATATTCAGCGATGACCTTGCCGAGTTTCATTTTCCTCGAAGTGGGATAGAAGCTCTGGTCGACGAATTGGCGTTCCCAGAATTCACGGATCCAACCGACCCGGTCAACCTTAAATTCCTTGCCATGTGCTCTGTCAGGAAACTTCTCAATCGCATACACAGCACGATATATTCAAACAAAGCAATAGAATCTACTGGAAACAATTTCAATGCACAAACTGGTTCACCGGTGCCTTCGAACCAACCCGCTTCAATCGCCTCTCTGGAGTCGGTCAACATAGAGCTCAACCGCCAGCTCACGGTATGGTTCGATTCAATTCCGAGTGCTATCAAACCAGATCTTCAAATCCCGTATACCGATGATTTACAAGACTGTCAAATTAGATCACGCTATCACGCTGCTAAACACGTTATTAGTCGACCATGGCTCGTTTTTGCCTCGCAGTCTCAGGAGGGTCAACCAAACGGGCACGTTTTGGCGAATTGTGAGGCTTGTGTGACTGCCTGTAGGCATCTTATCTATGCATCCGTGCCTCTTCTCCAAAGGAGGACTTATTCGACTTGGCTTAGATTGCAAGCGTTAGTTTGATGATTTCCAGTCCTCGTCGGAGCCATAGTGCTCAGTATGGATCTTGCTGACAAACTTCCCTATAGACTTCTAGCCGCAGTATTTGTTCTGTCAATAGCCAAGGACACGCCGCCTCTAGCTTCACTCGTACCAGACTATAATGAGCTTATTGATCAGGCTATCGCGTCTACTGAGCCATGGGCTCGTTACCATGAGACAGCCGAGGTTATCTTGGCGATTTTCAAACTCATACGACAGAAACTACGATGTAAAAATTTGAGTACCTCATAATTATTCACTGGAGATAAATGTACGACCAATGTTAAAGAAACCAAGTTCATTCAGGATTGCTCTAATGTTGTAACAATCACCAATCCCCAGATGAATCGGGTGTTGTCTATAGTCGATCAACTGATGTCGTTTTCATGAAGTGAAAATATCAAAATATGAAGCCATTTCCACTTAATTCTTGGCAGTGGAGGCACGGCACATTCTCCCATTGTTCGAAACAGTCCATTCATCAGAGCCAACAGCTGTCAGTCCATAGAAGAGAGAGTGAGGGTCATACTTGGCCTTGATGCTACGAAGGGTATCGTAGTTCTTGCCGTAGAATGCTTCTTTCCAGTTAGGTTGGTCAAAGTCACACTAAAGACAATCAGTTAGTACATTCCAATGCCATAGGGTAAATGATGAGTTCAAAATAGCTTTCCAAACATACCTCGTTGAGATAGGCACCAGACTCAGGAGACAGCTTGCTCAAGCTGGGAACCAGGACATTGGTCATCAGCTCGCGCTTTTCTTGCATCTTTTTTGGCTCGTTGAATTCCCATGGGGTAGACATGAGAACGTGGGCAATAGCCTTCCGCCATGCTGGGTTCACGGCATTATAAACGTCACCGGTGACCTCCTTGGAGACATTGACAGCAACAGTAGTGAATGTAGAGCCAGTGGCAAGGACAGTGCGAATAGACTTGGTCAATTCATGGTTGCGCTTGTTGCTCTCGACAATTGAGCGGGGAAGCAGCCAGCTACCATACTGAGCGACTCCGACTTCAACAACGGGCACTTGAGCATTGAACTGCTCGAGGTATGACCCGAACTCCTCGGCATGGTATGTGTACTTGATTCCAAGGTGCTTGAGCTGCTTGAGAACAGGCGCAATCAGACTCTCGAGTTGCTTCTTGGAAAGGCCGGGGGCAGTCATAGGGGAAAGGGAGAAAGAGGTGTTAGTGAGGAAGTTCAGACTCATAACACCGGCGTCAACGATTGAGGGCAGCTGGGTGTTGTAGAACTCGACGGCCTTGAAGAAAGTCTCGTCCGAGATACCGTCAGTGGTGAAGGTGAGGTTCAATCCAGCGACCTGGCCATCAGTATGCGCCTTGGAGGTCATGGACCAGACAACACCGTAGGTACCTCCACCGCCACCGGCAAGGGCCCAGTAGAGGTCGGTGTTCTGATGACGGTTCGCAACGAGGAATCTTCCATTGCCGTCGATGACTTCCCACTCAAGTACCTGGTCGGCACCCAGTCCGTACTTCGATGACAGAGAAGAGTGACCGCCACCCTGGCTGTATCCACCAGCTAAACCGACGGTAGGACACTCTCCGCAAACCATGCGAAGGCCATGAGTCTTAGCTGCCTGGAACGCCTCCATACCCTGGATTCCAGCACCGAGCTTAGCGGCCTTTCCGGTGTAGTGTTCATCTTTCCAGTCCTTGAACTCAATACCCTTCAGGTGGTGTGTCCAGACTGAGAGGGCGCCTGCGCCAGTGGACTTGCCATTATAGCTGAGATATGTTAGTTATAATGAACAAGATAGGAGAATGCTGCAGGTAGGGAGGATCTCACTCGTGACCGGTATTACGGATAATGAAGCGGATGTTGTGCTTGGTCGCAAACTGCAAGGTCTTGGCCACATGCGCAGGGGTGGAGACATTGACTGCATAACGAACAAAGTTTCCAAGGGTGCATGGCTTGGAAACGGGATGGTAAGGATCGCAGGTTCCATTGGTGAAAAAGGGGGCCATAAAAGACGACGATGACTCGTAGCTGCATGATATTAATGACCAATTCTTTTGAAGCCCAAGAAATCAGTCAACTTACTGCTCCTCTGGCAAAAGCCAGCCATCTTTCAGAACGGCACACTTCTTGGCATTGTAGTTCGGGGCGTGGCAGGGAGTCGCGAGAGGCTCTGTAGCCACGAGGCGTCCGTCAACAGACTGGTTGAAGGCACTCCATGTCTGAACGGAGGGCCAGCAATCATCACCGGGGAAACATCGGCAAGACGAGCTTTGGGATGCCTGAATTACAGGGGCACTGGCAAGCAGACCCAGGAAGACTCCCACTTTCAACGAGGGAATGGACAGCATTGTGCTTGCAGACCTGCTTAGTGGCAAGGTTTGAACAAGAGACAGAAAACGAAGTACAAATTCTCGTGTTTTACGGGGTAGACCTTAAGAGAAATTCTTACTCCTTACTCTGTATTCCGAGCTCGCATATCCTTCCGAAACGCCGCAGTTAGCTCATGCAGACTAGTCTATAGCTCGTGCATGAGGAGCAATTAGGTGGGGATCTGTCTCTCTTGGCTGATATTAGTGGTATGAAGATCGCTCAATGTTGAGTTCAGCAATCCTTCGAACTCCATAGCGGAATGAATGGTCGAATAGGGATTATTTGGGCGCGAAAGTCTACACAGTGTGTTCGCGTATGCGCCTAGAACGTTTTGCGCCCCCATCTGATGGCTTGAGCGATTGCGGGAACGTTGTCGATCGCTTATCGTATTAGGGATGGTTAATCTGCTCTCGGGTGGCTCCATATTAAACGATCCTATTAGATTCGATGCACGGATGCTACTACGAAGTCAATTCGCAATCCCCGAATCGTACTTTGTTGTAGGGCATTTTAATTTTTCCAGCCGCGAGTTAGTTCAGCGCAGATTTTAGCCGACCTCAGATGAATAGCCGATGGTGCTGCAGACTATTTATTGATCCTTCTCCCCAGTGCTCCATAATGGTAGCCTTGTTGGTCCCCGATTGCCTTCAATGTTTGTGATGAGGCTGTGGGGCAATTGTATGTGTCCACGCCGCACGGAGAACGCATTTCTCTCGTATGTGCGGAGTACCGGGCTTATTCCACGAGTCAGACAGTTTGCAGGGTTAATATGGTACCTTTTCTAGAAGAGGTTTACTTTGGTGGATCCAAATGTCTCTACACTTGTCACTGGTTGAGATTTAAATCCCTGTTAGACCCCCCTGTCACTTTGCCTGGTTTTTCTGGTTTTTCGGGCAACGTTTCAAGTTTCGTAGTTAAACACCCCGGTACCTTTTTCTAGAGATGGCACTGTCCTTGCCGATCTTCATGTTCTTCTCCTCCTAGGCATTTGGATCCCTGTTCACGGAACATTTGGTCTCCATACGGAGTGCTCACTAGTAGTTTTATACGGACATTACAGGAAGATTTGTCAATGCAAGGTTCAATGGCGAATCTTGGCTTGCTGATTCTAGAAGTCTTACGGAACAGATTCTCGCTAATCGTCAGCGGCTGGAGACCTGTTGAGAGCGTGCGCCTAAACAGTACATGCACAACTAATGGGCAACTTGAAAACATTCACCCGAGGTCCTACAGGGATTCAAAGCATTTCATGTACATTCGCCCTATGGTTCATATGGGCAATCTGCCATAGAGATTTGCCAGTTTGTATGAAACAGATTGAAGCGGAGTATGTGGGTAATTACCGAAAATCTTTCACACTTCTGTATGTATGGGTGAGATGGGATCATTAATCCATAATGAATCATTCAGACAGCATAGTAGTAAGTAGGATTCAATACAATACCTCCGCAATACAAAGGCGTTTTTCCCCGAACGTTTCGGGGAAGTAATCAACAAACCCATTTTCCGGTGTCAAATTTGTGGCAAAGTGGATCGATATCAAACGCCATGACCCCTCGTTCCGTATTCCGCCGCAATAATCGATCCGCGAAGGATGCGCTAACAACAAATGGTGCCACTTTGCTCCATCTTATCGGCGATAAGCCGACAACTACAAGCCAAATTGCCTTTCTAGCCTCAAGTAAACTTTTTGGTCTTCGGTTCAGCTGTAAGATTACTTTGGGACGGAACGGGGCGTTGTGTTATATGACAGCCATGACAGCCATGACAGGCGCCGAGTTTGGAACGGTATAAGTCTAGATCTGGGGGTGGCTTTCGATCTTATTGACATACATACACGATCTATTCTCCTAGGCTTGACTTCAAGTTCTTCGGCTCTTGTTACTGGATTCGTCAATATGGGAGAGAGGGTTGGGGTTATTCCGCCGCCTCCTGGGGTGACGGCTGATTTCGATTATTCTGATCCCTACAAATTTAAGACGAGTATGACTATTACTGGCGTTGGGATGTTTCTCAGCACATTATTTCTGGTTATGAGGATTTATACTCGAGCGAGATTACTATCGAAATTTGGATGGGATGATGGTAGGTCTTGCTCATACTCTTTGACGACGATTCAATGCTCACCTTTGTCTAGTATCAATAATAGCAGCATGGGTGAGCAACATCTACAGGTCCACGTTCCAATGGTCCATTCACTTACCATTTCAATCTGGTTCGAAAAGGCTTTCTCAGTCGCAACACAATTCGTATGCATAGGTATGTTATAATATTCCATGGTTTACCTGATCATACCTACTAACACTCATACCAGCTGGCTATGTGAAGGGAGGTGCTGGGATTCATCTATGGAATGTGACACCCGATATGTTCGACTACTTCCAAAAAGTAAGTTGAAAGGATCACAATTGATTCAACCACATTTGAACGTACATATCTAACATCATTGTCGAAAAGATCATCCTCATCGCCGCCGTCATCTACGTACCAGCCCTTGCATTCGCCAAAGTCGGCCTCATCATCCTCTATCACCGTATAATGAACAAACAACCCTTCTACGTGTGGACACTCCACATCATCTCAGCCATCGTATGTGGCTACAGCATAGCTATCGTCTTTGCCTTGATCTTCGCATGCAACCCCGTGCAAAAGGGATGGGATGCCTCCATCACATGGGGATCCTGCGTTAATCGCAGCGGCTTGTATATCGCAACAGCCGCGACAAACATTATCACGGATCTGGCTCTTATCATTGTGCCAATCCCGCTTGTCTTGGGATTACAAATGCCACGAGTCCAAAAGTTCGGTCTTGTAGCCATGTTTGTTATCGGTTGCGCGTGAGTTTCATTGTCTTCACCTCCTGAATGGACCTCGCTAACACATTATCTTAGTACCTTTATCACAAGCATTCTTCGACTTACAACCCTCATCCCTTACCTAAATACAGATGACGTTACCTATAAAATTGCCGAGCCACAGCTCTGGATGTAAGACTCATGCTCTCATTTCTTCGAAAAAAGTTCTCACAGTCCTCTTCTCCTACAGCTACATCGAAGCGAACCTAATTATCATTTGTCCTTGTCTACCTTTCCTTCGCCAATTTATGCGGAGATACTCGCCGGCATGGATCGGGGAGGCTAGCAGCTCCAGCCGTCGGTACATTCAAGGATACAGCTCAGGGAGTGGGTTACGTAGCCGTCGCAAGCCTGGCCTCACTCGTTTGCATGATGATATTGCACTCGCTGAGAGTGCAGGGAGCACACATAGTCAATCTCATATTGTGAAAGAGGTTCAATGGCAAGTCACTGAAGAGCGGACGGATACGCAAGCGTCCCAGGGTACCCATCTATCTCATCGACTTTGTTAATGTTGGAGGTATGAAAAGCTGCTTGGCATAAATATCAAAATGTTCCTCTGCAAGTATTGTATACTATTTAATTTTAATAAACGAAGAGAATGTTTTGCTGAAAGAATTTGGTATTCATGTAGTCACGCATTAAGGATGTCGCTTCGAAAGATTGACAATCAATCTGACAAAACAGAAATTCGATAATTATCCATAGATTATTGTCGAAGTACCCTTTTCATATCATGCACACTGTATGAAATCTGGAGTTTAATTATGTTTTTTCAAAGGGTTCTTGCCATGCAACACCAGGCCCATTGACCGCTCGGTTCCATTCATCCGGATATGAAGCATGAAGCATGAAGTCTCAAACCTTGTCTGGATTCTGGGCTTTGGGTTCTTTTTGTTTCAAATCCTTCAATGGAAAGTGCAATGGGAGTTGGATGGTATGTAAAGAGTAGTGTCTACCTCATACTACATAGTAATTTGGGCTGTGTGTAGTTCAGTTTTCATTTCGTTGTGAGCTCTGTAGGTTTATGCAGCCAGATCAAGTCAGCTGCAGATAAGATGTCAATGGAATTGGGAAAGATATAGATCAGGTGAAAGAGTCGATTTCAATGGGATGCTCCTCAGCAAAGTAGAGGGTGAAAAAGTGTCGCCTTTTGATGAAAGTCATATGAGGCTACTCAGCGAAGGCAAGTTTGAAGTACCTAGAGCCATCAGTAACAAGGTTGCCGAAGCTGAACTCGATAAAAGCTTGCCTCGCATGTAGTTCTGTCGGAAATACACAAACCACCCGCTCTCTCTTATCATAGAATCGTGCTCTATTGCCTTTTATTGCCTCAGCTGCGAGCCATCCATTGGCATGACATTCTTTGATGGCATCATTATTTGGGTCAAGGTCGACTCCTCTATTTGTGATCACCTCGTGCATGATCTGAATAGTCTCTGACGAAATAGAAGGGCCTGATAGGGAGCGCTTGAACTGGATACAGGGGATTCGCATAAGACAATCCAAGTCATTTAGAGAACCATCGAGTTGTTCTTTTCCAAGCGTAAATGCAGGATTCATGAGTCGGTCGCGATACACCTAAAACCAAAGGTTAGTGGATATGTGGCATTCGAAAACCTCACTGTCAGAAAGATGAAATACTTGTCGCAGCATTTCTAAGATGCCATGTACCGCTCCGGGGTGTCCTCGTGTTATTTGAAAAATGACATCCTTTGCTGGTTCTTCTAGACGAAGCTTGGGATTGTGAATTGGAGATGCGCAGTAGCGGAAGACTGCATCTGTAAATTCATCTTGATTGAAAAACAAACCAAAAGAAGGAGAGTCTTCGATGACAGATGGTAAGATGGATACCCTGTGTCGGGGGTGAAAAGGGCCCGAATGAAGCAACGCAAAGGATGCTTGATCTGTGCCGGAGATTGGACTCCCACCGCAGGACAACAGACAAATCCGGGCTTTGCATTGGCGCTGTAGTGCTTTCATTACAAGACCGTTCCAGAATTCCAGGTCGGTGAATGATGTTTCGGCGTCATCAATGATAATCACGTAGTCACCTTCCTCAATGAACGTTGGCTTACTGAATCGTTGGTCTTGTTCGTATCCAACATGCATGATTTTGAACTCGTATCTTCCTGGACCTTTCCAGTTATCGAAATGGATCACAGTGGTGCCTTCGCTCTGGTAATGAGCTTTCAGGAATTGAGCCAGCACAGTCTTTCCTGAGGCAGGAGTGCCTCTGACGAGAACCACGCCCACTTCATTAAGAGTTCGTGCGAGGTCCTGCACTGTGTGGACTCGGGGTGTTAGGAGTGGATCTATCGAGAAAAGCCTGTCAGATTAAAAGAGAGAAGACTGTGAGCAACACTAGGTAGATACCCATCTGGAACTCTCGCGTGGTGGCCTGGGTTGAATTGGTTTCTGGAGGAGCTTCTGGGGTTGCTGGTTCACTTGAAGAGGTATAAATGGGCAACCAACGTGCAGGTTGAAGAGTAACGACATGATCCACCCGTGGACGCTGTGCAAGTGGTAAAGACGCTCTTCAGGGAGGGAAGGTGCAATGCTGCACGGATGGATAGAGTACCGTAACTCGGGCGTGTTCTGGAAGGAACAGACAGAGGCAAGAGCGACCGTGAATGCTCAAGATCAGAGACACATGTGCACTTGCCTATCCTGGGCCGATTGTTCTATCCAGATAAGTACTCTATATTGACCATCTCCAGGGCTGGCACTTGAGTAACATCAATTAATAGTTCTCTGCCCTGGTAGACTATTCGAAATAGCCGTAATCTGAACTCCAAATATTATATGTTGATAACCTGGTATGTAAAAATTGATTTTTTCTCTTGCGCAAGTTTAGTTGTGGTTGTGTAATCTAGCCTAACAACATTAACGACCATGATGTATGGTTTGTCCACGATATCATTATCTTCCGCGCAGGTCTTTATTTTTTTCTAAATGACTTCAATCGTGAGGATTTCGTATAAGGTCAAAGTGCATATGACCATTGAGATGACGTATGCAAAAGAAATGTCATATATCAACTTCTCCATTCCAAGGTTGTACTTCTGCGGAGAATTGGGGAATAGATCATTACATTGAACTCCTCGCGTCAACGCTACTAGGAAATGTAGGTACAGCCTCCTCCCGAGGTCTGAATACTTATGCATCTGTATATCTTCGCTAGCGTCCATAGGTATCAGCAATGGATAATCTCCCATTGGCCCAAGCGTTGTCTAAGTGATATGGAGAAGATTGTTTAATTAGCCTTCTAGCCTGTTTCATAGATAAAGGGACCAATGTCGTCATTATACGAATCGCTAGATTTTTTTTTTTTTTATTATTACTTAATTTTAGTCTCATTTTAAATTTTAGACATGAAATAAGAAGAACCAACACCTCGCCACGCTGAGAGCCACAGAAGATGACCTGTATTCGTGGACGCGCACAGCCTTAAAAAAGGGGTCCAACCAAGGGACCATCCAGGGGTGAAAAAGCAATAAAAACACAAAAAGAAAAAAGAAAAGAAAAGAACAAACTCCAATGAACAAGCAACACGGGAAGACCCTGCAAAAAAACCTGAAACAACTCAAGGGGGCTCCACGCCGCGTCAACGTGTACTCTAACTCGATCCAATCACAGCCACCCCCGATCCACACCGCCCACGACGATCATATCTTGCCCCTAAGCCCCTAAATGCTTGCATTTTTCTCTCCTGCACAACTCACCATAGTCATTCCTTTGCAGGTTTATACATTTTCATCATGGCAAACGGTCGCTCTTCTCAGGATGAACGCAAGCTCGAGGGCGGAAACGCCGCTCCTACGCCAAACAGCGGCTTGCACCCGGCCTTCTACATTGCGTGCGTGTTTCTTACCAGGCCCATCCCCTGGCTGCGTACTAATCTAGGAGTGCAGTCTGTGGATTGCCCTGAGTTCCAGTGTCATTCTGTTCAACAAATGGGTTTTGGATCGTGCTCATTTCAGTAAGTCTGCCTTTGGATCGCATCGCCATGGTTGATCAACCTCGCTAACTGTTGTTACTTCTTAGACTTCCGTAAGTTCGCCACTCGTCTAATCCCGATACAAGAGGAATTGCAACTGCGACAGACTGGATGAGAATATCACCGATTCTAACAATCATCTTCGATTAGCTCTTTTCTTGACAACATGGCACATGGTTTTCGCTACCGCGATGACCCAGGTTCTGGCTCGCTTCACCCCCATCCTGGACTCTCGCCACAAGGTCCCAATGAACCCCAGCACTTACGCGTGAGTGCCACATCTTCAACCAACAAAGCCCCGAAGGAAGAAACAAATGCTGACGATTCCCGGAAACTATTAGTCGCGCCATTGTGCCCATTGGTATCATGTTCAGTCTGTCCCTGATCTGTGGTAACTTGGCCTACCTGTACCTCAGTGTGTCCTTCATCCAGATGCTGAAGGTGAGTCGCAAGCCTAAATCTTGACACCATGTCCATACAAATAACTGACAATCTCTTTAAAAGGCCACCAACGCCGTCGTGACCCTGATCGCTACCTGGGCCTTCGGCATTGCCCCCACCAACTTCAAGACCCTGGGTAACGTTACCATCATTGTCATTGGTGTCGTTATTGCCTCCTTCGGCGAGATCCAGTTCGACATGCTTGGTTTCCTTATCCAGGTCGGTGGTATCATCTTCGAGGCTCTGCGTCTGGTCATGGTCCAGCGTCTTCTGAGCTCCGCCGAGTTCAAGATGGACCCTCTGGTCTCTCTGTACTACTACGCCCCGGCCTGTGCCGTCACCAACGGTGTCGTCACTCTGTTCACCGACCTTCCCCGTATGAGCATGACCGACATCTACGGTCTCGGTATCATGACCCTGATCGCTAACGCCCTGGTCGCTTTCCTGCTGAACGCCTCTGTCGTTCTCCTGGTAAGATTTCCACCATACCCACACCCACAACACCACAATTACAACTAACATGATATCCTCCATAGATCGGCAAGACCTCCGCCGTTGTCCTGACCATGGCTGGTATCCTGAAGGATATCCTTCTGGTCTGCGCCTCCATGGTACTCTTCCGTGACCCCGTCACCCCCCTCCAGTTCTTTGGATACTCCATTGCCCTGGCCGGTCTCTGCTACTACAAGCTCGGTGCTGAGAAGATCCAATCCCTCACCACCGATGTCCGTCTCCAGGTTGGCGAGTACCGTCGCAGCAACCCCGCCAAGGCTAAGGGTATCGCCGCCGGTGCCGTCGCCGCCGTTATCCTGATTGTCCTGTACTCTGGCGCCCCCGCCAGCCAGGGCACCCCCGCTAAGTTGTCCACTTAAGCATTGAGCCCTTGCCGATGTAGATGTCAATGATGGGGTTTTCTCCGCACTATATCTAAGAATATTTCTTTTGATACTGCGCTCGACAATTGCAGCTACTTATTTTCTTCTCCAAGCTGTGTATTTTTTTTTATTTGTTGTGATAGAAGGGAGTGCTTTGTTCTTTCGTCTCTGATGAGGGTATGCATGTATATTTGGGTGGGATAGATTCAGGTCCGATGGGATTCAAGGCGAACACAAATATATCAGGCTACGGTTTCTCGCTATGTTTTAATGATTTCATTTTCATTCGCCTGGAGTCTTGAGATAGCCAATGGACATTATTAAATGATGATAACTTTCAGTACTTGTCTTCTTCCAATGTTAATGAGGTGATGTGGTCTGGTGCGGTTGAACAAGTTCTTGATCTATTTGATAGAGAGGGAGAGAAAGTATGCGTGGGAGTGAGGTGTCATACACTACCTGTTTCACGTCGTCAGCATGCTGGATCCTTCCAAGATTTGGCTTTATTCAAAATGTTCACGCTGGGCATGGAATGAAACACGAATCTGATAATCATGATGTTACAGTATACACCTGAGGTATAGTATCCATCCCTGAATCGTCACCGTCACGCCTTACCAACCCAGTCCCGCATCTATTTTCTCTCTCTCTAATATAGATCAATAGAGCTCCAGGGCTTCTTCCACCGTGCAAGCGTATCTAGGTCTCCATTCATCGTTTCTGTCATGTTATAAGTTTTAGTTTACAATGACATTACTAGCAAAATAATCATTTCCACCATTTTGGCCCTCAGGGGGTATAAAGCCTACAACCCACTATATAGAGTAAATAAAGCCCGAGGAATCACCCCTACTACTCATGATTGATGTGGAATACATATTATGTAGCTAGAAACCCTTAGAGGACTAAGTTCATTCAAATTGATGGAGATGCATTTCTCTTCTTAGCCTGGTGTCAATCAATATTTAACCTAGAACATTAAAACCACCAGGATTCTTAATAAAAAAGATACCTCTCGAGGATAAAGCTAAAGCCTAAGTAAATACTATTAGTCTTATGCTAGGGCTAATACTAAGGGTCAATAAGAATCTGGTATATAGTAAGAATTAGGTATCAAGAGTTTCAAGTTATGGACCACAATGCACATGTGGTTTCGGGCTAGCCGCTTTGATCTTAGACATACCAGGTGGTACTAGTAGCAGATTGCAGAGGGCATTACATAGGGATTTAATACATATGTACTATCGAAAAAGATATATGTACCTTTCTACTGTTTTTTTATGTCCAATAAGGGATACTGAGGTTTGTCATAGACTTTTACGCTGGGATTGGCATTTTTGGACTTTTGATATAATCTTGGGATAGGTCAGCCTGAGGGGGCAAGGTGTGATAGAACTTGAAATTGTTATATAGCATGCTGTCACGAATACTAGTAGCAGGTTCTCCTTTAAGTTGAACATTGAAGTCAGCCCTGGAGGCACTGCCAGTGCCTACTAGAATTTGAACCTGCAGTACTTCCAAAGTATCCATGTAGTCCACGGGTACTAGTGCCAAGTATCCCTATGTATCATGCCTCACTCTCCTGCGCAAGTTCCTTTTTCTCCCAAGGTTCCTCTCTCCTCCACACTCTCCCTTGAATACTACTAGATCAAAAGAGCTTCAAATTGATATTGCCATCTCGCTCCAATGTCCGTGAAGATGCACTAGATATACTATTGGACTCTATAAATATTAAAGTTTTATTAGTATCTTACTAACTTATTCTACTATATTTTTTTATCATAATTCTAATATAGTTAATAACAGTCTTAACTAAAATAATAGCTCCATCAACCATTAATTCCGGGAAACGTTTGTGCCCATATAAAAGCCCACAGGTGGCATGGCTTTCCGATGCCACATGGGTTGGAAGAACGAGATTGCGTCGCTTGGTTTCATTATATTCTCTTTAAACTTAGATTCTCCTAATATGCATGCTTTTGAGTCTTACCCAAATGAGTTCCACGAGCATCATGATCACGCAGACAGCTCAACAGAAGACTAACACATGTACAGGACAAGTGGGGTGGCATTCGTTCATTTCATACATACATAAAGGCAGTTCCTTTTCGCTATGCGTTTCGTGGAACTTTTTTCAACCCCATTTAATAGATTTCATCAAAGGAGCTAAGCAGATGTTTCATGCAGGGCCAATAATCGCCAAGGACAATTACATACTAAAAAGTCTCCAGGAACATGATTTGTGACGATTGGTGGTTCAACCTGCCGGCAATTGACCGTGTGGAGAGATTGATGCGAGCGGCACTTGATCAATTGATGCTTCACAAATGATGTGTATGGTGCCTCTGATTTGAGTGTCGGGTCTCTTTGGTCTATGCAAAAGGTACTTAAAGATTGAATTACAAATTTTCGTTTGTGGCCTGGGATTTCAGATTTTGATTGCGCCTTAAATATATTATTTAGTAATTATTATCGAATATTTATTCTATTACCCTACTAGTATTATTCTAAATTTATTTTTTAGAAATTTTTAAAATATAAATATTCAGTTCATGTTCACCACACAAATAGTGCACAAGTGCATCCTATGTAGAACATTGAATAGTAGAGGTTCATTGAGAGAAATCTATACTTTACTACTAGGACTTATATCAAGTCTGATGTTTTTAGCGGGATTCAATGTTTACGATGATTCAATATGTAGACTTAGTACCTATGGCTGAGTAGCTATTCAAATGACCGGCTAGCGTGACTGTTCAATTGTTGTTAGTTGTGGGCTCGCGAAATCTGGAACCTCCGCTTTTCTCTCCGACACGTCCAGACCCACTAGATTCGGCATTCAAGTTGTTTAGGTGGGGAAGTCAAAGCAATTTTATGGGGATGTGAGACATTTCCAGTAAACCATTCTGAAGATGGTAAGGTTTTTGATTTAGGGTGAGTCTGTTGGTAGGACTTGAGGCAAAAGAAACAGTATCAACAATCAAGATGTCAAACAGGATTCGAAAGTGAATGTGAACCTCTGAATACTATAGAGTAGCACGGAATTGACAGCTTCTATGACGAAGTATGCGTGCTCGGCTGTACACAAGCCTCGTTCTCCAGCAAAGTATGCAGCCGCTCTGCCATTGCACATGTGAGACCCAGTTGTTTGACTCCCAACATCATGAATATCGTGAATCGGTATAATGCCGGGCGGGGAATACTGACAGCCCCTCAATAGCCCAAACACTCGCTCATAATTGGGTCTCAGCTAAGTAAAGTGAGAAATGGTCATGACTGCGGGGGAAATCCAGTGAGACTCGGCGTCAACTCCGAATGTGTTCGCTTTCATCAATTGCTTCCCCAGATTAGCACCAAGGCAGTCTCCGTCTGATCAGATCATAACAATACCACACCAAACCATTCACAATGACCCGCAAGTACGGATAGCTCTGTTACACACCTGGAACATGAACTAAAAGTCAATCAGCAGAGATACCTCCCCCGTATACCCCGACTTAAAAGATAAGGTAGCCGTGGTGATCGGAGCAGGGCAAGCAGGCAACACAAACACATCCGCCTGGGGCAATGGAGCAGCGATCGCGAAAGTCCTCAGCGACTCTGGTGCCAAAGTAATCGCCTGCGACATAAACCTCGAAGCGGCCCAACGAACAGCCTCTCGCATACATACCTCAGGCGGCACTTGCACCCCCATCCAACTAAATGCAACAAACGGCCCCGAGATCAAATGCACAATCACCCAAATCATCCATGATCACACCCGAATCGACATCCTGGTCAATAATGTCGGCGGCACCAAAACAGGCGACCCAGGCACCATGACCGAAGAAGCATGGGACGCCCAAATAAACTTAAACCTGAAAACAGTCTTCCTAACCTGTAACGCCGTTCTCCCAATCATGGAAAAACAAGGATCAGGGTCGATAATCAATAATGCCTCTATCGCAGGCATGAGGTACCTTGGCAAGCCGCAGGTGGCGTATGCATCAGCCAAGGCGGCGGTTATCCACTTTACTCGCGTGAGCGGCATTATGTATGCTGCGAAGGGCGTTCGAATGAACTCTGTTTCGCCGGGGATGGTCTTTACACCGCTGCTGGAAATGCTAGGCAGCAGTTTATCGGATGAGGATCGGGAGATCTATAGGAAGATTACGGATCATAATGTGCCGCAGGGCTTCATGGGGGATGCGTTTGATATTGCGGATTGCGTGGCTTTTCTTGCTAGTGAGGCTTCGAGGTATGTTACTGGGCAGAATTTTGTTGTGGATGGGGGGCTTACAGGGTCCACTGGAACGGGAGGTTCGGTGAGATCGAAGCTTTAATTGGGATGTGGAATTGGGGTCGAGATGAGGGGTCTTACTGAGCCTGAGGTACCTGGCTATGATTATTATTCTACCTGGATGTTCTTGATTCTATTCAATCACAGGTATTGTTTGAGTATGAACTGTTTCTCGCTAAATTTAGAATTGTTTAGCAGACATACGAAATTATGATGAAATTGACGATCAGACATCGTAGCTTGTTCCTAATGTCTAATCTTATTGGCTCATTTATGCCAAGGGATCATTGGCTGTTGCATCAACTGGACCTGTTTTTGCCTGCATGAAAATGTGGCAAAACTGGTTAAACAAACGCCACCGACGGTACATCAACACAACTGGACAGCCCTACCACACATGTTGCATCTATAGTACACAATGGGTCGTCGATTGCTCTTTGAAACTCATTGCACAATACCTCATCATGATTGTACAACTTGAACGTCATGATTGTTCAAGACTTGCTTCAGTTAGATAACTAATTCTCAATAAAGCTCTATATAAACATATCTTTAGCTCCATTGAACCATCATTCTAACCATCAATTCATTTGAACAACATTTGAACTTAGCCATTTCGAAACTCTACACCTCAACTTGATACAATTTTCAATTCATCACTCACAATGGGCGTTCTCAAGAAAGTCGAAGAAGCCCTTACTGGCAACCACAACGCTGGCAACACTAGCACCACCAATGCCGGCACTGGTACTACTCATGCCGGTACCTATGCCACTCCAAACACCTACAGCACCGGTCCAGCTCCAACTACCGCCGGTCCTCACGGCTCAAACATGGGCAACAAGGTGGATCCAACAGTCGACTCTGATCTAAATCGCCATCATCACACTGGCACCCATACCACCACCCCTTACAACGCCGTCCCAACATCCACAACTGCTGGCACCGGCACTACCCATTCCTACAATAGCGGCCCAGCGTCATCAACTGCCGGTCCCCATGTCTCAAACTTGGGCAACAAGGTTGATCCAACAGTCGACTCCCACCCGGATCACCACCATCGTACCGGAACCCACACCACACCTTACAACGCCGTTCCAACATCCACAAACACCCACCATGCCGGCGTCTCTACCCACACAGATCCCCGTCTCCAAACTCATGCTGGAGTCGGCGGGGGCACAGGCGCAGCCTCAACTCACACCCACAACACCGGCCCGGCCCCAACAACCGCCGGCCCCCATAAATCCGACCTAGCAAACAAAGCCGATCCCCGAATCGACTCTGATCTAGATGGTCGGGCAGCTTTCGGTGCTGGAAGCTCCTACTCCACCGGCCCGGCATCCTCTACTGCTGGTCCACACAAGTCGAACCTAGCCAACAAGACCGATCCTCGCGTGGATTCTGATCTGGATAGTGGGACGCGTCATCAGGCTATGGCAGGCAGCAGTTATAGTAACCCGACTACGACTACTGGTGTGACTAGAGGTACTGCGGGTCCACACTCTTCTAATTTTGGAAATAAGGTTGATCCTCGAGTGGATTCCGACCTTGATCGGGGTACGCAGCGGACTTTTTAATGTAGTATGATTGGATGTGTTTGAGATTGCTTTTTTGAGATATGCGGTTATTGCTTAAGGTACACGATGTTATGATGATACTTGTAAACAGCGGATCTATGAATTACTCTACCAGATGAATTTTGCTCTTTAAAATTTATTGTCCCAATACTTAGTAATCTATAAGCTCTGCCTTCTATGGCACCGGTAACAAATACTTGCTATACCATTTTAATCCTTTTCAGTCTCTTATATTTCCTTCAACTCCTCCAGATGTCTGTCATACACCTATCGTCACCCCGGTAGATATGTGGTTGGTATGGGACTTCGAACGGTAGAGGCCGAAAGACTTTGTTGTAATATGAAGCTAGTGCAGAAATTTGGACTGGTGCAGATCAGATACTAAGCCAAACCATCGGAATTGATCTCGAAGTATGTATACGAGAAATGTCCATGAATTGAATTCAGTTCAGAATGTTGATTTCCAATCAACTTGATCTTCTTGTATATAGCTTTGTGTTTTCCTCTTAATGAATACTCGACTCAAGAATATCTGGGAATTCGATCTCACTCGACTCCTACCCAGGATTTACTGAGTTTCCACAATTGTTCTTCCAATGCCTGGTCAAATGCCCAACTTCCATATCCATATTCAAGCGCATCTCCACTCGGTGGTGTTGGATGGATTGCCACCGATGCACCTTCCAAATATAAGCCACCTTTGCCTTCCAGCTCGCTCGAAACAGCACCGTATATGCTGGTTGCACAGGCCTGCTCAAGACTGGACATGTATGCCATTACACGCTTATCTTTCAAGACAGACTTCATTTCCTCCTGTGAATGCCTTTGGAGGTTGGGGCTCATAAAAGCCCCAGGGTGGACGCTGAAGCCATGAAGACCCTGAGTGCCATACAAGCGCTCGATTTGGTTGGACATGTAAACATTGGCCGTCTTGCTAGATCCATAAGCAAGCCACCCGTTGTAGTTTCCTTCCCAGTTGACGTTGCTCAGAGGAATAGGACTGTAGCGATGGGCTGCTGAGGCAACGCTGACCACACGAGAGGCGAAGTTAGGCGAGGAACGCGCAGTTTTCAAAAGGGTGTCTTTCAATAAATAGAAAAGGAGGAAGTGCGACAAGTGATTGGTTCCAAACTGAAGCTCAAAGCCATCTTTAGTACGACTTTCGGGGGTATTCATCACCTTTGTTCAATTAGCGAGGTCGCGTTTTTGTGTCGGTATTAATGAACGCACAGCCGCATTGTTGATTATGACATTGAGCTTGGAGCTCTGCTTGAGAAATTCCTCGGCACAGGCCCGAACACTTGAGAGGTCTGTCTGATCCATGAAAAGGAGCTTTACACGCTCGGTATCGAGTAAGGAGCCTAAAGCCTCCTTTGCCTTTTCGATGTTTCGGGCCGTGCTAAAGATGGTCGCTCCTGTAGATGCCAAGACACGCACAGTCTCAACACCAATCCCAGATGAGACGCCCGTAATCAAGACAACCTTGTCTGCCCACTGGTCAGAAAGACCTTCATCTTCGATAATTTGACTTCCAGTTGCACGCGCGTCGCCTGGGCCGTTGAGAACCTCCCACCGGTTGTGCTTGGCATACCGACCGGAGAGTTGAAAAGGGACTTGGGAAACCATTGACATATTGGACGTGGTGATGATCGTGAAAGAATCGAAAATTTGAAGACCTTTTAGTACTTTTCGTAAACAAAGAATGGTGTCATCTGGCAACAAGTGGGACTTTTGCTACGCTGATTAGTGCATTGATTAGTGCATGCATGTGAGGGTCAACAAGTAAGAAAGAACAGACTTGCGTCATTCAGTATAACTGTATCAACTTAAATCCGAGTTTCCTCCTAAATCCTGCTAGTACGGGCGGATATATCGGAGATAGTAGACACGCCGTAGGATCGTAGTTGCTATTACTATGGCACACTAGGTAGCACTGGCGAAGCAAACATCTATTCTCGCGCATAACTAATATTCGGCATTGCACTACAGTCAATACCTTGGGCGATGGGAAATCTCCATCGTAATCGTAAGTTTCTCGCAACTTCCCGCTCCCTATGTTGATGCTAGTAATTGGACATTCCCTCTCAATATGGCGCCAGACAGCCGATATCCCCCACTGTCAGGGACTTGAGAAAAATCTGCACCTAACACTAGCAAGCGCATACTCGACACTAAGTATGAGAGGTAATAGAAAACACGTGGTAAAGTACCGGCTCGCGCTCTAGAGTTACATATAGAAAAGAGGCCGTTTCTGGCATCGAAGGCTGTTTTTTGGGCATCGATTTCACAAGTCCCCATAATCTGATTATGATTTTCAACTTGCTACAATGAATGAATTTATCAAGAACAATTTTGAGACTTTAGTTGGAGTAAAGAAGAAACATGTCATTCAATTCCAATTTAGTGCCGTGATATCAGATACTCGTATTGAGACGTGTCGTTTTAGATGCCCAGAATTGCCAGAGCTCCCACAATCATTCCGGCGAGGCCAGTATCAACGCCGATGGAGTTTCCCATTGCTCCATTGGTAGAGGTAGGGGAAGCGCTAGTGGAAGATCCTCCTACCGGGGTGCCGCCTCGACCAGCTCCAACGTTAGTCATGGTGCTAGTCATAGTAGTAGTACCATCGCTGCCGGTACTAGTGATAGTGCCAGTAGTAGTCACAGTGACACCAACACTGGAAATACTAGTAGGAGAATGAATTGGCACCGCGCCCGTCTCGTTGGTAGATTTCATAGAGCCCGTGGCGGAAGTAGACGCCATTGAACCGGTCGCGGTAGCATCATAGGAGGTCGTTGTGAACGAGCAAGAACGGACAAGGTCATTGGCATCTATGAGAATTAGCACTGAAGCTTGGAGATAGAAAGGGTGTCGAAAACAATCGCTTACCATTGTCACTGCCATCCTTGCTATACTTGGTAATACAAGCATCACACATAGGCAAACTAGAAGCCGCCTTTGGATCATTACAGATACACTTCAGCTCGGCAGTATCGTCTTCGCTAGTCTTCTTGTCACAAGAAGCTGTCAAACTGACCACAGGAGCACAGACATCTTGGCACTGGGAAGGGAGATCATTGGCATCGACATCTCCCGCAATGACATACGAGCTCAGAAGGAACAATGGGACAACGGGGGCGAAAAAATGCATTGTAGTGGATTTTCAAGTTAATCAAGAACTCGATGCTTCAACTTGAATGTAATTCCTACCTCCCCCATCTTTCAAGGGGGGGATTCCATGGATATTATATAAGGACTTGATCGGCGGACCCCGAATCGTATTACGTATCAAGTCTTGGCTTCTCGGCATCTTTTTAGCTTCCGCATTCCGCTTTAAGGGTCTTACCCCGGACTAACTGGTTGCCTAGACCAAATCACAGTGGCTTTATTATGGCTGCCTGTGGCGGTGATGATCTCTTGCTTGTTCCAGACTAAGCTCATTCAAATGGTTAAATATAGCTGGGTCCACTTGGCAATTCAAGATTTTTGATGTTAATTTCCGCGGGTAAAAATAGCTTCTTTATCGCGATCTGCTTGGCTGGTCCTTAATAGAACTCAAGCATACGTCACGCTTGAGGCTTGGATAAGAAAAGGATTTGTCAAGTGGAGAAGATAATGAATAGATTTGAGCTATAGGTGTTCTGCATTGATTTAGAAAGTACCAGGCATGTAGTCAATCACTTGGGCCTTCTCCAGAAGCCCACTGAGACTCTTGACAAATGCGAGGTGGGCCGGATCGCTGTTCACATAGTAGTCTCGATCTTCAGCGGTCGCAAACTGAACAACGAAAGCGTGGGTGATTCCGTTCTGTATGATCACGACTTAGTCTACAGTTGGAGCGCTTGTTGTATCTTTTTTGGGAATGATGATCATTGGTTTGCACGTACCTGCGCTCCTTCAGGAGAGTTATCGGCCCCGCCGGAGGAGGATTGGATGTATGGTTTTTGGGACGTTGGGTGGATGCAGTTATCTTTTAACCCGACCATACGATTGCATGCCTGTGGAAGTTAGCTTCTGTTGTCGGTTTTGTGTGTTGTCTGGGCCATACATCTTTGACTACTGCCGGCTCAACGGTCGCCTTGAATTGGAACATGACAATGTGGATGATAGCCATTTTGATCGAATATGTAAAGTGAGATTTTGATGAGATGGATGAATAGGCTGGTGGTTATTCAAAGTGATAATGGTCTTTGCTGGATTGACTGGTTTGACTGGTTTCACAGTGCGGGGATGATCACAAATCAATCAGTGGGGGAAGTGCATGCGTGAGGGGACTTCAGGACCGATATCGGATATCTTCGGGCGTTCATCCACTGTCTACAGTCTGTATTCATCAAGTTTCAATGCGAGAGGAAAATAGATTCCCACAACTTCAGATCTTTATATGCTTTATTGACGTTTCACAATTAAAGGCAAATTACAAAATGTTGGCGGAAATCTGAGCGCCAATGGTTGATTTTGTGATATGGTCAATCATTATTTGCTCGGGACCCTTTCATACTAAGCTGAGAATGCCATTATTTGGTTGAATAGTTTCACTCCCATTCCTATCTCCCAAGACGACTATTATTCAACAAATTGAAATTCCTCTGACGCATCTCCAAGCCATATCCGAATCTCCTCTAAGGCCTTGAAGTCGTTGTCAAACATTGCAACCTGAATAGAATCATCGTACCATTCGTACGTGCGGCCCACGTCGTCCAAATCATGACCTACTTGTCGACAAGAGCCAAAATCTATGATCACTGCTCGTTCGTCATCAAACAGTAAATATATAGGGTTAATGTCGTTATGCACCAAGCCCAGAGAATGAAGATGATGAAGGCCACTTGCGATGTCCGCCAGGACCCGACTATAATCCTTTTTTGATTGAGGCCGAGCTCTCGATTGTCGCTTGGTGAGGCTGTTAGGATTAGCCTCCTGCATCAGGGTATGATCGTATTTGGTAAAGCAAAGGCCACTGATCATAAGCTATATTCATCTTCTCTTTCATTGTCGGCCTTCGGCAGGTCTTCTCTACCATCTTGCCAACTCGAACAATTAAGGCAACGCGAGGCCTGTATTCTTGTCAGCATTCAACTAAGCTGAATTAGTAGGAAAATACAACCTCCACACTAATGTATTTCTTGCAGTACCTGCATCGCACTGTAGGCTTGATGATTTTGTTGTGGGAAACGAGCATGTAGAGATGTGCGACGGCAAACAAAGTCAAACTGACGCCCAGAAAGTTGAGAATGTTCTCGATAAACCCTCTGTGCTTATTTCAGCATATGATGCCTCTGTTTTTGAGGTCGATCTATATCTTGCTTTACGTACCCCCAAGCTAGAACAAGTGCCCCGTCATCCCTAGCTTGCTTGACAGTATTATACCCTTTCTTGGGATCATAATGAGGTCCCTGAGATAAGACGGCAAACTTCTGATCCATATTTCTATTCAAAAATGGAAGAAGCGAGACGATTGGTAAAGCGATATCTGATACGAATGAAGTTACGACTTTCGTGAATGCGTTAGCGATTCTATACTTCTGTTAGCATGGACAGATGAAAATATCGCAAATCTCCCACCGATGAAAATGTCAAAAGATATTGTAGATTATCAACTTACATTAGACCCAAAGCAACCTCGAGAACATTATCCCGAGCCGCAAAATTGAGAAAAGCATCTAAACCATGCTTCACCCGTTCTGTAGCCGTCTGGCTAACACGGATCAAAACATCTGTACTATCTTCAAGCCCTCGCATTCTGACAGCTGTTGTGCAACATTTTCTGGCGGGGCTAGCAAGGGTTTTATTTCGTGTGAACTTGAGGCATGATCTCCCGCGTCATTGCGCAGCGTTATCAGTCATGCGGAAGTTTAATGGGGCGGGGGGCTTTCATTTGACTCGCTTGGCATGAGGGGCTTCTTAGATGGCTGGGCGATCTGACCAATAGAGTACGCGATTCTTAAAATGAGAGGGGTGTATGTTTTTGATCGACATTTTTGCCTTGTCTTTTCATTCAGCTGCGTCTTTTGTGGGTGTTGATCAAGGTCTTTGCGGGGCTCAAGTGCTGCCGTCGTGGGTTCGTGATTGGTTGTGTGAGGGGTGACTTGGCAATCCTAAATTTTATAAGGGGCATTTGAAATTAGTTGACAATGGAGGATTGGAAATAAAAATGCGTTTTCGGCTGAAAGTAGTTGTAATTGCGAGAACTATTTAGCTATTTTTCGACAAAACATGAGGTATAAACAGCAACTGAAATTTTGAATGAGGAACAAGAAGGAAAAGGGTATACAGTATAGTATAGAATAAAACGCAATTAATTAGCGCAAGACACGTGGATCAAGAGACCGGTGGTGTATAGAAAGAATGTAACAAGAAAATATCCTACGCCATGCAAATAGCCGCCCGGTAAGAAAGAAGTATAGAAGATGTCAAAGGACTAGTAAATATGCAACATTCCAGAGGGTATGCGATCCAAAGAAGAAGCTCTTAGCAAGGGCTGTCAGTGTGGGAGGTATATGCGTCCGAGTTTGTTGTTTCGCCGTTTGGACTAGGAGTCCTGTGGTGCCAGTCACGCTTCTCACCGGCGATTTCCTGCTGGCTGGTATTGGCGGTGCCGTTCTTGCTGACATGACGCACCCAAACCTTCTCGTGCATAACTTTGAACAAGGGACGCATGTTGGATAGACAGGCGGCGACGATGCCGACAGCGGGTTCAATGCAGGTCCACACGCTCGAATTCACTTGGTTGTCTTTTGGGGGTTAGCATATTTTGGTCGCATGTTGGAAGTAGTGTACTTACAAGTAATATCATTTCCTTCTTTTGAGAGCTCTATGAGAGCGACCAAGCGAATGATATCGAAAATTAGAGTCCTTTTGATAATTGTGTTAGTTAATGTCTACTCGAAGGGTTGGATGGAAACATACAGAAGTCCAACAACGAAGATACCCGAAAGACCAGCCTTTTGAGCGCGCGATATGGGAAGATTCCAGACAGTGTGCATGGGCATGACGAGAATGATGGCGTCAGTGACAATGTTTGGAATTTGGAGGCCGTAGTAGTATGATCCGAGATCCATGCAAGCGCCTGGTGTGGTGGGCTCCCAGAGTTTTCGGGTGGGCATGCAGGTGAAGCAGCCGGAAAGAATACCACAGGCGGCCCAAAGGATAATAATTAGACCAACGACATTGACGGCGGCTTTCATTGTCTTTGTTGGGAAGAGCCGTCGGTAAAGCATTAGAATGGATAGCTTGATGCATGCGATGCAGCCAGTGTAGAGGATCGAGCCAGTGAAGAGTGTCTATTGGATTGTGAGTATGAAATCAATGGAGCAGCAAGTTGGAGACAATCGTACCTTCAGATAGACAACTAGTTGGTCGGGATGCACATATACGACATGAGTCCCAAGTCCATTGTATAACAAAACGATCCCCGCAATGGTAATTCCATATTCAAAGAGCAAGGCAAAGATCATGAGAATGTCATCAACGAAGAGACCAGTACCGTTGACCTTTCGAGAGACAATTCGGAAGCCAACTGCAAATGTGGACAGAATGAATGCAAAGCAAGTCGCGGTAATGACTACATGACGAAGATTGTCATGGTCGTAGCCCTTCGTAGTTTGAGAAACATTGGTCTCCGACATGATGCTTCAATAGGTAGTAAATATTGCGGTATCTTTGCAACTGCGCTTTAAGTTGAAAGGTTCTTGAAACACAAAAGTAATCAGAACAACAAGCCTTTAAACGAATGTGGAGTGGCCAACTTCAATATATGTCCTCAACCTTGAAATTACCTCGGATGGAGGCAATTTGAAGACCACATTCGCGCACGGTAGATAGGTCTCAAATTTATTGAACTATGATGGCAACAAGTTGACTTCTCAAGTGTTACTATGCCTCCAATACGACCCAAAATGTAATGCAATAGACCTATCGCACCCTTACATGCATCAAGCGATCAAATCCGTCGATCATCAACTATTCCAGCCCTGACGGCCCAGAACGCCCACTCAATCAAGTAAAGTGGCTAGTGTGACTTTGTCAAGTCTTTCAACGCCCCACTCCCTCGCCAGGAAGCTGTGCGGCTAAATCATCCGGAATAGATATATCACCTCGCGCGACTATTTGGGCCAATAACCCCTTCTGCATGACCTTGCATCTAGCCATAACTAGTTTTTTTGCAGGGGTACCATGTGGAGATGGAAGGGTTGTGGATCTTCGTCGCTAATCGTTCCCCGGCGACGAAGCAAAATCGCTAAGCCTTTACTTGCAGCGATTGTGAAGACCCGGTGATCTGGTTTGCTCGATCGTGCGATCGGGCGATTGTTTTCATGCGCTTGTGTTGCGATCTTCGTGATACGTTCTAAATGGCAGTTTGGCCCGCTGGCCCACTTGTTGAGCTTCCCAGCCCCGCGATATCTTGTCGTTGGGTTTCTAGAGGTTTCGAGCGAGGGGACTTGAATTTTGAGATCTACCGTACATGCTGAGGGAGTTCAATAGGCTCTATTTGGACGGTTAGGAGGTTGTGGTGATTTTGTATTGTTGTGGTGACAATGGAGTTGCCGAGGGACAGACCCACTCTTTGTTGGACTATTCATGCGGAGAGACGCAACACAAAGTGTGATATTTCTCTTGTGTGCAGAGCAGGCCCAATTTTTGCTGTCTGTTCCTTGGAAGATTCCAAATGTCGTCGGAAGTGTTTAGCGCATGGAGTTGACTTGATGGTTCGTCGTTTGACATCATGCTCCATGCCCGGTAGCGCGGGCTTTGGATACATCCACTCACCACCATGCAGCTGTCCCAGTATATTGGTTCGCTTGTGGAGGATCGACCTCTAACCTTGCGACTGGTAACATTAGATCATCATGCAGAACTGAATAGCCACTGGTAGCTTTATGATTTACACACATGCAGTAAAAGTTGCCTCATGGCCACTACTGCGGATTCCATTTCAAACATACATAGAAAATTCATTTCATACCTAATGGCTTTATGACATATCTTCGTTATACGTACAAAGGTACTGGAGATGTTCACTGTACAAGAATGATGCTAGATACTCCTCTTATTTCGGTGGTGGGGGGAAGGTCATTGGCGTAGGTGCAATGTAGGGTGATGTCAAAGTCGCGCCCCTCTCCAAAGCAACTCGACCTCGCTTCTCTTCGCGCTTGACGACTTCTTTCTCGTTTTGAATGAGAGTACAACAGCAGCAACAGGTTGATCGGACACAGTCGGACGCTATATCTCCGTCGATTCCATAGGCCTTCCGCGTTCTTTTGCGTTGGATGGTGGTTAGAATGCCTGTGACTTGGTTAGTTGAGTACATGGAAAACTTCACAAATTGAAGACTTACATTGACAGCCACACAGCAGAGCCATTCCGGTACATGATCCATTGCAAACCTCATAGCCTAGCATGTTGGTCGGATCTTCTTGTTTGGACTTTCTGTTCAGGCGGTATTGTGTTTTTCCATAGAGAATGCACGGACATATTAAGCCTAAGAAGCATGCCCAGAAATTATTCGAACAGTCGCACATTCCATGACTCCATCCTCCTCCCTGAACTTCTTGGTTTGGATGCATTATTTGTCCGGGTTGGTGGAATGCGCTCATGTCTTCTGTCGCTTGCGCCTGCGGGGAGTCTCTTGCGGTCGGGGGTGGAAAGGAAGGCAGTTTAGGCGATTGTAATGGATTCTCGTCGGGCGCGACAACCATTGTGTCGCTTCTGGTTGGGATTTCGATTGTTTGTTTTACGGGAAGAGGGCCGGGGGAGCTGGGAGGTTGGCTATACTCCTGCTGTTGCTGCTGTTGCTGATATTCCTGCTGCTGGGTGTATTCATGATGTTGTTGCTGCGGCTGCTGCGGGTGTTGGTATTGATATGAGTATTGGGCGACATGCGGAGGGTATAATGGCGAACCGAGAGGCGATTGAAATGTCAATTGGGAGGGCGACTGGATTGGGGAATGGACAGGCGAGTGGACTGGAGAGTAGATGACTTGTTGAATATGCGGTTGTGGCTGAGCAGGCTCGGCATAAGGAGCGAAGTTGGCGGGATGTTGGTCTGGCGGTGGGTATTTTGAATAAGTAGGTATTATTCCCTCTTGCTGTAGATGTCTTTCTTTCTCGTTGGGGTATATTTGGGCAGGTTGGGTTTGGGATGGGGATTGCTCGATCGCGATCTGGTGCTGGTAATGCTGTGGATGTTGCTGCGGATGCTGTTGGAGATGCTGTTGTGGGTGTTGCTGGTAGTATACGGTGGAAGTTGTATGAACTGGTCCCGGTGACGTTGAATGCTGCTCTTCAGGCCAATCGTGTCCTTCCACTGGCGATTCCATGTACGAGTACCTGCATCCATGGTTTTGTCCACTCTCGGTGTCCTGCAACTGAACCGGGCGACTCATTTTGGTTCGACAGAGTGGTAGGAGGCACTTTAACTTGAATTATATAATTGAGTAGATTCGCCTAGCCCACTGCAAAATTTATCTTTGCCTCAAAGCACTCGCAAAGTCTCCGACTGGGAATCCAGGGTAAGCTTCCAGGTAGACCGTGGGCGAGTATGTCAAGGAACTCGTTTCAGAGACCAGCTTCCCCTGGAGATCAACATGCGGCGCCAGCTCGGTTAACAAATTTCCCGCCAGCTGAAAAGCGACATGCGACTGCAGATCGTAAAAAGAAAACCAAACCAGACTCAGGTCCAAAGGAACCTTTTTGGGGGGGTTTTCACAAACCCGCGTGATGGGAAGTGTATCTGGGAGTGCTGGACCGCCCGAGTGGGGATAGAAATGGGCTGAGCGGGGCTAAATTTGAGGCCCGCGGGGATTCTGTATCATGACTGGCTGTGAAGCTCGAGGTTCGTCGAGCAGGTAGTCGATTAGAATGGCCCATGCACGGCTAATGCATCTGCTTCACATCGTTGTGGCCGCTGGTTGGTCTGAGACCCGCCCGGCACCTCCCGTTGGGCGTTGTGGCCCCTCTCGTCACATCTAGTCGATCACACCTCTCGACTCTGTCACCTAGTTGGTGACGGGTGGCCGCGTATGAGAGTGGCAGGATTTGGGAGTCGGGTGCCCCACTGAAACTATTCTCTTGGTGTTGGTTTTTTGAGTGGTCAAACAGCCCCCATTTCCCCCAATTTCATGTACGTTTCGAAATCCAGGCGCTACAGTAGTTTGACGCCAGTGACTCGTGTCGCATTAGTATTTAGCCAGGCGCTCTTGGCCCAGTAGAGTGATCTGCGACCGGTTCATCATTTTCTGTGGCCTTGGAATTTGCAATAAGATTTCGAGCCACCGACGTCACTTGGTGCCTACTCGCCTTCAAGGTTCTGACACGATTTTACGCCTAATAGATTGATATAGGTTAGGCGCTAACTAGCCAAAATGAGAAACGCTCGAGAGTGAGGTCTTGACTAGCAATATCAGTCTATTTTGCATAATATGACTATATACCCCTACTCTGAGCTATTCTGCTTCGAGTCCCTCGCTTTCCTGTCTCAACAGCCGTATCGGTCCACGAGGGCCCTGAATCAAGAATCTCACAAAATTCTTTTTTCTTTTTTCTTTTCTTTTTTTTTTTTTTTTTTTTTTTTTTTTTTTGCAGTCAACCATTTTTCTGGCTCGTAGATCAACACTTTCGACATGACAGATTGTACAAGCTGCCGTTCGACGAGGTCGGCCTCAGGACGAAATTATGCAGTTTTCCCCGCAAAATCACGTTTTGGATCTGGAGATTGAGCCCGGTCATACCATGAATCAAGTCCACCAAGGTGTATGTAGAGGCCGTTCCACTTTTCAGGTAACGAGCCTAAGCATTCAACCATACCACTCACAACTCTGCCGTCGTGAAATGTGGGAAACGGAGCAAGTTCAAGATAGAGCATAGTGAAAACTATCATACAGCTCTACATATCACACGCAGAGCTCGGCTCTTGCTTGTGAAGTCGATCTGGAGAGCAATAACGCGTAGGTGGGTAGCTGCGCTGTGTAGTGGATGGCATAGTCGATGGATGATGAGGAAATTTGAAGAGCAACAAACGGTGATCGAGCAATGCCACTGACTTACTACGTCGCCTGGTGGAGGCTCTTCCAGTGCGAGATCAACTTCGCGCGCTCTACTCCAAGTCCAATTGAGATAAAAGAATGGAATAGTATCAGTTGATATTGTATTTTACAGTTATCATAATCTAGGAGTATAATTATGCAATGACACAAAATCTGTTCAAAGTATCTTCATACTAGGTTGACTTCAACCATGGATCTGATAGTAGCTCCTTCGCAGATGCGCGACCCTCAGGTCGCCATTGAAGCATTTTACGGATAAAACAGAGAAAAAGGTCTTTTTGTCGCTCTTGGAGGTTCTCTTCCAATTTCTCTAGAGAAATATGAGGGATTTTAACAGCACTCTTCCACTTCCCTGTATCTAGTCGTCAGTTGTAACAGCTCCATACATGAAGAAGATAAGGGAATAGGAGCGCACCATCGGCATTGAAAAATCTCGTTGCATATTCGCTTTTTTGAAGCATTTCTTTGTTAGGTGGCCCCAAAACTGCGATCATCTCCGCGAGATGATGAGCGTCTGAGCTTTTCTTCTCTGAATCGCGAGATAGAACAGATGCCCCTGCTCAAAAAGGTCCCATGTCTATAAACGTAATTAGTATTAGAAGGGTCAGTCCGACGGGGTTGGTGATTTTTTACAAGAACTCCGAGATTCCAGATATCAATCTTCTCATTCCATGGCATCCGCAATACAACTTCTGGGGCACGATAGATTAAGGGCTGTACGTCCTCCCATCGAGTGGCTACTTGTGATCTGAATCGAGCTTCCCCAAAGTCTGATAATACAGGACGGCCATGTATCTTGGGAATTCCCAATTCTCGGGAAGGGTATATCACTCGGTCATTAGCAACTTTGCAGGGGCTGGGGTTACATTGTTCTTCTTTTTCGAAGTCTACCAGGATTGACTCATCTTCTATACCGAGCATGATGTTCTTTTCTTGTATATCTAAAGCACCAGTTAGCACCGCTACTAGATAGACGATAATGGATCAGAACATTTGAACTTTACCAGTATGAATGACCCCAGCTTCTGAGTGAAGAAAATCAAGAGCGAGAAGTATATGAATCAAAGTTGGCTTAAGTAGGTTCTCAGGGAGAACATTAGCCACTGTTCGCTTGCGTAATTCAAATAAACTCATGGCCAAAGGTTCATGTACAAGGCATTGGTGAGTGCAAGAATTATCCGTAGATGGGAGTTGAAAATCATTTAGTGCATTTCTAACGAGGAAAGATCCCGTGTGAGATGAATTAAGAGTGTTCAGATGATTATAAATTTCTTTCTCTCTTTTGCCATGGTCAGAAACACGCTCAAATATTTTCAATGCGACGTAGGCATATTGTCTACTGCTATTCAGTATAAGGGTTACATTACTCAAAATCCGTCGAGGGGCCTTACTGTAAATCTCTACACAGCCACACAGTTGAGTATCCCCCATAACCCAACTTCCCAATGACTTGGTATCTTGAACGAAAAACGTCTCCGATTTTTACTGGGTAAAAGAGATCTGGCGAGTACCATGGAACGGTTTCTTCTAACTTGTTGCTCGGGTTGAGCAAAGAACGTACTTGAGGGGGGGTTCGAGCTGAAAGTGGTTTTCGCTGAAAGAGATATTGCGCGAACCGACGCGTCAAACGTAACATTATCGTTGAACTAAGGATTAAGAGAGCAACGAGTTTCACTGAAACGGAGAAAGGGGCAGTTCACGTATGGCGGGCGGTGAGGCATCAAGCTCAGCCCAGGTTGCCCCACGCTGTATTGTTTATCCAATGGAATCTAGCTGACTCCACTTGCAGGGCTGGCCACTGGCAGGAGGTAGGTCAGCTGGTCATTGAACCGGTATCCACTTGGTCATTGAAGACGGTCGACTACCTAATTAGGTATAGCTTTTTCGTTTGTATTGTCACTTGTATATACATTTATACGTAGATTTACCATATATTTTGACGTGTGTACCCAGGTATACCCATATATACACTAATATACCCTTGGGCTCTGCCATATATTGAATGTTGTGATGTGGATTTACACGCACGTGCGTGTATGTGGCTTTGCCATAGATTCAAATGTTTTGACGTGTTGCTACCATTGATCTCGACGTGTCTTTACCATACATTTTGACATGTTGTTGATGTATCTTTAGACGTGCTTTTGATATATCTTTAGACGTGTTGTTGTTGTAGATTCGCCAGATAGTCCAATAGAGAAAGCTCATTTTTAAAGAATATTTGTAATGTTTGCAATATTATCAACCGCTTTTCAACGTGCTATCAATGGGTTTTTAACCATTTTTTAGCCGTTTTTAATTCTCAACGGTTTATCTCTTTCAACTATTAGAATAAACTATTAAAATAATACTAACGGTAATAATAATATAGCAGTTGTTCAAACCCATCATGTAATGCGAGGGTATAAACTTTTCGAACGGTCAGGAAAAGTTGACCTTCAATTAATGGTATTAAAGGGGTATTGGAAATCACTAGGGTTCGGCTGCTAGTATTCAAGACAATTCAATCCAACTAACATGCGCCGGGAACGTTCCAGAGCTCTAGACATCTGAATCATTAATTAGAGCTGATGACGCCAAGTAAAAACAAGATGCGAAATTATAGCCGTTTAGGAAGGTCTTTCTAAATTCATGCACATGCCAGTGTTTCTTCAAGCTTCGATTCCGTGCGCTAAATTATTGACTTAGAAAATCAATGCATTAATTTACATCAGACGCTTACTTATATGCAAATATAACAATCTTTCGATAATGAGCCACGATAATACCAACCGATATACCTACATCTCTTGTTCCAAACGAGCAGCAACTTTGGAAACTCAGTCACTAGCCTGAGCGAAATCGCTTTTGCCAAAAGAAGAACCCATATACGCCGGCAACCAGAAAAGGGTAGGTCAACCGATACGCCATCGGAGACAAATAATTCTTCAAGTTTTGCATCGTGTAAAGTTCAATCGTGGTGGCCGGCGACCCCTCAGTAAAAAACATCGTTTTAGCCACGAAGGCTGTTCGCTCTTGGAAAACCGCTGCCCGAGAAAAGAGATCTTGTTCATACAGACTGATCTCCCGATCAAGATCTGTCCCACTGGTAGCTTTGAGGATAGCTTTTGATAAAAGCATGGCATCGGTCAGAGCCTGGTTGACACCCTCTCCAGTGAATGGACACATGACATGCGCCGAATCGCCTATCAGCGTGAGACCAGGTTTGTGGTCCCAGTGGAAGCCAACAGGGAGTGTATAAAACGATCGATGGGCCATGACATTATCATCGACGGCTTTATCAATCATATTCAACAATTCGGGCGCGTAATCCGCAAACTCCTGCATTTGTGCTTTTCGGACGGCTGCACCATCGTTCAAATCATAGTCGACTTTCTCTTCCCATCCTTTAGGTCGGGCGCGCCATATTCCCAGGTTGATACTCCCATTTCCTTGCTGCTGCGCTGCTATCATGCAGCCCGTTGAGTATGCAAATATAGATCCTCCTTGTAGTAGGGCGGAGCATTCCGGAGCAGTGTTTGTTGCGTCCGGGATACTGAGAGAGAAGCCTCCAATATTCACATATTCAGGCTGAATGTCAGATAGTGCCGAGCGCACTTTGCTCCATGCGCCATCTGCACCGACGACAAGATCAAATCCAGACTCGATCGTCCCATCTGTGAATTCCAGAGCGTGCTTTTGGCCTTCTGGATTCACGCAGCGCAATCGACGATTCCAATGCACTATCCCTTCGGGTAATGACTGTAGTAGCATACTTCGAAGAGCAGATCGATCAATTTCCGGACGGCCGGTACTATGGTCTTCGGTTTGTGGCGAGATTTTGATATATGGTTTGAGCTTTCCATCACACACTAACAAAGCCTCACCCTCGAAGCGGGCATGTTTCAAGAATTCATCGTGCAGACCGGCTGCCTTGACAGCTGCTAAACCCGCTCTTTCATGTAAATCCAAGGTTCCTCCTTGTGCACGGAAGTTTATTGATGTCTCGCCTTCGAAGACTGTGACCTTTATGTTCGGCTTGTTGAGGAGTAGGCGGGCAAGCATGCACCCTGCTGGTCCTGCGCCGATGATGGCAATGTTGATCGACATGACTAGAGCTCTAGTAATTGATTGTTATTGATTTTTTTCAACATCGAGGCCTGACAAGGACCAGAGATCTTATACTGTGGCCTTTAGATTGAAATGTTGGCCGCGTACTACTCAAGTGCTATTTTTATTCGCCCCCAAATTGCTTGCCGAAAAGGGCAAGAATCGCGATCATCCTGATTGGACTGCCCGTTAGAGTGGATGAACAGCGTGCTGATGTAATGCGAACTGGTCACTCTTTTGGGATTTTGAAAGAAAAAAAAAAAAATGATCAACTGTAACTCATCAATATCTAGGCTGAGTCTCGGTAAACAAGCGGAGTGTGCGATGGATAATTTCGGTGAGTTATGACGAGCGGACTCGGAGGCATTCCCGCGTTACCAACTCCGAACCGAACTTGAACTACGAGAAATAACCATAAAATTCCCCATACCTGCTTCACGGCTGAACATGAATGGCTTGGTGTATCAGTATTTTTTTTTGATGATGCACCCAGAAGACTGGCTGTGAGAGTTTACTGCATCGTGTTCAAATGTTGGCAATGCGATAATGCATATCAGAGAAAGACGTATCTGCTTCGCCGCGAAGCTACGCAGATCAATCTATTCCAACATTGGAAGGCTCTAAACTTTTTCTTCGCCGCTCGAGGCACACAGCTGCAGAATGAGAGGCACAAAGGTCTAGATGGAGATGGAGCGAGAAAAGCACTGTTCAATCTTTTTCTGTGTCTGAAAAAGAGATAGATATAGAGAAAGATCTGGAAGGAATCTTGATGCATACGCAGCAACTTAAATCATGCGGCAGCATAAATTACGATGATAGCCATCCATGAATACCATAGGCATATCACATCACGCCTCCTGAATCGGAGCCAGGTCCAACAGTTCATGAACCATTCGACTTCAAGTTGGTAACCTTCCTCAAGGTCTCAATAAAATCGTCCGCATATAGAATGACTTGAGGTCGTCATCCACAACTATATTAATAAAGACCAACAGCCTGTCGCTGGAAATCACTTCCGTCCATCATTTGACTTGCCGCGATAAAATAGTGCAATTATCCGAGTCCATTTTGGAGCTGCCCAAGTCTGAGACAGGCATTTTAAATCCAATAGACTCTCAAGACCCTGTGTCTTTGCACGTGCGGGTGATCACAGCTCGGTACCATGTCAAAGTTGTTTGCCGTGTCGAGATCATTATATAGTATTCAGCTCTGCGGAGGTCAAGTTTAAACCTCGCCTTACTGGTAGTATCTGGCAGCTGCAAGCTTTGTTTTATCTCCGGTCTCGGGGCACTCGGCATCATAGTCAGCGGAGAGGGTACTGGTGGCCTAGCATTTGTCTTGGAGGCCATGACGATGTTCTCTTCGTTGAAAGAGAAACGGTAGTAATGGAAGAGCATGGGGTCAAAATAGAGATGGGGTTTTGGTCTCTTCAAGTCCAGACGTTCAAATATTCCACTGGCAGTTTGGTCACAACCAGCCTCTTGCAAGGTACTGATGTGAGCCATGGAGGTTAGGTCGCACTTTTTGACGTGTAAACTGCATTTTTCTGGCAAGAGGAGAACATACTGCGTGAAGGGCTGCGAAACCCTCAAGTGCCAGTGGATTGGCGAGGGGAACCTTGGAGCTGGTTTTGCTGATACACCCGGGAACCGTTCTTACGCTCGGTGGGCGTCAGCGATTTCACCGCGATATAAGCTGCATTTAAGCAAAGGATAACACGCTTCAGATCATCGGGCAATGTGTCAACTGAAGATTGGTATAGCGGCCAGCGGTCATAGGGGTCGGTGGACGAGGAGGGTTTGGGAGACGGCCACTCCTCGTGTGGTTCCTCCTAGATCTTCGAGGCGTTTTATACTACACTTGATTGTGGGAAGATCTGATTGGAAGAAAGAAAGTGAGAACAGTAGCTGTAGGGAGGTGATTATTAAGCTATTTTCCATTTAGTAAATCAAGAGCTTGAGGAAGGGTATATGACATTAATGTTTTGACTTTTAAAGACTAGGGAGTGCCAAAGACAATTGCGGCGCAGTCAGGAATCAGTATCTTACTTCAAATGTTGAAACTCGGCATATATTATTCAAGTGGACCTGCTCATACTGTGAGCTCGGTGATTTGTGGCTGACCTCAGGATCTATTAGAGCGAAGTCTGATAAGCCTGCCAGTGTATATTGGACCTCTAGCTGTCTCAATGTTCAAAACCACATTTGTGTATCGATATAACAACGCTAGGAGCGATTTAGAGTCAGAGGTGTCCCAGAATTTCGTTAGATAATCTTCGCAAGTGGTTGCCATGATCTCAACATCAATATCAGTGCTTTTAAGCAGGACAACATGCGTTCTTGGGTCTCACATGCCCTGGAAGTCTCCATCTCTGACAAGGAGATGGGATCTGATGAGATGCGGAACTTCCCGCATGCATGTGTGCAGTCAAATATGACTTTAAGTCCCCAATAGCCTCATCGTGCGAGGACATAAATTGATCAACAGTGGGGTTTAAATCCATTCCCGTACATACTCGATGACTGCATGCTGATACTATAATTTTGCTTGAGGGTACTATCTGATGATTGTAAAGTCTAATTAATGTAAGCGCCTTATGTCCTTTTCGACGAAAACTTCCACCTGGGCACAACCTTGGAATATGTACTTATGCTGCTAGTCGGTATCATATATAGCACGATTGCCAATGCTAAGCTTGAAGCCAGACTTTTAAGCTCAAGTGCTGTATGTCAAACTGTACCCAGACTATCATCTTGAGTTGCTTCAAGTTGGTAGTGAAATCATGATGGCAAGCCTATTTCTCAGCTGGCAGATGATGCAGGGTAGAGTGGGAGATTGTGTCGCCATTACAACATTTGAAGCTGCTTTTAAAGTACCTATCAGGTATCCAATACCCGTGGAGTGAGTAGTCCATTTTACAAGTATCTCTGACACTGCAACCTTGGAATCCTGACAGTTCATTTTACTTTTCTAGATCAAGAGCCGCTTCCATTGCTTGGCATGACCCGACAAGGAACTTGAGCTAGGCTGAAAATGGCAGTCCCTTTTCAGACGTGATAGCATGCAGGAGAGCCAGGCAGCAAGATTTTAGTTCCAATATTAAGACAAACAATTCATGTTGCACGGTAGCCAGTAAGTATGGTCCGAGTCTTGGTATAGGTAGTATATGATTGAAATAAACCTGGATTTGTTGTGAGTGGAGATGATATCGGCGCTTCCATTCAAATGTTGTCGAAGAAAATGTCTAAATTTAGACAATAGTTTAAAGAAATGCACATGTGCGCAAAGTGCGAGTTGCTTGCTAAAATGGCACTTCTATTACGAATATGGTTTTTAAGAAGACACCGAAGAAATGCTGATTGCAGCGACCACTAGACATACTACTATGCGGCAGGACACAAGGCCTCAATAATTAGATCTTGGTACTCGGAATTACGTTACGGAATGCATTGATTCCGGCTACATCTCAATCCCAACAGTATTTGCGTGCGACTTGAAGATTCGTCATGCCACAGGGGTTGTGTTGATGAACGATCTACACCGTTGGACTACTGTGGTAGTATTGACAACTTTGTTGACAACTTTGTTCGTTAGCTTGGCAGGGCAGCCACGGGGTCATTGAATCCGCCGTTATAGGTGTCTGAAAGCGACAGCATTAAAAGGGATATCTTCCCAAATCAATAATGTATAACCTTATGGACGGCACATACCAGTCCGTGCACTCACCCCCAACATCGCGTATATATAGCAGGGCCCGCCCTCGCAGGAATTCAAGGATAAACAGACTTCTCCCTGACGAAGACGAATGAAAGACCACATGACCCCCTCGTGAGCCCGGTGTTGACGGCGAAGAATGCCCAACCCGTCCAGCACCAATCAGAAAGGGACAATATCTAGGGGCCGGGCCGACGTAAATGGTGGAGGTGAGACGTATAAGACCTATGACTGAGCGCAGGCGATGCACGCCAACGCTTGAAGGCCAGTGATTGGTGATGCAGGCGAACTCAAGTGGGAAGGGAAAAAAAAGAGCGATCGACCCGCCGAACTTTAGTTATCCCTTGTCTCCACAATGCTGCTCGGGGAGATGTCTTTGTACCGTTGGGCGTGGGACCACGGGTCCTGTTGGCTGCCACCGCGCGCTTCCGTCACCATCCTTAGATCATCGAGTGAGAAGATAAAGATAGAAAAATGGAGATAGGAAAAGACATAGAGATTGTTTAGAAAGTGGGAATCTTTGACTCTAGAGATAACGAGGGACGAGTCAGATTGGCGGAGATACCGGCTTGCTTTGGTATGTTTCGATCGGATAAGGGGAATTCTGGCCTGCCAGATCCCATTGCATAATGAGACTCCCTTGAAAGAGATCGTCGGAACTCCCCCAATCATCATCGTCGCGGAGGGCAGCATTGGAGATAAGGCTGCATTGTCTTCGCTCGACATTGGATAAGGAGTTGCACACCGTCTTTTCAGTGGGGAGAGACAAGACAGGATGTTCTGAAGACACCAATATGATGTGTGCGAAATGTACCAACCGAGGAAGTTGACTAGTTCGATTAGTTCAATTCAGTTAGTCCAGTTAGTCCAGTTAGTCCAGTTAGTCCAGTTAGTCCAGTTAGTCCAGTTAGTCCAGTTAGTCCAGTTAGTCCAATTAGTCCCGTCCGGGGTAAAAGCCGATGCACCTGAAGCCGCAGCGACGAACAGTGGATATTTCCCCCGGTGACTTCATTCCTGTTGAAACTGTTTCCCTGGATTGCATCTGAATTTCAAGATTTTTCCTTTTTTTTTTTCTTTTTTTTTTCTTCTTTTTGTTTTCTTCACTCTGGTTTTTGATTTCTCTGGTCTTCACCATCGCCATCTCCACCAGGTGACTCCCCACTGCAGAAGGCGGTGACGGTCGATCGGCGTCACAAGTGCAACAACATCCTGGTCGCTGCGAGCTTCTTTCTGATCCTTTATCGACTTGCTCGCTCTTTGGGATTTTCGGTGATCCGTCCGATTTGGGGCCGCGAACCTGTAAGATCTGGCCTTTGCTCAACGTGCGGTGCATGGGAGGAAAACAGCTTTCTCTCTCTCTTCCTCTCTCTGACCGCATCCACTGGTCGTCCCAAAAAAAGGTCTCCACTAAAACTCACCTGGTCGTGACGCCAGTATCAACCCGCCTCGTTACAACCCGTATTGGCCTTCTTCCTCTCCCCCCTCCTTCTCGTCGCTGGATCTTCCTCCCCGTCGACCGACCACAATCCTACCCCCCACACACAATTAACCAACCATTGTGATCGCCCGCTTCCAGACCATTCCGACCCGTGCAGGCCTGACCAATGTCCTCTCCATGTCAAACCCGCCGTCCGATCCCGAAGATACCTTGCCTAACCCCCTGGTGACACCTGCCACCCCGGCCCAACATGATTGCTCGACAGAGTCCGACCAAGCGCGGCCGATTCCACGTCACCACTCGTGGCAGGATCAAAACTTGTTCCAGGGGGCTCAAGAGGCTGAATCCCCATCGCGCGCCGAATCCCCCACCGTCCACCAATGGACACAACCGCCCTTGTTTCCTGTAAAAAAGCCGCCATCAAACCCGCTGGAGAAATACGCTCAACCCGAAACTTTTCACAGCCCTCAATTGTCCGAACGAGACAGTATCTTTGCGACCCATTATCTCCCCACCGACAGCGGCGCAAATACCCCACAATTACCCCCCAAGCCCTCGGACAATGAGAGCCAGGTAAATTTAATCCCGGGCCTGGATGATGTGCACGGGTCTCCAAGTCCTATCTCCAAGGTCTCCCCCCACAATCCTCACGTCGGCCCTTCCCACATGGAAGTTGACGTCCGCAGGCATATCCCATTGCGCTCCTCTTCCCTCTTCTCCTCCGATGTCTCCCGCTTCTCTCCTTTGCGCTCCTCTATCTTCTCGTCAGATCAGCTGAAAGAGTGGGAACGGGAGCCAGTCGTGCCCTTCCCGCACGTCGCGCCTCCCGGTGAACCAGGTACGAAGATAGGTGGTGCTCAAGACTCACTGGTTGAACGCAGTTTGCTCCCCTCCGTGCTGGACAATGTCACGCACTCGTCTGAATCAGTGACCCCGGAGCAGGACTGGCCAGCTCTGAGTCGAGACGGTGTCTCTTACAGCTCATTTGCAGATTCATCGCGAGCCGTTGCTTTGGAACGAAGCTCTAGTCGGGGTCGTCGTGGACGGGTGGACAGTACCATTGAGGCCAACATTGCCAACGCAGAGCCAGCCTCGAACGTTCGAAGCCGTAAGTCCAGTCATTACCTGGGATTATTCAAAGAGAACACCAACACTTCTCCTGAGCGAAAGAAATGGGAAGAGCTTCCGCAAGATGAGGCCACAGATTCGTGGGATCATGCCATGGATAAAGAACATCAACCCCAAATACCACGTTACGCCTCTGGAGAAGATGGAATGATTCGCAAGAGTATCTCACTCCCCGTACTGGGTGAAGGCCCATCATTCGAAGCTCAACCCCCACCTGAACCAAAACGTCAGCCCGAGGAAGAAGAGACTTTCAGGCGTCGCCCGAAAGCGCTACCCCGACAACTCCTCGAGGAAATTCGCAATTTCCATCTCACCCCGGGAGGTGGTCAAGGCTCATCCTTCTCCAAAAGTATTCCGGCGCAATACTCAGAACGCAGCCGGGATTATTTCCAGAAAGAACCACATGTTGAACGCTTTGGTGATTCGCTGAGTTCTGTTGAACAGGATGGGAGACGAGATTCGGCCCAGTTCGAAGATGAGGATAACGAGCAAATTAAATCTGCGCTTTATTTCCCCCACGAACGTGTTGCGATTGAAAATCGAGATAATGATCCAAGATCGGTAACAGGAGACTCACATGGTGTGCCGCCAGTCCAATTGGCTGCCAAAGAGAAGGGCCATGAATTGATGTTGATACCCCAAGAGCGTAGTTCCACTGGCGAAGAAGAACTTTCCCATGTGGATATTAACTTGCGATCTAAAAATGAAAATCAGATTCTTCATGGCGATTTGGCAAATCTCAGATCTCCTCCAGTTGGCGCACCAGACACGCCTCTAGGTCATATTTCTGAGTTCAGTTATCCTTCAACCTGTGAATCTGATGCAGTATCTGGTGATGAGAGTGTGCAATCCGTCCCCGATGATTCCAGTCTAACGGATGATGCGGACGTTACGCCCACTGCTACTCCAACTCAACGACCAGGGCTGCCGCTACGTCGCAAGACCCCGAAGCCACTTGGTGCTGTCGAGTTAAAGCCTTATAGGCATCAAGTTGGTGGACACACGACCGTATTCCGCTTCTCTCGACGTGCAGTTTGTAAACAGCTCAATAACCGTGAGAATGAATTTTACGAACGCATTGAGAAAAGACACCCTGACATGCTCGTGTTTTTGCCCAGGTAAGTTACTTGAATGGATTTTTTTTTTGCTACCTAAATTTCGTGAAGAACTCCACGTTCTATTTGGAGGTCCTTCAGTTCCCCGGCATTGCCACGTCATAATCCTGCTCCACTTTCTTCTGTGCCCGACGCTGATCTATTTCCTTCCCAGATACATTGGTGTTTTAAATGTAACTTTTTCTAAAACCCCAAAGCGACCCAGAGGCAACACTGAAAATGGCCACAATGCCAACTCTGAAGGAACTAAGCCTAATAGTGGCTCTGGGTTGGACCCGAAGGCCCTTGAGGCACCGGAGCCGCAACGAATTGTTAGCCAGTCACAAATCACTGGTGTTATTCCCAAGGTTATCCTTGAAAATAACCGCCATATCATCCCCGCTGACCTCTTTTCTCGCCAACGTTCACGGATCATGGACGATTCGCTGATCAGCAGGCCGCGTTCTGCTGATGGCCTTGGAGAAATGAGCCCAAATCCCACTTCGGAATTAGCGAAACAAACGAAAATATGGGGTGCTACGTCAGTCAACAGAAAGCTCAAGGAGCAGGTTCTCCGCGAAGTTTTCAGTCCTCCTGCAATCCATCATCATCGTCGCCACCCTCGTGGACATTTGCATTTGCCTAGAGCTAGCTCGGATATACCTCGTCAGCGAGGGAACTTGTCAGAGGACCACACCTCTTCCAATGTACGGCCTTCGGGGCTAGACAAAGTTGAAACTCTGAGATCGCCTGCATTGGATATTGCAAGCTCAAATCCTGAGCCATCTACTCTTTCTTCGTCTGCATCAACGGCACTTGACGAAAACCGTGATCGCATAGAGAGAATCAAGACTGAAGAGGCGCCTAATCGTGCGAACTCCCTCAACCGTGGCCACAACGGACGAAGGAGACATTCGGGCGGAGGTCTTGTGCGGAAGGGAAGCATGACCTCTGAAAAGAAAGGGGAGCTCATGTTCTTCGAGGATGACGGGTATGGCGGGGACAGAGAAGATGAAATTTTCTCTATGGAAGGTGATGCGCCTGCCCCGTCAAAAGCCGTTGCTGGACCTCCTCCCTCTCTCCCCCGTGGCAATTCTGCTATTAGTGAGCCCGGGGCACAAGGCTTGGGACCATCTAACAGTCTATCCGTCGCTTCTTCGCAGCTCAAGCCAGCGGACGCGGCAGCAGGTCATTTGCCAAGTAATCCCAAAGAGGCTCAGCTAAGAAAGGACGAGCGGGTCCAGTTCTTTCTGCTGCTTGAAGATCTCACTGCAGGTATGAACAAACCTTGTGTGCTTGATCTTAAAATGGGCACTCGACAATATGGTATCGAGGCAAATGAAAAGAAGAAGAAATCGCAGAGACGCAAGTGTCAATCAACAACCTCGCAACAACTGGGGGTCCGATTGTGTGGGATGCAGGCTTGGAATGTCAAGAAACAGGAGTACATATTTGAAGACAAATATTTCGGACGTGACTTGCAGTCCGGTCGCGAATTCCAAGATGCTCTGACTCGCTTTCTCTTTGATGGTGTCAGCTACACTAGCGTGGCCAAGAAGATACCTGTCATTCTGGAAAAGCTATCTCTGTTGGAACACATGATCCGCAAACTGGATCGATACCGGCTCTATGCTAGCAGTTTGTTAATCCTATACGATGGTGACCAGTCCATGCCGCAAACTCCAGGGGGCGCTACATCTGCGCCAACCCCTCAAAGTCAGGAAGAGGGCCACAACAATGCAGATGTAAAACTGAAGATTGTCGATTTCGCCAACTGTGTCACTGGAGAGGATGAACTAGCACCGGATACACCATGCCCCCCTCATCATCCCGATGATATTGATCGTGGTTACCTTCGAGGTCTTCGCACTTTGCGCATGTACTTCCAACGTATCTTGAAAGAAGTTACGCATGATGAATTTATTGAACGTGGTGAGGGTGAAGGCATCGCCTTGGGCTCTCAACCTGCCGTTCGAGAAACACCCTCAGATCAATATTGGGATGAGAACGTGTACGAGAGTGATGCGGGCGAAGTCAGCTTTTAAAATCTGACTTGGTGTCCTCTTCGCTTTTCACCAACTGCATTCGTTGCCTCTGATTCTCTTTCTTTTGTCCGTTTCTTCATATTCGGCCTTGTTGTCGATCATTGTTGGGGTGTATTGTGTCGGTCCTCGATCGTCTTCTCCTTCACCCTCCTCTTTCCTCCTCCGCCTCCTCCCCTTTCTCCTTCTCTCCTCAAATTCTTTTCCGAACTGTCTTAGGACAGACGATGTAACGACCTCCACGGATGACTCGATGACCCTTGCCGACACCTGGATGCATTTACAGCTCGGGGTTTTGCTTTTCTTTCATTGTCTTCCATCTGCTCCTTTAAGATTTATTTTCTGCGTTGGCGTGTACGAGATGCGCATATCTTGTCTTTGTACTTTTCATGATTCATTTCTCGGTCTTGTTTTATTCATAATACCCCCACTGGGTAATTGGATCTGGCCTTGATACCACTGGCGGATTTCCAACCCTGTGCTGTTTGTACATGATACTTCCCTTCGCGCAGTATTAGACAGAAACATAATCATTAGAAAAAAATCAGTTCTCAATACTAGTTCTCCGTATTAATCGGACTTGAGACCTCCTATAGCATTCCCTCCTACCATCCTCGTCCTGGTTGATTTCTATCATCTATCATCCTGGTCGATCAGGCATCAACCACGCAACCTCGGTCCACATCACGTGTCCGATAAGCAGCTCAGCTCGCAATCAACTCCGCTTTACAAGCTCCCTTGAATCACCAACTTCATCTTCATACCTTCAAGTTAACACTCATCTCGCTACATTCATACTTGCGACCCTTCATTCTCAGAATGACCATATTTTGAAACCCAATGACGTAGGGTGGAGCTCTGACAACAAAGCAACTGATCCACCCAGCTGACACGGCTGTCTATCATTCGACCCCCGCCAACCAATCGATCCGAGCTCCATCCGCAGCACTACTGTCCATAAAGCTGTGCCCGATTGCAACCAATCCCCTATATATTACTTTTGTTTCGCCTTCGGCTCTACACATCTATCCGCCCATACACCGTATCATACAGGCTACTTAGCCTGCTAACGCAATGCCGAGCTCCAACGGCCGTGGTAGCTCCGCTATCGATAAGCGCGACTTCGATACTCACCGACCGCTACTTGGTGATGGGGATGTGGAGAGGAGTACACAGGCTAGTCCGGCTGTTGGGAGATCGAGGGCTGGATCTCGTCGCTCGCAACGGTCTTCGAGGTCTGGTTTTGGAACTAGTAGCGAGGATGGACTGTTGAGTGATGTCGTTGATGGTATTGTTCAACGCGATCGACGAAAGATGCATTTGGAGGTTATAAGAGTGACTAGTTTTATTTGGGGTGTTATCTCTTGGTATGTTACAATAAACGGACGGAAATGTTTTATGGTTCATCGCTGACAATTTGAAGTCTTGGTGCAGGGAGCATTACCGCGTTCTCGTTATATGGGCATCTATTCTTGACGAGATTGAAATATACTCAGCTGCAGATTAATGCTGTCTCTATATCTGCCGAGATAGCCATGTACCTGCTTGTCCCGGTATTCGGCTTCTTATGCGACAGATACAGCCCATCACCATTGTCGTTAGCCTCGGGCATTGTCTTCGGACTAGGATATTTCCTCGCTGCATTCGCATATAAGAGTGGACCACCGCCTGATGCCGGGGGTTCTGGCTGGCCTTTCTGGGTGATGGTTGTTTCATTTATTGCTATTGGAACAGGCACTAGTTGCATGTATCTCGCTGCTGTCGCGACATGCGCTAAGAATTACGGCCGGGGTAAGCATAAGGGTATTATGCTTGCTGTCCCGATTGCGGCATTTGGGTTGAGCGGTATGTGGCAGAGTCAGATTGGAACCTATGTGCTTTGTGAGCGGGGTCCGGATGGAAATCGCGGCGATGTCGATGTGTTTCGGTATTTCATCTTTTTGGGGATCACGCTGCTTGTTGTTGGGATTATTGGTGCTTTTGCTATGCGCATTGTGGATGATGAGGAGGAGGAACGGTATATTGATGAGACTGTTGAGGAGTTGGAGCGCAGTGGGCTTCTTGAGGAGAGTGATTTCTTTCGTCCTAGGAGTGAGATTCGGGGTGCTGAGTATGGGACTTTCTCGGATGCGAATGAGGATAATTCTCCTACTCTTTCGGATGAAGAGCGCGAGGAACGACGGAGAGAGAAAGAGCGCGAGGAAGAAGAGCGTCAGAAGAAGAACTGGTTGCTTAATTATGAGACTCGTGTCTTTTTGTCGGATCCGACGATGTGGTGGCTTGCAGCGGGCTTTTTCCTGGTGACTGGGCCTGGAGAATCATATATCAACAATGTAAGTTGCTTGGCATCAATCGCTATATATTGTGAGGAATCTAACAAAAATAGCTCGGAACTATCATTCCAACCTTGACTCCCCTCTCTTATTCTAGTACTGCACCTCCGCCGGCCGGACTTCCCTCAACTCATGTTACCAACGTCGCGTTGACTTCGACCATTGCGCGACTCCTGACAGGATCTCTTTCAGACTTCTTCGCCCCCCCTGCAACCCATCTCTTCCCTCCAATTCCCGATAGCCATCGAAGCAGAGCACCTACATCCGAAAGCAGTCGCCCCACGCTTTCCCGTATGGTCTTCCTACTACCGTCTGCATTCCTACTTTCCGTCGGGTACTTTGTACTCGCTACACCACTCACACAGAAAGCGCCTTCTCTCTTCCATCTCACAACCGCTCTCGTTGGCTTTGGCTACGGTAGTGCCTTCTCATTAACCCCAATTATCATCTCCGTTGTATGGGGCGTGGAGAACTTCGCCACAAATTGGGGCATTGTCGCCATGATGCCTGCTATCGGTGCTGCGCTTTGGGGCGTTGTATACTCAGCCGCATACCAGAGTGCCTTGGATAGTGGTAGCGGTGGGACATCTGATGGACAATGCCATGGCTGGCGATGCTATGGCTTTTGGGCTGTTGGGTGTACTATCAGTGTCTGGGCAGCTATCTTAACATTATTAGTTGCCTGGAGAGGCTGGAAACGGCGAGGAGTTGTTGTTTAGCGTGAACTTTTAGCCATTTAGCCCGCATATCCTGGGATTATCCAAATGATAAACCATTCATGATGTATTCTTCATAGTTCTGTCATACTTCGCTCCGTATCTGAATGTCTTGTTCATTCCCCACATCGGAGGTGGCCGTGATCCCCTCGGCCGCGGTCGAAGCCTCTCGTCTCTTCACCTAATCAATCCCGCTCAAACATACCCCCAAAATGCCACCAACAAAGAGACGACAGCGCCCCGCATATTCCTGCACAGAATGTACCCGTCGAAAACTTCGTTGCTCGAAAGATGTACCTTGCTCAGCCTGTATCGAGCGGGGTATCGCCCACGAATGCCGTCGCCGTCACCAAACAAGCCAAAGCACAAGCACACGAACACGAACACGAAGGGAGAAAAGTAATCTGCAAGCCCTCAATCAAGCATCGACCCAATCTTCTACCTTGTCGACAATCTTAACTACACCATCACCACCCGTGACAGTGCAAACACCACCCGCGACAGGGCAAACAACATGCTCACCAGGGCACAAAGATGCAGTAGAAGGCGTCGGACAAGACGCGGCGATTATGCTCGAATTTCTGGCATTGAGTCGTCGACAAGTCCTGCAAGACGTGCATGTTGATGACCCAGGATTTCCTGAGGAGTATCCTGTCGAGGATACGGTGGAGTTGTTGTTTACTGTGCACCAGGTTGAAGAGATGATGGCTTATCATCAGGAATGTTTGGCTTGGACGCATAATGTTATTCATTTACCGTCTTTTCGAGGCCAGTGTGAAGATCAACTTACGGGAAAGTCGTCCTACGATGGGTCTTGGGTTGCGCTTTATTATGCTATGCTTGCTGTAAGTTTTTTTCGTCTGACTTTTTGACGTTGGCTTATCGTGTACAGGTTACTTTGTATCATACTCATCCCTCTAAGCTGGAGGAATTCGGAATCGTGCTTTCTGGTAAGCTGATTATAATCAAATGAGCCTAGCAACTTTATTATCGAATGGAGAATTAGTTAGGGATGCTAACTATCTACTCCAGATCAAACAGCTGAATCTTGCTATGAGAGGAGCATTCAAAGTCTGAACACCGCAAACTTCATGAAGAATCATACTTTGTTTAGCGTGCAAGCCATATGTCTGTTGATATACATCGGGCACAATCTCGGGCAATCAGACCGAATCTCAGTTCTGCTAGCCTCTGCATGTCGCATTGCCCAGTGTCTAGGTCTGCATAGACTTGGTCCTGACAAGGTCACTGAATCTCAAGTAGACTCTATTCATACGCAGAAGTTGATTGATAGGGAAGTTTCTAAGAGAGCTTGGTGGTTTCTTGTCAGACAAGATTGGTTGCAGATACCTTTCAATAATACTTACAATATTCATCCGACGCAGTTCACGACGCCAATGCCGGTGAACTGTAATGAGGAGGTAAGCTCTATGGTTGTTCAGGGCAATATCCTTGATCGTGATTCGGAGTATTATACTCAGGGGAGTTACACGTCTGTTCTCAATCATGGTACTGTGATGAACCTTTCGATTGATGGTTAAAGCTGATCTTCTCTAGTATCCGTTATTATCTGGAAACTGCAAGATCGAATGTGTCAACATGATAGTCCGAATGAAAGTGAAGAAAATCTGCGGAGATTGTACTCTGAGGTTCTCCACGCAGACCAGGAACTTCGAGTGCTTATTGGGAGAGTGCCAGCATTCCTCAAGGACAAGGTCGGATCTTCTTCTGAAGGCCCCATACACATTGAGCAACAGAGGGGTCTGTTGTATCTTGGCATCGCTCACAAAGTAAGCATTTCCGACGCTGCTATATGCATTTCTAACAAAGTATGTAGTTCTATTCAATCCATCGGCACTTTCAAATTCCTAGTCTCAAGAACCCATGGTTCGCATACACAAAGGTATCCGCCATAACCAGTGAGACCATCATTAAGTTTGAATTCTAATGTTCTCCAGGTCTCATGTCTCCCAATAATGCGCCGACATCTAAATTCCTTCCTATCCTTACCAAACAACGCCCAAAGCCACATAGTGAAAAACCTATGGACAGCAAACACCCAAGTCCTCACCGCATCCCTATGGCTCCTCTTCGAGCTAATCTTCTCCAGAGAAGAAAGTGCGCAAATATACGAGGCGGAAGAAATTCGAGACCTGGCTCTGCGAAGCCTTGCTTTTCTCCGGGAAAACCAGCATAAAAGTCGAATAGCGAAGAGGGGTGTTACGCTTATTGAATCGCTGCTTGAGATTGACCAGGCGGTTACGCGGGGTGCGAGGAATCAGTTCTCGTTACAGGATATTATTTCGAGAGTGATTAGGAGTGAGGCGCATGGTAGGCCTGATGTTTATCCTGAGGGGTTTAATACGTCGTTGGTGGATTTGGTTTCGGGTGATGGGCTTTCTTGGGAGGACATCATGAGTGCTTTTGTAGATATTTGAGCGCATTATTCAAATGTTTCCAGCACTTTAGATCACATTCAATTTTTAATGGAGGTATTTCTTCACTAAGATCTTGTTTATGCGGAAAGGGTTAAAATGGCGTTGACCTTGGCAATGAAATAATCACTGGACTGCCCCATCGCTGATCGAGGAAAATTCATTAAATTCATATACCCACTTTTCATCTCCTATCAATTTGACCATTCTACCTAAGCCTCTAACACCCCTCCTGCCTATCTAGATGAACTACGGAGTAACACGGGGTGACGGTGAAAAGACCACGCTTGTGCGTGGCTTTTGGAGGGGAAATCGTGGTCATTTCACCCAGCGCCTCGGACACCACGGCGGGAGCCAATTTAAGGCTTAGCGTGATCTCCCTAATACGTGTACATGCACAAGGATGCTCAGTGCGAGAATCAGAGGGCAAGTATATAAACAAGCCTTAAATAATCATTAAAATGTCATCCTCAAGCCATCTTACTTTTCTCGAGAGACACTGTCGCTGCTCTACCAAAGTTTATTCGCCTAAAATGCCGAAGAATATTCGAGCCAAGCGTACCGAAACCGACTGGAACTTGAACTTGTTCGTTTAACAACTGGATACACAAGTCAACAGCGATCATGCCGATTCTACAAAGCAGTATTTAAAGCACATATAACGCAAGCTCAAAAGTTTAGTCGCCCGGTTTCTGTCCTTTTGTGCCAGGTTAATTACAATAATGCCAGTTTTGCACAAAACTTGGACCCCCCTGATGCTTAATAATGGCTCAAGGATATCACTAGGATTTCTTCGATGGTATCTCGAGACCCATGATATGGAATACCAGTCCGCTTTCCTTGTCTTTGCAAGGTATTTTAGAATGTATTGGTGTCAAGAGATACACTGTGAATTTTTCTTACGACCTTCGTTAAGAAATGACCATGATACGTGCTATTATAAATCTGCTTAACGATAAATACTTACTACTGAAGTTCATATGTACCATACTTACCGACGAGTACGAGCTTGATCTTGGGGGTAAAATATAGCCGTTAGTTCAAGTTAATATTGATGATCTCTAGTATTTTATCTATTACTTTCTTGTTGTGTGTGATATTGTATTTCCTACCTTTAGTTGTTAAGGCTAAAGAAGTACTAGTATGTTGCGGAAAATGATAATATCTATATCGGCTTGACTAGGAATAATTTGAGTCTTTAGGATATATGAGGGGCAATGAATGATGTTTTAAAATGGAAGGATTTTGAATTGTATATGTATGGTAAAGTACCCTGATAATCCGAAATGTTAGGTCTTCCTTATGAGAGTTACGTATAGGTAGGTGTATTGCCCCCTGAGCACTCAGGGTGGCTCGACTTTGCTTAGGGATCAGCTTACTCTTTACTCAGGTTGCTTAGGGTAGTCAATCAGGGACTCCGTCATGTCTCTTTGCTCATGTTATCCGATTGTAACCGCATGAGGCTATACATACAACATGAAGGTCAAGTTGATTTCCAATCAACTTGGCTCTTCCGAGTAGGAATTATTACCGATATTGCGGCTTCATTCCTGAGCAGCAACAGCCTCAGATCACAACATTCCCCCTAGGATATATGGTTGCCATTGGTCTGAAGAAACTTGGCGTTACCTTCCAGTTGCATGGGAAATTCAGACACTCCCAAAATATAACTACGAACAGATGATACTCAAACCCCATGATGTTGGGCAATGGAAAATATAAAATACAGTATTCATCTATCGATCTATCGTGCATACTCGAGAAGACGCAGCCCTCGCTGTCGAACGATATCGATGACTGCTCGTAGCCATGCAACCTCCTTCCAAAAGCGAGGTTGGCCTTTGAGAGATTCAAGCACAATACCAAGAGCGGGTGTCACCGATAATGGTCCAGACAAGAGCGTCTCCTGCCTCAGAATATATTCCACCGATTGACAAACGTGGTGTATCATCGTAGTGCAATCTCCGCGGTGGCCTAGGGGACGAAGCGAGTCCCTCAGACCCGAAGTAGATGAAAGGACAGGTGTTGTAGTAAAATCAGGGTCAAGACTGCCGGGGTCCAGTAATCTGTATAGATTACAGAGACCTGACCAAAGCATAACCCGGATCGCCCATAGAAGGATGAGAGAGTTGGCAGTTTCGAGGTTAGTGAAATGGAAGGCCACCGGGAAGAAATTCTCCAGAGATTCGGACTCGAATAGAAGGTACATTGGGGATTGAACCTGCCAGTATAGTGGATGCAGTGTGACCTCCTGCATCCTATGTAATATCACATCCAACTTCTCATCAATATGCCAACATTCATGGATTAACGTGAAACAGATCTCAGTCCTTTCGTTTTGATCAAGGCTGAAGAGTAAATGCACACGTTTTAAAATCTCTGGGGCTTGTGCCAGGCAATCCACTATCTGAGTGAACGGCGTCTTTAACTTTCCATCCCAAGGATACTCCATCCACGCATGTTCGAACAGGAAGCTTGAAGAATGACTTTCCAAAGCATACAAGATCTATAATGTATTAGCAACCATTCGACAGATATGACTCTTGTTTCATTATACCACTGCTTTTAGCAAGGCGACAACTTACACCTGGGATTCGGACACCAAGAAACAATATATGACCTGCACCCTCCGAATGGGCCTCAACTCCACGAGCCTGAACTAACGCCAGAATCCCCTCGCAGTGACTAAAATAAGCCCCAGATCCACCACTTGGACATTCCATGGCTTCGTAAAGGCTTAGGGCCATACATGTGGCAAGAGTCCCGTCATCTTGCACAAGATTTCGGTCACGCAAAGCGTGCTGTAACAGTCGAAGACCCTTTATATAGAGATTGTGACTCTCTTTGATCAAGGCCGTATCCTGGAATTTGCGTCCAATTGCTGAGGCAGAAACTGCCGCACTTGATAACTCTAGGGCCTTCACTTTCGATGGCAGTGTTGCCAACAATGTAATCCATGAGGGAGAAGACGGAGAGGAATGCTGTGTGGGGAAACAATTTGCAAGAAAAGCTTGAACCAAAGAATTGCGTTTATTTTGTCTCTGGATGATTGCATGGGCTGCACCCATCTCCGGCATGAAATGAGCCACACCATTGGCTTGAGTTAAAGAGAGGGCCGCTTTGTCAGACAATGACGGTGGTGACCTTGAGGTATCCACCTGATTTAACGAAAATTCCGGGTTGGCCGTTAGCTCCGGAATATGAGGTCGTTGAAAAATATGCGTCTTCTTAGCTGCAGGCTGCACTAGCACAAAAACCCTGTTCTTCTGATACCCGCCACATACTCGGTTTGAACGAGTGCATTGACCACATATTGGTTTAGTTTGATCACACTGACTCTTGAGTTAGTACATTGTGCACGATGAAGACACACATTCGACAGAGATTACCGCTATTTTTCGTGCTCGACAGGTATTACAACCCTTTGACTTTCCAGCGACTCCAACCATGGCTTATCGATGTAGGCGGTAGCTTCAATGTGGCCAATTCTGCCAAGGGTGAGGGAATTGAATCATGAACCGTGTATTTACCGGTATCAAGAATGGTTGTGGACTGGACGCAACAAAAAGGGAAGAGGGGGGTCGGCACGGCGCAGGTTTCACCTGTACGGCATCAACTCCACCCGGCCTTCATTGTGGATATCAACGATGAGGCTGAGTACAAGTAGCAAATCCAAAACGAAAACATGAAGGTCTTACAGTAATGTGGATGACTCGATCTGATGGATCCCGCCTGGGTCTGACAAAGGCGCTAAACCAAAAGAGGCGTTGATCCTGCGAGGGTCTCCACCAGCCAACACCAGAACCGCAGGATCGAGCCCTGATTGAGTATAAACGCGGATATTTGGGAAGGACACACAGCCACGGTATTTGGGCGGAAAAGGACTATGGATGAAGGAAAGGGAACGTATAAGAAGCGTAAAGGACGTTGGAAAGGTAGATCTTTTGTCAACGCAGAAAGATCAAGCACTCTAACCAGCACTCCTCTCGACCGGAACGCTCGTGGCCGAACTCGAAGTATTTATTCTAGCCTGCTTGATTGATTACATCGAATTGATCTCTACAGGCATGTTCAACGATCACTCCAAAGTCAGCATCGCACAAATTGTCTTCTATGTCCCGGCCATTCTCGTCTCTCTGTACCTATGCTACCGCCACAAACGCCCTCGCCTGTCATGGATGATCCTGCTATTCTTCTCACTCAGTACGTATTATCGACAACAACTCATACTTCTTTCAATCATGAACATACCTAACAAGTTTGTTTAGTTCGATTCACCGCTGGCATCCTCGTAGTCATCTACGAGCACAAGCCCAGTACCGCAGTAATGATAGCTTCCACTATCCTCCTCAATGCAGGCGTGTTTCCCCTGGTAGCAGCGACTATGGGCTTAATCAGAATCATGTGAGAAAATCTCGCATCATGCATCCAGTGAGCCAATCAACTTACATTTGATTCCACCCAGATTGTCAAACGAGGATAATATGAATCCGCGCACAAGTCGATGCTTACTCTTCTTCCGCATGCTATTCTTTATAGGCCTCGGTCTGCAGATTGCAGGTGGTTGTCTCGAGGGAAGTGATAGTTCCAACGATGTGGCCATCGGTGTCAAGCTCGTTAAAGCAGGGTATAGCTGTGTAGTGGTATTCGTGGCTTGTCTGCTTGGTGTACAGGTGTATTTCTGGACGCATTTCGCAAGCCTTTCGAACGAGAGCAAGGCTGTGAGTACATTCTCGTTTGAGCTCAAAGACTCGACACATGGCTGACATGCTTTCAATAGATCCTTGGATCTATGGTGATCGCTTTGCCTTTCATAGTTGTTCGCATTACATACCTCTTCCTTTCCGTTGTCCACCCGTTGGATCTTAGATGGAATGACTTAGCGGGTCCGATCGCCCCTTATCTGCTCATGGGGTTGATTATGGAGTATGCCGTTGTTTGTATCTACATTGCCACTGGTTTCATCATTCCCCGGCAGCGAGGCAGGAACAACAAAAGGATACATGAGCATGGTAGGTATTCCTCGGTGGAAGAGCTTTGAGAAACTATGAGCAAATGGACGAGGATCGGTGTGCTTCTCTGATAGCACAATTAGGAAATGTACGGCGCTCTGATTTTTGTGTAATTGAGATATGTTTAATGCATATATTGTTCGGTGCAACAAGCATGTCCGACCCCTCAAGCTTGTTCCTGTCCGTCAATGTATTTCAAACATCCACAGTATAACAGGGCGCAGGGCAACCACGGATAACTATTCTTCCTACCTCTGAGACAACTCGGAGGCCCTTGTCAAACGAGGAGGCAAATTGAGACGGAAGGTGCCGGTCAGTCTAAGTATAGGAGTGAGCGATCAGGCTGCTCATGTTCGCTTAGGGAGCTACTCAGGGCGGCGAGATAATTAACTCATTCTGTGCTCCGGGAGCCGATGATTTCCCGAGGCGGCAGTGACCGTCACCTAGATTACGCTCACTCCAGATGTCGCAAGGCGCACCTGAGAAACGGAGGGGAAGGAAGGGTAGAATGGCGAAAAACAGCTCGAAGTTAAAGCGGCGATGAAGGGGACTTTATAGAAACACGCACAACGATAGTAACGTAGGGAGGCGCTAACCCTAAATTGACATACTAACCCCTTTTGCGTAATTCACCATCTCCGGATTATACGGAGTATTATTGCAGCGTATCTCCGATGCTCCGTCTATGCAGGGAGTCACTGAATCCCCCAGCCCCGGGGGCCGGACGAAGTGGGACCTGACTCCAGTTCATTTCAAAATGCGTATAGTCTGCAGGCTTTGTATTGCAATGGCGTATACAAGTATAATGGAGCGAGTTTTAGCATGGAATATTTTCTCGAGTTTGAAAAGAATCGTCTATGTTACAGAGAATTTCTCGGTCCTCGCGGATACAATTGATTTTGAACAAAGTTTCCCGAAGGATCTCTTAGTGGACCTGAAGGATTTCGATGCATGGTGTAATTTCAGCTCCTTCATGATTAGCAGGTCAGTGCGACGACAGAAAAGTGGGTCTTAGTCCGTGGTCTATAAGAGGAACTGGTAAACAATTTGGTGAACATTGAATAGAGGGGTGTTAACGAACAATTCTATAGTACCTAAGCTTACGATCATTCAATAATTAATGTTTTCCATTGATACAGCTCAACCGTGGAAGTGCTCAGCGTATCCTGTAAGTCAACATTGGGTGCTGCGGGTTATAATTCACATCATAGAAGCATTGGATTAAAGGCTTCCAAAGTTTAACATAGAATTTATCTCATGCTTCAACATTTCAAGTTAATTATATACACACTTTGTGACGAAAATTAGAATAACCAATCCTCCTGGGTATCACTGACGCGGGATTTGGAACATTTGTATATCCCACCGAACATTTCGCCTACTTATATGACTCTAAAGCGGTACTCGAACCCTCAGGCCCGGGCAACTCATACCTGGCACTTTGCGCATCCGCAGGCTTCTCATACACAGGATTTGGCTGAAGCTCCCGTGGACTCTGGGTAACTGCCGGCTCATATGTGTCCTGGCTTTTGCGTCGACGCAGAAAGAAAAAGAGGAGCCCAGCACCGATAATGACTCCCGCTGCAACTCCAACACCGATGCCCGCTTTGGCACCAGTCGATAGGCCGGATGATGCATGTTTCTCGGATGTAGGTTTTGGACTCGCGGCGGACGTTGTGGTAGTTGTAGTAGATGTAGGCGATGAAGATGAGGTGGTTGTCGCGATGGGTGTAGTGGAGGTCACGGAAGATGTGGCTGATGTGTAGATGTTTGAAGGAATAGTAATCGCGTCGTCGGTATCACAGCAATCATCACTTTGTCCACAACACCAGGTCTCGGAATAATCGGTGCCGTCACAAGGAGTCATTTGAGCGTCGCCATTGTCATCAATTTCCGAGTCGTCCTATGCAATGATCTGTTAGTCGCATACATACTCAAGTATTCTCAAAAAGCCTCAACTACCTAGTAATGGACTCCCGTAGCTGACTTACAGTACAAATATTTCGGAGACATCCCTCCTCTGGCCAGTTCGATACTGAACACATATCTCGCCAGTACGAGACATCGCCTTCAACTTTGCAAAGCCCATTTTGAAGACAAGTATCATCCGATCCGCAGCACATGCTCACCGCACCTTCAATCCCATTACATAGTTTGGTCCCATCGTTGCTGCGACTGATTCCATCGGGTTTATAGCACGTAACATTGTCTGCCGCAGACACCGCCGGCGTGAGTAGTAGGGATATCCCAAGAAAGACGAGATGCCTCATGACTTCGTTGGAGATGACGATGTGGTACACGAGTCATGGGAAGGCATAAGGAACTTAACTTAAAAATCCACGGAGAAAACACAAAACAAGAGAGAAACATGGAAAAGGGGCCTTGTGGCAGGGGTCCATTCCTTACAGCCTCAAGTTATGACCCCCAAAAGCAAGTATGCAGCTGGTGGACCCTGCTCTCCACTCATTTACCCGTTACAGCGAATCGGGCTCCACATGGAAGGGTGCATGGTGTCGGGCAAATGGGGCCGCCATATGAAGCACCATGAGGCTGCTAGGGTTCGTCTCGTGGTTATCCCTTATAGCCTTATAGGTATAAGATGCCTTCGTCTATCCCGTCGCAAAGGATTATTGACATTTGCATCTCAATTAGCTAAGTCCAGAGGTACCCCGTCTTCACTATTATTGCGAATGACTTGGCTCTTATCTACAAGACTAAGTCAATGCTGATACAACTTTAGAAACGTCGCATCCTTGGCACTCGGATACTGCATTAGCGTGATTTTACGTGTCGATTCGGACGGGCTGATTGCATTGATCTTATTTGTGCATTGCCCAGCACACGAGCCAGGACGTCCATGGCCCCATACAGTACTAATGCATGCTAATTTTCTCTGGCGAGTGGTTTTGATTCCGCCTGTTCCCGTGTTGATTCTGATGCCTGTGTTGGCCTGAACCATTTCGCACTTTCATATTCCACTGTTTACGTCTTTTAAGCTTTTGTTCCTTGCAGGTCACGTTCCAACTTCATTTATTCCTAGTTGAAGGAGTTCATGATACTCTCGCTATTTTCTAGACTTTGGAAATACTATACTCACCGAAAGAAAAAAGAAAAAAAGGAAAAAGAAAAAATACGTGGCAGGATTCTGCTCATTCAATCCATTCTGGGGAGCAGCTAGGAACTCACTCAATCACTGGCACTAATCGTTTAATTCTAGGCACCATCTTCAATGTTACAAGGTTCAAGCAAATCGGACTATGCTTGCCATACTTGCTCCGATATGCAATGAATGACATAACACGCGTCGATCTTTTATAAACAACCTCGAGCCCATCATTAAGTAGTCTCCGCAACCACGCCCTGTCTCAAATCCCCAATGGCACCTTCGCTCGACCCATACGTATCGGCAAATCGCCCACTCATCCAATCATGCACACTAATAGGCGGATATTTCTCTCCATCAAGCGGATCCATACAACGCGGAAGACACTGAACAACATAGTCCGGGTTCCCAGAGAAGAAAAACGGAACGCTGAACCTCTCCTTGCCACTCCTATTAATCACCCGATGCAAATTCGACAAAAACTTATCATTCGTCCATCGCATCATCATGTTGCCCAGGTTAACCACAAAGGCCCCAGGGAGAGGAGTAACATCCACCCATTCCTTGGAATCGTCATTCCATACTTGTAATCCGCCCGTTTCATCTTGAAGGAGGATAGTCACAGCTCCAAAGTCGGTGTGTGCGCCGATACCTATGGAGTTCAAATGTTAGTGTACTCAGTACTTTGAACCCATGGGCGCAGATGTCGCTTACCTCGCTCTGTTTCTATGGTCGTTGGGTCTTGCGGTGGATAGTGAAGAAGACGGAGGGCGGCAACAGGGTGTTCACAGAAGGAGTCAAAGAATTCTTTCTGAATGCCCAGTCCCCATCCTATCACAGTAAGAATATCGATCGCGAGCTTGGTCATGGACTCGTGATACTCGTCCATGACGCGCTGGAATCGCTCTGGGTCATCCAGATCATTAGGATACTTGTTTGGGCCTTGACCGAATCTCTTCGCAATGACGAGCGGATCATCGAGGCTTAGATTCTTGCCCAGATAGAAGCCCTCTTTCAGGTCTCCTTTTGTTCGCTTTTCGAAGTTCTGGGCTCGTAGTCGCTCGTAGCCGCGGTGAAAACCGTCGAGATCTGTTCAAACTTTCTTGGTCAGATATGTTCTCGATTAAAAATGGCTGTTGTCACCTTTGTTGTATTTCTCTTTTGTCGCGAGAGGGAGCTGGAAGAGTGCTTTGCTTTGCTCTATAACGGAATCTTGGAGAGAGGCGGGTATCTCGTGGTTTATTATTTGGAAAAAGCCGAATCTTTCACATGCTTCTCTGATCTCATCGACGACGTTTTTTGTGTCGTCGGGGTTGTCGTTGTAGAATTCTGAGAGTTGTTAGTGTTATGGCTGGCGCTTATCTGAACTGTAACTTACGTCCGAAGTCGATGACTGGGGGCTCCTGTAGATTCATATTGCTCATGATAGAACCTTGGAATATTGTAAGTGAGGTTCCTGGTAGTGCCTGTGCTTTCTCCGATGAGAATAGGTAGAATTTTCAGACTGATGATGAGGTATTTAAGTGCTTATCATACTGAACAATTGAAGTGGTGAGTTTCGGCCGCGGGGTTAAGCAGCCACCCGCGACCGACAGTGCAGAACGGCAACATTTGAATGATGGAATTGTGAAGATCGACTGACTTCCCTCGATTTTATATCGTAACAGTATGCAGGATTGTGTCTCAGGAGGTAACATATGTATACATGTATGCAAGCTGAGAACCACAATGTCTAGGTCTAGTATAACCCATTCAGCTTCTTAGAAATGAATTTCCTTCACGGTCGCTCGTTCTTCTTTCGTCTCCTCAATATCTTCTAATTTGCTGTCCAATGCGAATTTCCGGTCAAGATCTTCAATCTCCAGGCTGCTTGTCTCAGGGATGAAGAACCACCCAAACACAAAGGCCAATGCTGAAAGAGAGCCGTAAATGAAGCCCAGTCGGCCGCCGATATCAACATGGTGCGGTGTGTTTGCAGTTTCCATGTAAGGGTATGTGAAAGTGACGGCGAATCTATTTTGGACACATACGATTTAGAGATCTGTTAAGAAAAGGGAATGGTGGACCACATACTCTGTAACCAGCTTGACAGTATAGGCGATCTGTAATGTCATTTCGCGCAAAGGAGATGATGGCAGCTCTGTACCAAGAACGTATACCAAAGGAGCCCAACCGAGAGACCAACTGAAACTGAAAAGGAGCAGCATGGCGACAATACCCTTCTTGGCATCAACATTGCTGGAATCGGCTGTGCCGAGACCTCCCATAGTCATCAGAGCTGTTGTCTGGAGAATAGAGCTGGTATGGAAAAGTGCACTTGTAACAGTCAGTCCCGGCTCGATAGAAAGGAAAGAGAAAAACTTACCGACGCCCGACAATGTCGATCAAAGATGCAGTAATAATAATCGCGCCGATATCCACAGCATTGGTGCCCAGGGTAACACTGAACGGGTTGATAGACTTCAACTGCTTAATAAATAAGGTTCCATATTGAGAGGCAAACGCCTGACCAGTAGCCTGTTGGAAGAAGTTCGCAGCAGCGACCACAGCAGTACGTTGTCTGTTCTGTCGGTTGAACAAATCCTTGAACGACTTCTTCTGGAGTTGCTCAGCAACCTTCGCGGAGAGAATCTCAAAGTCTTGCTGAATCTGTTCTTCGGGGGTAGTCTTCGTCTTGAGACGGATGAGAGACTCGAGGGATTCAGAGTGACGGTCGCGGAGAAGGTACCAGCGTGGAGACTCGGGAATGAACCAAACCAGAGAGAGCACAACGAAGGGAATCACGAGAATAAGACCGAATGGGATCCTCCAAGCTGCGTTTGTTGTCATTTTCTTCGTTGCTCGCGCCACGCCGGTGATGAAGAGGCCGCCGGCTTTGATGCTGAGCCAATATATGACGCCCATTCCACCACGGTTCTTGGCTGGTGCCAGCTCAGCTAGGAAGGTTGGGATGACAGCCAGCTGCATACCAAGGTAGATGTCTAGGTATGTCGAAGAAGAACACAAGTCAAAACAAGGTCATAAGTTTGGGCGTGGGATGGACGGGTTTCTCACAGTGAAGTGCTCTGCCGGATTGGAGTTGGGCTTGGGTTGTTGCACTTATAAGAACTGAAGCACTGCCAAGTGCATATATGCTCATTGTAAAGATACACATGCGGCGTCCCCATGTATTGCTAACGTAGCCTCCGATGAAAACACCTATGGTCGAGAGAAGGTGTCAGTTCAAATCCCAGACGGCCAGGGGGTAGTTCATTGTTTGCACTCACCCACAATCTGCCCAGCTGCCTTGATACTATTGTACATTGATGTATACAGCGCTGGGATAGCCCAGGTCCCTGTGGAAGCATCATACCTTCCAAACTGACGGATAAATGAATCCATCGCCTGACATGAAGAGAATGCCTGGTCGCTGAGGCCATAATTGAAAGCCGACAAAGCCAACAACCCCGTCGAAAGCAGCAACAAAGCACTGAACTCCCTTCGTTCTGATGTCATCTTGAGGATTTCTTAACGAAAAAAAATTCCGACAACCCCAGCTCAAGTAGCAACAGAGTCTGCTTTATCAGATCCCTGATTGATAAATCTTTGGCACGATTGATAAAATAAGATCTCGAGTGTGTACACGCCGAAACCGGATTAACCCAGATTTCATACGTATGAAAGGGTAATTTTCCTGCTTCAACCACAGATTCATCCACTGATGTCCGCCCAGAATTCCTTCTCCACGCTAGTCGTAATGCTGAAGACGGGACAGGCGGGTTGGACTGGATAGGCATCAGGGTTTTGGACTCTTCTGCCAATGGTAGCATCGAACGATAGACCCACTAAAGCCTTGTAGGGCTTGGGCCGTAGTTAGTCGCATCGACAGCCCTATGGGAGCCAAGACCACCAAGCTTTTTTATGGAGCAGAAATGCCGGGCTCGGCAAAAATTGTGACCAAAGAGTCAGGATGATCCACTTGTCTGGGTCTTATTTTACTAAATACGCTGTACGCGGGTTTCGCGGCATTTTTTACGAATGAACTTGGATAAATTAGAAGTCTTCCGGTGGTACCGACACCGGGAATTATGAATTTCTAAACTAGGATGCAGTAACATGCGGGAATGCATTAGGATGGAGAACCTCAAATATTCTCTACCGCTCGTCGCTACCGATTGACTGACTCAGGAGGGATGGTCTCGCCAAGTAGGACTAGACATCAGTAGATGAGGGGTCCAAGCCAGTGAAGACTCTGTGCAGACGCTTGCTAGCAGCAGGGCCGACCCGGGAATCAGTCAACCCTCCAGTTTTATTCGCTGATTTCTGTGTGGGTTTGATCAGTAAATTTCATGGATGATCGTAATATATAAACCAGATCGAAACCTGGTGCGGGCTAGAAAGGGGAAAGATATACGTACCCTAACGTCCTCCAGCGTAGTAGGTCCATGCATTCGCATTCCCCGAACAAGATCCGTCACACAGGGGTATTGGCCAGCAATACCGTAGGCCATAGAAGCTGTGACCCGGTTGACTTCTTGGAGCATCTTGATAAATGTGTCGGAGTTATCTTCGCCAGTTTTAACTTGACCGACATCCATACAAAATGCCGCATCGTTACCCTCCATCCGTTCGCGTCGGTATGGGATCGTCGAAATATGCTCAGTGAAGTTCTTAAGCCATTCAGCAGACTCTGCAGATGCGTTGGTGTGGTGAATAAGGCAATTGTATTGCACTTGAAGGGTGAGAAGGGCATCTTCAATCGTATGATCATCAACAGGGGGCGTGGTTTCAGGTTTATTTTTCGGTTTCCTGCCCCGACCGCGACCGCGACCAGTAGTGGAAGGTTCCGTGGACGGTTGTTCAAATTGACGTAAGACTTCGGCCTGGTAGGCCCTATTCCGTGAGTTTTGGTTTTTGCGCATCCATGGGGTAAGTCCTTCGATGAGATAGATTTGCTTGTGGTCGGGATATGCACTTCTGATATTCAGGACATGTTGCTCTAAGGTTTCTCTTTCTTCTTCGTCGGCGGATGCGATAACCATGTTGACAAAGTCTTGGGCAGGTACCAAAGAGAGAACATGTTTTTCTTGCTGAATATGAGGTGCACATGGCTCCCATCGATCAAGCACTTCGTTCCATCTCGCTTTCACTTTCCGGCGCCATTTGATCACATTGGGAATCGGACTTGCAAAAAAGGTATGTTCAACTCCAAGTCGCTTCATGAACTCAACTGTCTGGGTACCCACACTACCCTCTTTCAAAGAAGAATCAATATCAATGATCATTTCTGGTGTAGACTCCTTCTTGTCTACCTTCAACTTATTCACTGACGCAATATCGGCATCTATCTGCTTCTGTCTGGCTTTGGCTTCTTTGATGTTTTGCTTGCGTTCTTTCTCCAGCTCTCGTTCTTGGTCTCTTTGGGCTTTTGCCGTAGCGCGGTCTTTGGCCTTTGCCTCTTTTTCTTCGGTGGTCATTTTGCTAGGCTTCTTCTTCGGTGGTCGACTTGGCCGAGCAGGCTCGTCCAACCCATCAGAGAGGTCGTCAAACTCCATAGCACCCTTCACATTCTTATCATACAGTGAATGGGGTATTGTCTGCTTCTTCTGGTCATTATTCTTTGTGCTCAGACTGGAGAGCAACAGGGCGGTTTTGCTTGAAAAGACGGCTTTGGAGCTGGTCTTTGTGCCAACCATATCGGCGAACCCCGGCACCGAAAATGGGTCGCTGAACTCTTCTATGGGCTCCTGCGTGAAGGGCTGCTTGCCCTTCTTTGCAGTAACCATCGATAAGCAGTCGTCATCCTCCAAAGATATGACATCTGGTGGATAAACAGAGGACGGTTTTCGGTTTCCGAACTTGTTGTCGACCGCTCGTCTAGTGGCTGTTGCTCCCGAGGGACTACGATTGGCGGCTGACTCAATCGAAGATGATCTTCGGGTGTTGGCCTGGTTCGGGGCGGAATCGGTGACACGTAGCCCTTGATGTTGCTTAGAGTCCCCATCGTTGACTCTACGCTTCTTGGATGAGGTGAAAAGGTCTTTGTGGTTATTGAACGACTCGTCAATTGAGTCCGACGAAAGCAAGTCCAAGTTCGATGGAGGTTGCGGAATTTGGGGGGGAACTTTCGGTACATGGTGAAAGTGAGAGATTTCAGGCAGCGGGGGATCAGAATTAGTCAAATCTATGATTTCCGGCATCATGGACAAGTGATTGAACGAATGTCTGGCTGAAGGTGGTGGGTTGCTCTCAGTTGTCTCTTTATTAGTGTCGCGGCCAGAAACGGCAAGTCCAGACCCCACATATCTTATCGGCCCTGACGCGAAGTCAGGTGACCCCTTATCATCTGTGCCAAGTATGGACTAGCCGTACAGATGGATATGGAGGAAGAAAACCACCACCACTATACATGCAGCATATGTCATGGGCGGGAATGGTAGAATATGAAGCCATACATGGTACAGGCCTATATAAAACATGAAAGCAAAACTTAGGCATCTTGGACTCTAGGGCACGGAAATTTGGACTTCCTTCCCCACTACATTACCTTTATCAGCGATTAGATCGGCTTAACGAGGAGAATAAATTAGAGAAAGCGGGAAAAGGGGTATTGGATTAGAAAATGATCTGATCTATATAGCATGCGACACAAATAGAGTCATGTTGGCCAGGAGAGCCACGATAAGAGCAAGGCCAACCAACACTTGCGTCCACCCATCAAACGGGCGGCGATCGGCTGATAGCATAGTGGATATTTCTTCCTCCAGTCGATCGCCCATAGCCGTCAGCGAGAATTCTCGCTCGGCTCTTTGCTTGCCAGCCTTGGCCATCTTCTCAAGTTGTTTTTGAGTCAGACCGTACAACACCTTGTCCATGACCGCTGTCCACTCATCGTCCGCATGGGCGTCCCGGAGCCAGCCCGTTTCGCCTTCGACAATAGTTTCCAATGGCCCACCAGTATTTGAAGCGAGGACAGGTAGCCCAGCATGCATCGCTTCAACGGGGACAATGCCGAAATGCTCGTTAATAGGTGTGTAAAGGAGTAGCTTCGATTGTGCCAAGAGCATGTCCTTGAGAGTCCCAGGGACGGAGAGTAAGAAGAGCACATCAATATCATCTGGGATGGATAGTGCTGAGACAACAGTCTTGGAGGTTGCAGTTCGCAATCCGAGCTTTGTCGCCAGGTCATCAAGCTCCTGGTGGTACTGGACGTTCTCTTGGACACGATTGTCGTAACCGCCTATAACCCGAAATTTCATAAGCGTCTAGATTTTTCATTAAACTAACCAGGGTTTGAACTCACCAGCGATCACCAATCTAGTGCCTTTTCTCTTTTCCGCGCCTAGACCATTGTATGCGCGGATGGCCAGAGCCATGTCCTTCTTCCGCTCGAAGCGATTGATACTGAGCAAGATCTTCTTGCCACCCCACAAAGGCCCGGATGATGTCGGGTCTCCAATTGCAGACTTTGCATCGGTATCAACGCAAGGATAGACGACCTCGACATCTCCCAATTTATCTGCCCCAAAGACCTGCTTAACAACCCCGCGCGAGAACCTCGAGTTAGCAACAACGCGATCGGAAGCACTCAATGCCCACCCCTCAAACCAGTCAAAGGGGAATCTGTATAGTTGTTTCGCTAGGCGCAGAAGGGAGCCACCTTCGTCACGGCGTGCAAGCAGCTGATCGGGGAAATGGCAGTAGAACAAGATTCGTTGATGGGCGGACTTTCGCGGCTGGCCGAAGGATTTTAGGAATGGCACACAAGCAGGCAATTGGTCGACAATGAATATGTCATCTTGCACAGCGTTCTCTTCCGCGGGCTTGTCATTCCTGTCGGATGTTGCGCCGGGGGTATCTCGCGATCCTAGTTCCGATAGAAGCGACACGGTCAAATGGAGCTGGCGCAGAGCAGCCATTAGGATATGAAGTCGACCGAATACATGCGCCGGAAATATTGTGTTTCCTCGGACACGAACATCCAGTGTGCCATCGCGGGCCTCGTCGAAGCAGTGGGCTTTGTCGCGGTGGGAGGTGTAGATCGTCACACGATGGCCTCGATTCTGGAGGGCTAAAGCGACATCAATGATTAGTCGCTCGGCACCACCGATGCCGAGATCTGGGTGGATGATAACCACATTTGAGGGCTTGAGACCCGACATGGCTGTGGCACTGGAGGTTCAAATGTTGAAGTATTCAAAGTGAACACGATAGCTTGATGCGATAACGCGGCGATAAGAGTTCCCCACATTTTGGGCTTGGCATATTTGACATGTTTGTTTCTGTTTGCAAATCCTCTTGAGTTGCCTTTTTAGGTAACTGCTCTCAATCTATAACTAGACCTCGCCAAATGTGGTCCCGCGGGAGTAAAATCATGTCCGTCTCCCTTCCCTTCCCTACTAGAGGGAATTCCCGCGCGGGAACACGGGACCACCTCCCTTTTGGCGAGGTCTATCTATAACGACATCTCATACCTCACTTTTCAAAACACGAATATCGCAAATCAAAATAACAAAATACACAAATCTCCGGGGCTCCTTCAAGGTATATTTGTTACTAGTTGCGCGGTGTACAACATCAATTAATAAACATATCTTATTACCTAATGAATTTGGTATCAGATCTCACATTGTATGATGGTGAAAGAAGAGGTCATCAGTCTTATAGGGTAAACACTCCGACCACGTACATTGTTTGCCCTCCTATACATCTTCTCGCACCCTACTAGTAGATCCTGAAAGTAGTAGGCAACAAGAATACATTCCAAGTAGTAGGTGGGACCAGTAGGATTCTGAGCTACCCAGCACAAAGTGCACCCATGATCCTTACATCTTCCAAAATTCTGCAGTTCTGGAAGTGACAAAGAATACTTCAGGATAATATTCGTTGTTTCTACAACTCACTGAATCAAGAACCCCAATGGCCCAAGATGACAAGTTCAGGCTTCCTCAAATTGACAACCGGCAAGAGTGAGACTGATGGTCATTTTTGACCCCTATTATCTCTTTTGTGACTCCAAAAGGGCAGTCTACCAAATTACGAGATACTTTGCGCCTGGCGGGCTTTCTGGTACATGCTGCGCATTTCCCTGTGGCTCCTGAGGAAAGCGAAAGAATTCGAATTGTGATCCACGTTGGGAATACAGAAAACCAGATAACAGCCCTGGTCAAAGCTATTATGGATTGTGCAACTATCCAAATGATGCATGTGGGCTGCAAAGGACTACCCCCGGGAAGTATTTCTCCCCGTTTATGACCAAACACATACTCGGCATGCACATGTGGTCCTCGGGGAAACGAAGCAGGGAACCTTGGAAACAGAGCAAAACTCGTCCCCTCAGTCTCCGATGGGACTAGTTTTGAGGAGTCGGTCATTGTTTCAGTGGTGCTGATTTGAAGTGATTAGCGATGGAACGTGTTCCAAGATCAAGCCTCATTTGATTCAAGAACACCTGTAGCTATCTTACGTATCAGTTTGATTCCGACTTGAATCTTCAATGACATCAACTTATCAGGCCAAGTAGCCTCTAACTCGATTTTCACAAGCCGTGAAGGAAGATTCTCCAACCCTATTTGGCTTCTTATCCTTGAAAAGCTATGCAGCAAATGCATCATTAGAGAAGAGGCATCAACCCAAAATATCATCTCGTAGTCCTTGGCAAACTGAGAAGCATAGTGAACTGCCAATCGCGTCTTGCCGATACCAGGAGGGCCTCTCAAGACAACGAAATGATTGTAGAAGGTCTGATAAAGGGTTTCTCAAGTTCGTCGAAGCTCATCGTCGCGTCCAAGAAACATGAGTGTCGTATATTGATCGATTGAAATGGGTAGCGAAGAAGGTGGATCTAATCAGAGAAATCAGTTCACATAAACCATGACATACGTCAAGTGATGGTTAAACTAAACCCTCTGTAGTACCTTCTTGAGAAGTGGGTGCCATGAAGGCTAAGAAAGTTCTAGCACCAGAAGCACCAACTCCAGCCGCATATAATTGCCATTCTTTACTCAAGTGCTTTTATGGCTATCTGCATAGTCACAAACTCCTTTGATGATGACGCAGGGGATGTTTTCACATACTCCCGCACCCTCCATTTCAAATCCAACGACACCCTCTAAGCGTATAAGATGATCCCGGTCCTCCCCAGATTTCATCACTGTATTTGCAGATGCAATCGTACCGATGTGTAATTGACCAAGGCAGGCCTCTTCACTGAAACGGTGGCGAATAATCTTACCTTTGTCACAGCCAAGATCTTTGCATGTCTTCTCGATGGCCTCTGGGCAAATGCCACCCGAAGAATTGTTTTCGTTACAAGAACAACTCGAGGGGGGTTCCCGGATACGGTGCTCGTGAGCAAACGATGAAGCGAAGAGAACATCATCGAGGGATTCTGGGGGCTGCCACTCATTGTCTTCTTTCTGTAGCTGGTGAAGGTGTTGCCACATCTCTTCCCTGAATTCTAGACGAGAGCGTCGAGCCTTGAGGCCTGCAATAAGAGATCTTCTCTCTAGACTTGACGGACCCAGTGTATCCTTGACACCAGACCTCCGTTGGAAACCACCTGGATATTGCTTACCAAAATCGTATTGAACGACAGAGTCACTGATTATCACGTCGCCGAAAAAGATTTGCTGGATAGTCGATAAAATTGGAGCTCCACCACAAATACCAACGACCAAAGCAAGTTCAATGTTCGTATAGCTTACACGGAGACTGAAAGCCACGCTCGCCGCGGAATTTGTCCCAGTTCCTGACAAGTAGCATAGCACAACATTGTGTCGGCCAATCCTCCCTGTGATGTACGCGTTCACATCACCGGACTGTTTCCCGTATATTCTACTCGGCCGATCATATGTTTCATCAAAAAGCGCTTGGACAGCATCAGCCTCTAGAGTAAGGGCGCAAATTATGGCAATCTTGAAGCCGCTTCTGTTTTGCGGTCGCATGATGGCGGAATGATTGGCTGGCCGGAGACTCGCGGCAGTCAATAACCAGGCTCAAAGAATTGAAGACGTGATGCCTCTTTTGCTGTGTTCATCGAGTGTACGGAGTGATTAGAAGAGTGAATTAAATACCGAGATGAATGAACTATGAACTGGGGAGTGAGGGGGCGAAGAATGCGCCCTACATTCGAGGGGTTGGCTACCAGTGGTGAATGGGTGAGACTAGGTTGCGCAGGAGGATAATTGCCAATTCGCTGATGATTCATGTGCCTGCCAGTGCATCATCTAGTCATGCTCAGGCTAGACTCTACCTAGACCACTTGAGGCAATATCCGATAGAAATAGGTACTATTGATGTGGTCACCTTGGCATGAATGGTATCTATTTAGAGATGCCGATTCCAAGGTTCAACTTCCAGGTGCACACAAGTGTAAGCGCATCAACGTTGATACTAATCAAAGACTAGAAGAGCCCGACTAATATGCTGATAGGTACATGTGAACACACTTCAAGTTGTTTATTCCAAGGTGTGAGATTCATGGTATGTAGGCTCAAGTGCTCCTTGACTGCATCCTCGATTTGAAGGCAAACTGTTTCACTACTAGAGTAGTAGGAGCACTTGAGGCTGAGCCTGTTACCTAGGTAGGTACCAGTGCTATGTAAAGAACAAACTACTACATATGTATGAGGAGCCGCTGGATGTGCAGTTATTCATTGTTTTGACGATAGTGATGTTCAACTTGAACTTGAAGTTGATGACTCCTCAGTGCTGCTTTAAAGTGGCACTTTGAAAAATATATCATCTCCTAGGTACTGTTATATATTGTATAGTTCAGTTTCTATGAGTCCCAAAAAGCCATGATCAATCGTGAATATCTATTTTCTCGGTGATATAGTATCAATAAATGGCCGAGTCTCATTATGCTCCCCGGATGTTGTGTTGCGCGTGTCGGCTAATAGCTTTGCCGTCAAGACTCTCCACCACAACAATCTCCGACGAACACCGAGATAGCAATGTGCTCAAGTGCTCTCGACAGGTAAAGCGAACTGATTATTTCCGAAGGAGAATATTTGGAGAGATTCTAGAAATCGCCTAAAATGGCAAATCTCCACTCGGGTGCATCCGCCTCACAGCTAACGTCGGGGAAGACACTCGCTTTTATCAGATCAGTTCGGGGTTACAATTGCCGTCGTAGCCGTGATGCTGGACCGAGCTAATGAGCAAATTGTCTGTGGGCCATGAAAAGGCTTATTATCCCTCTTTTGGCCTTCTTTCTCGTGTCGATGAAGGGTTTTTGTGATTTTCCATAATGGGCGAAGAGGAAAAGACACACCAGACCGAGGGCCAGGGCACTGTGACCCCAGCACCACAAACGCCGGCGCAAAATGAGGCGCAAGAAGACTCAATCCCCACACCGTCAAATTTGTGAGTCCCTCAGATCAGCCTGTTTTGCCAAGCTTTGATCAAATTTATCTGCACTATGATTTTTATTTTTTATTTTTATTTTTATTTTTATTTTTATTTTTATTTTTATTTTTATTTTTATTTTTATTTTTATTTTTATTTTTGTTCGCACGATTCAAAAAGCTTGTCGGATACTGACTATTCCAAATTAGTCGCCATGTCGTGGTCGTCGCAGGTGGCTTCATGACCATGTTTATGACCTGTGGTATTATCTTTTCTTTCGGAGTATACCAAGCTATCTATGAAGAGATGGCCATGGAACCCGGCACTCCATTTACAGGGACCTCCTCCTCAATCATTAGTTTGATTGGTACACTGTCTATCGCGCTCATGTCCATGGGCGGGCCATTCGTGAGCGCCTGGGCTAAGCTATACGGCCCACAGCCCATCATTATGCTCGGTGGTCTGGTATTTGGTCTAGGATGTATCCTGGCTAGTCTCAGTCAGTACACCTGGGAATTTGAGCTCACACATGGCGTTCTGGTCGGGATCGGAACATGCATGGCTTATGTGCCGACGATGTCCGTCGCACCGACATGGTTCAACAAGAGACGTGGTCTGGCTATGGGAATCGTCATTTCGGGTTCTGCCTGTGGAGCGATGGTTTGGCCTCCAGTACTACGAGCGATCACCTCTCGTCTCGGCTTTCGGGATGCGCTCCGAATCCTCGGTTGTTTGACGGTCTTTTTCGTCCCTATATCTGGGTATTTCTTGACCTGGGAGCCCAAGTTTCAAGCGAAGCTCAGAGAACAAAATGCTGGCGTTTCCAAGAGAACTGGCTGGGTCAAGGTACCTCTGATCAACTGGGAAGTTGCAAAAACAAAGAAGTTCTTTGCTCATGCATTAGGCTGTTTCTTGCAATCTGCTGGGTATTCCACTCCGTTGTTCTTTTATGCGGCCTTTGCTCGTTCCCTCGGCTACAGCGATAGCATGGCGGACAATTTCATCACGATCAGCAATGCAGCAAACTTCATCTCCCGTATCGTGATCGGCTATGCAGCTGATAAACTTGGCCGCTTAAATGTGTTGCTTGCTACGACCGTCATTAGTGCCATCGCTGTGTTTGCGTTCTGGCTTCCAGCGACCTTTGCTGGAGACACTATTTCCGTGACGGCTGGTGAGGTGCTGTTCATTTTCTTTGTTATTTTCTTCGGTGCCTTTGGTAGCGCTTATATCGGGCTTTTCCCCGCCAGTCTGATTGAACTTTTCGGTGTGCAGCATTTCACCTCGGTAAATGGTGCGCTGTATCTCATTCGAGGCATGGGTGCTTTATTGGGAACCCCATTAACGGGACTATTGCTTCCAGGTCAATCGGCTCTCTCGGGGGTGTCCTCGTATGAGAGAGCTACCATCACTGTGGGTGTTTTGCTCTTTGCGGCAAGTATTGCCACGCTTTGGGTTCGGCTGGAAGCATCTAATGGCAAGGCATGGGTGTGGAAGATGTAAAATTCGTACTACTCAATGGATATAATTCCTGTGCTATACTATGTGAAGCTAGTATTATTGAACTCGCATCGAATACAGCTTCTTCGACTCTAGATGCCTTGCTGGGCACTTGGGCATAGCATCAGTCGCTCGAGACATGAACGTGTGTAATGGAGTTGACCCAAGTACTGGTAAAAATTCTATTAGTGTATGGATTAATTACTATCCAGGGACCTGCCATCAGCTACTATTCTAGACCTCCATATTGAATCTGCTTTGCCCCGGGACTGGAAGTTGAATTCTCATAGGTCACGCATATTTCTCACAGCTTGGGTTTACTTCTCTGGACATAATTGAGATATTCAGCGTGCTCACTCGGCGAAGCCCACTCGAGAATCCTTATTCGCTCTTTAACGCCGACCGATTGCATATGCTTCTCAAGTTCCTCAATCTGAACGGCTCGGGGGAATTTTGTTTCGTGCGTCCAAGCTCAAGCGCCCAGGGGCGTGTGTTGCATTCATTTTTGAATGGTCTGGCACGAGGGTTATCCCTAGATGCATGTGCTTTTATGTTTTGGATGTGCAGGGGGATTTCTTCGTCGTCCGCACATGTGCATCTCTGAATCTTCAAGATCGGCGTTGAACTATGTACATTATGGAAACACGACGAGAGCTTGTATCTACCGTGAATATTTCCTTGATCCCAAGTGCCGGCACTTGTGGCTTTCAACCCTAGTTTTTCTAGGGGCGAGACTGGCGTGACAGTGTTGCTCGCATGTGGTGGGGTGGTTCTCAAAGAAATATGGTCAAAGTTTCATGCTCTTGGAAAGATAACAAGAGCGCTTCTTCATCGACTCTTGCCTCTTCGAAGGCGCGAGTGTTAAATATCTCTTCTGGGGGAGATGTGTGGTCCTTTTTTCGAAAGTCCACAGAGTACAAGGATTGCGTTGAAATGTGGGAGCAGACAATGTTGATTCGAGACATCAAGATAAGCAGGAACTTTACAGAAAGAATATGAAAGTCAGCCAGGTAGCGGTTTGTAAGGTGTAAACTTCTTCCTTCTGCATCTTGCTGTTGCTTTGCTGCAGTGCTTCATGCTTCCTGGGGGTCCATCTGGGGTCGAGGAATAGGCAAGTATCAACAGTAAGGTTTAGTTTCGGGATCTCCACCATTGCCTACGTACAGTACGTTGCGAAACCGGTGCAACCGCCTACAGTACACTCTTCGAGGGATTGTCTAGGCCCACTGCTAAGAGGCTCTAGAACATATTAGAAATAGCCTGGTAATATATCAATATTCCTGTACAGTCTGAATAGGTACTATCATTTACTTTCCATTAAATACAACCCCGAGGTCCCTCGTCTCGTACCTGTCTGTATTGGCGGCCGTCACTTCCTTCCCACTCCTATGTCCAAGTGACGGTCTTGGGGGCTTACTTGGCACAACCTTGGAAGACCTTACAAATATTGACTTGCATTACTTGCTTACTGAGCCTACAGACTACTCATGAACCTGCTTATCATACAATGCATCTCAAAACTGGTGTACCCTCCTACACTCTTCGAGAGATTCACTCTTCTCGCCATAAAGTCCAAAGGCTGGTCAAAACAAACTGCTCGCGTCATGGCCCAAGATCGCAACACAGAGAGACCTTGGGACGAACTCTCACTATACTCCAGACCTCCAGTCTGACTACCTCTTTATGTGGCTGAGTGATTAGAGGTTGAAAGGACACACCTGTGAGATACTGCTACAGGAAAGGAACGCGTAAAACACGTAAGAGAATGGATGAATCTGGTACATCTGACAGAAAACAGCACACTTGAGGAGGGGAAGTGAGGTGTGGTGTGGGATATCAACTATCACCACCGTTGCCTGCCTCTGATTGGTCGGATCGGAGACAGGCAACATCACACCACGCCACACGACCCCCCTGAAGTGCGCACACTATGTCCGTACATGGAAAAGACTAAATACATCAACGGTTACAAGTACATCAAGGGTAGGTATGTGGATGTGTATGTGCTCGTCACAACCCCTGGCCCTCCCTACGCGGACGGCAATAACGGTCGCACTTATATCTAAATTAATGTGACGACTTCAAGTTTCTGTGCCTGATCAGTGACAGGACATAATTCTGATCTAGCATCACTAGAATAGCTCATTTCCTCGAGGCACACCAAGAAGTACAGGTGGAATAAATCATACTAGTTAAGAACCTTTGCATTCGCATTATGACATGGGGAAACCTTAAAAGGCTCAGGGAAAAACCCATATCAAGGTCAGAAAAACTATGAGGAACAGAGTATATGTACACAAGATTTTTGTAAATCTTGAGACAGTACTAACGTATCCCACAACAACACACGTACATAGGATTCGTAAAAGGCGAAAAACATATGTCGCTCCGTTTACTAGAATAAATATCAGTGCTACTGAAGCAGTTATCGATTAAATAAGGTAGATCCATCACTTACAAACTGTTGGCCACCGTTTATCAGTCCTTCAAATGTTCTGAAGTAGTCATCCATTGAATAAAGTAGTTTTATCACTTACATGCTGTTGGTCGCCGTTCATCAGCCCTGCTGAAGTAGTCATCGATTAGATAGTAAGGTAGAACCTTCACTTACAGTCTATTGGTTACCGTTCATCAGTCCTGCTGAAGTAGTTATCGATTAAATAAGGCAGATCCATCACTTACATCCTGTTGGTCACCGTTTATCAGTCCTGC